>JAPEIP010000008.1:61852342-61872611 GCA_026120095.1 Capsicum chinense | reverse complement strand
ATATATGTGTGTGTGTGTGTGTGTGTGTGTATGTATATGATTGGATAAAATGATTTGACTAGGTTTTGAATAATGACATTATTTTATTCTTCTATCCCTAAGTTAAATGTTAGCATTTCAATCACTAACCGTCTCCGGACACTGTATCCCCATGCGATGTAGGTACTAGAACTTCTTCTACTTTTCTTGTGCAATGATCATGTGTTTGAGTGGTTCATGAGTTGACTGTGAAGTGGTGAACATTCATACTTCGGAAGGCTTCATTTCATAGTCTTTATATTCTATGTCTCAAACTTGGTTTAGACTTTGTTTTGGCTACTATAGGGGGCATGTCCCGATATTTTATATATTTTGGACTTATAGAGGCTTTGTTGGATAATGTGGACTTGAGTGTGTTGTTTTGGTGGATTAGCTTGGTGACGGACGGTTGTCCGATTACTGGCGTTTGATTTAAGCATTTCATGAATAAATACCAGTCTTAGTTTATAGTATCTTGATATATATTGAAATTCATCCGACACTTGAGGTTGTTAAGCTGACTAGATTAGGTGATGGGGTGATCTCTGGTCCACATGGGACTTTAGATATCCATCACGGTCAGGTCCTAGTTCGAGTCATGACAACCATGCAACTGAACTATCTCTCAGATGTAGATCTTAGTCAACCTCTCTCTCTGCATTGTAGTTAGTTTTTTGGGTACAAAATGAGTTGATTTGGTCAACATTTCTACAATCACTCAAATAGAGTCAAAACTTCCCCAACTTTGAGGAAAATCAACAAAAAGTCCATATTAATACACTATAATTTTCACTCGATATATGTATCCTTTGAGTCCTAACATTTGATCTATAATGCTCATACATCACATGCTGACAATTTAAAATCTTAGCCACAAAACCCACAATTTCTCTCTTCACCTACACCACCAATAATGTTGTGTCAGGTCATGATACATCTTGGTTACACCCGGATGGACAGAATACCTCGAACTATGAGTCTCCTTCATGATCAATCAAGTCTTCATTTAGGAACCCAAATACGTCCCTTGATCCTCAACACACCCTCTTGATCAAGAATCGTCTCCTTAACTTCACCTTTCAATACTTTTTCTCGAATGATGCATAACTTTCCATCCTCGAAGTGTCTAGCCTTAATCTACTCCATCAACAAGGACCGTGTCTCAACAAAAGCAAGCACTCTCCGAGGCTCAGAAATATCAAGTCTCACGATGCTATTGGTCTAACTTTGAACATCCATAGCCAAGGGTCGCTCCTCCACCAACAACAGAGCAAGGGTACCCATGCTTGTGACCTCATTATTACAAATTTAATTAATCGACCTAGTAAATGATTTTTAGGTTAAACAGCCTATTGACTAAATCACCAAAACTTTAAGTAAGGCTTTAGCATGTGATCATATGGAGATTATCTTCGGAATTTTCGGGATCAGACCATTCTGAAGCAAAATACCTATGGTGTTTTTACTGATTTATGTTCAATTTATCAAAAGAAAAACATAGTAAATTTTCTTGTATGTAGATCGTTACTAACTACAAATTACTCTGTGTACTTATTATGTAATATGCCCTTGAAAAATGATTCTTGTTTGATTATCCTGGAATATGCTTGTCAGCTGACTTTCTAAGTACGTTAATTTTCTACATTTGAGGATTACATTTATATGTTCATTTCAGCATTGCACGAGAATGTTCATGGACCACAAACTATACATGGTCTGTTATGTGAATAATTAGAAAACTAAAACGTATACTTACTTGTTAAGTGCGATACAGGACCACAAACACAATAAGCCATAAGTAACATTTGCTGCAGAATGATTGGAGCTTTTAGCATATTTATGCAACGTAATTAGTACTCTGTGTCTTAGGTGAGATTTAATTTATGGCTTGTATCGATGGTTGGCACCTATTGCGTGTGTATTGTGTTGTTAGCTTAAAATAATATATATTTGTTTTGATTGTTACTTAATTTTTATTGTATATCATTAAAGACATCTAATTTAACGGCGAAAATTCTCATTTTATTTCACAGTCGATTTAATGTGATCGCAGCATTACCTTCTTTTATTTTTTTCTCATTTTGTGTTTGCTTATGATCTAATAATTTTATTTTATCCTTTATCCAACCTTTTGATAGTTGTTTTACCTTACTTTTATTTATAGGTTTACTTTTCAAATTGTTGATATGTGATATTATATAACGATTGAAAATGATATAATTTATTTAAAGTGTTATATTCAATAAAATAAAATAGCACCAAACAATACCAACACATTATAATTTAAATCCTTTAATTAAGCTCGTGAAGTCCCTTTGCTAATTAAGTGGTATCTGAATTCTCATAGAATGAGCTGTTTATTGGAGTAAGGATACGGATTTAGTAAAGCGAGAAACATTAAAAGTAGCAAGTTGTCACATGAAAGGTACATATAAATAGCAATGATTTTATTTGTACTGTTGACATGGAACCTATACATAGAAAAGAGAGTATCTTGGATCTTTAAAAATTTACCCCTTTGTTGTTCACACGTGTTTTCTGGATAATCTACGATTAAACTTCATCAGATAAGTGTTCTTTGACACGTAGGGTTGAGTCCAGCAAACCAATCACAACTAGCACGATAAGTAAGCAAGTATGCTTGGATAAGCCTTAATTAATCTATATGTAAAACAAGCAATGACCCATGTGGTATGGACAACTTCACGTGCATGGGTGACTTTCTTGGAGAGTCCCTAGTAAGTAATGGCAATCCAGGTGAGATTTTTGACAAAAGTATGCTAGAATTCTTTAAGGGTGAGGACGTGAATGGAAGATAAAGTAGGGGCCAGATGTGAATATTTAACAAAGAAGAGGTTGTGAATAAGGCGTATAAAAACTTTCAACGGTTAAGAGCTTTCGAAAAAACAAACGAACAAGTTTAGCCGAAATTGACTAAGTTTAGCCAAAATAGACAGTATCACCTAAATAATAACGTATTCAGTATAATTTCATAAGTGAAGTTTGAAGAAAATATGTAAAATATATGTGAACCTTATCCTATCTGATAGACTCTCGAATCAAAAGAAAAGAAGAACTCGAAACACTATTGTAAGAAAATAAAACAGCAAAACTTGAATATAAAGCAAATAAAACAACAAATAATAGTAAACACGGAAGAACAAAAGAAACTATGCGATTCCCAAATAATATTGCTACTAATAAGGAGATGTGTTGAGAAGGCTAGCACCATGGTTCTCCCCAAAAAGTGTGACAACACTTGGCTAACTACGTACTAATCTTCTATTCTAAATCTTAATCCTCGACTTCTAGCTACCTTCCTATATATCTAGGATAATGTCCTCAGTAAGTTAAAGTTGTGTAATATCCTGTCTAATTGCCTACCCTCAATTCTTCTTCAGCCTGCTTCTACTCGTCCTAACATACGTTATAGACAACTACTCGCATCTCCCTATTGGATAATCAGTCACCTCCTCTTAATATGCCCGAAACATCTCAGTCTTACGCGTTTCTCTTATTTTGTTCAAGTCACTCCCACCATAGCGTCGAATAACTTCATTTCAATCATATGTCTCCCAGTATTTTCACATATATATAAAGCATTTTCATCTCAAACATTCATTTACTGAACATGTACGCTCTTAGTTAGAACCATGTTTATTAGAGTTAATGTTTACGATTGGTTTAACCTAATGGGAGGTGTGGAAATCAGGGGAAAAAGTAGTCGACAAACTCAACTGAATCCAATAACTTTAGTTTAAACCCTATTGCATTAGAAAAGTTTAATGAATATGTACAAATTACTTTAATTTAGAACTCAGTGTCTTGAAAACCTAGAATTCTGAACTGATCAATTTCAAATTCCGATTCCTCCTCTATAGATAATAAAATACAGAAATAAGAAAATTTGAAGAGCTATCAATGTCACAGGAGGGATCATACAGATAGACATTTGACATATGAATGGCTTCTAATTAGTTGATTATTTATAGGATGTTATGTTATAGACCAATTTTGTGATTATATTTATGGTATTATGACTTTCAGATCACTTCCTAGTTTGAGTTTGGGAAATATAATGGGAAATATGATTCCAATTTCATTTAAAATCTGCAGTGGTTTGCTGAACTAGGAAGAAACAAAGAAAAAGAAGAATCTAGAAGAAAAAAGAATTTGACTTACTGGATTTATTCAATTACATTAAGCTCTTAGGAGTTGGTATTTATAGACATATTAACTCCTTGTGGCAGTTGTATAATGACAGTTGTCACTCTAAGTAATTAACCTCCTCACTCTTTTAATTTGTACACTAACTACCTTAAACAAATATCAGCTTGATTAATGCACTACTTTAGCTCAACACTCCTCCTTAAGCTGATGGCTTGAAGAGATTCTTTATCCCTAATTAATTAAGCAGGTACTCATGTTGATTTTTCTCAAGGTTTTTGTGAGACTGTCTGCAAGTTTCTCTTCTGTGGACATAAAATTATTCTTGATCATATTCTGATTAATCATTTCCCTTCCAAAGTAAAGTCTATGTCAATATGTTTTGCTCTCTCATAAAATATAAGATTGGCTGCAATTTGTGTTGCTGCATTGTTATCACACATTAGGTCTACAGGTTATTAGATCTGAACTCCCAATTCTTGAAACAAACAAAGTAACCAGGTAACCTTTACACTTCATGTAGTTATATTACTAAACTCTACTTCTACAGAACTTCTAGATATAGTCTCTTTTTTCTTTGACTTTTAAGAGATTAGAGAATCTCCATTAAGGAAAGCATTATGAATATCGTTCTGAAAAATCAACCATTATCTAGAAGCAACAAGCATAATGAGTGATCTGACAGTTACCATCTTAGCTATAGGTGAAAAAGTGTCTGAGTAATCTACACCAACCTTTTGACTATAGCCCTTGGCCACTATTCTAGCTTTATACCTCTCTACCACCCCAGAAGACCTATACTTTACTTTGTATACTAATATACAACCAACAGGCACTTTACTAAAAGGTAGATCTACTATAGACCAAATTTTATTCCCTTCAAGAGCTGCAATCTCTAACTTCATAGCTTCAATCCATAGGGGATCTTTAAAATCCCTGAGGAAAGAAGATGGTTCAATAATATATGAATACACAAAGATATCTTGATGAGGAAGAGGAGACAACTTAGGGCAAGTAACATAAGAATAAATGGGATAAAGGACATGATGTGCTGAGGCAGGTTTAGAAGTAACAAAATCATACATCTAGATAAGAGGATTCCTAGTTCTAGTATATTTTTTTAGACTAGGTGCAATTGTATCATCTGAGTGAGATGAAAAGTGGTCAGGGGTTTGCAATGCAGAGAAGGAAGAAGGTTGATTCCACTGCTCTAGGAAAAGGAAACGTTAGAAGAAGGGAAGAGTGAAAAGAAAAAAAAGTTGAATTATGATCAACAAGAGACTGTTGTGGCATAGAAAAGAGAGGAGAACCAGTAGAGTGAGCCTAAAGGAAAAGAAAGAAAAATTCCTTAAAGGATACATTTCTATTAGTGAAGAAATATTAGGAGTGGAGATTATATAGTACATAACCCTTTTGAGTGGAAGAATACCCCATGAAGACACTAGGAATGGTCCTAGCTATAAACTTATTAGAACCATAGGTAGTAGAGGCATAACCAAGGCATCCAATCACCTTTACATGAGATGAATAACAAGAATGCCGGTATCGCATCTTATAAGGAGATTTGTGATGGAGAATTTTGGAAGGCATTCTATTAGGAAATACACAATGTCTACACATTCACTCTAAAATTTAAGAGGTATACCTACTTGGAACCTAAAGGATCTAGCAATGCCTAAAATAGTTCTATGCTTTCCCTCTAGTACTCTATTCTGTTGAACAGTATAAAAATACGAAGTATTATATAATATGATAAGATTAGACATAAGAGAATTTATTTCATGAATTCATCCATTATCAATTGTTCGTACTTCTACAAATGTGGAGAACAAATTTTGCATTCTTGTCAGAAATCTCTTAGTACTACTATCACTTTAGATTTAAACTGAATAAGAAACAACAAAGTAAATCTAATGTAATCATCCACTATAGTAACAAAAAATCACTTTTTATTATAGGTAGGTACTCTATAAGGTCCCCATATATAATAATGTAATAGATCAAAAGGAACCTTGGATATAGAAATGCTAGGATAAAAACATATCTTTGTATGCTTCGTAAGAGGACAAACATTACACACATGATCTTCATACTTTAAATGACTTAATGCAAAATATCTCTTGAGCACTTCAATTGGAGTATGCCCCATTCTTCTATGCTAGAGAACACTGGAATCAGATAACAACTACATATTATTAGCAAACCTATTTATATAATTTTGTTGAGAAGAGTTCCTTTTGAGAATGTACAATCCCTGATCCTCCTATCAATCCCCAGCACCATGTCAGTATAAAAATTCTACAATATACAAAAGTTAAAAAAGAATCCCACTGACCACTGCAATTCCTTTTTCATCTTTGAAATAGACAAAATATTATACTTAAAATAAGGCAGATATAGAACATATGAAATAGAAGAATTGGTTAACACAATTGAGTTTCCTTTATGAGACATTGAAACCTCACTACCTGTTGGAAGATATACCTTATTTTATGTAAATTGAGACATTTCATGATAACTATACAACAAATCAGGATTAGAGGACATATGAGTAGTAGCACCGGTATTAATAATTCAACTATTACTTACAACAGTAGTTAGAACTTTCATGATACCTGCATTTGTTGTAGGCTGAATAGAATCCTTCTATTCTTGTTCTTTGTTAATCATCATCATAATCTGATGATTTTTAGTGTAAAATATGGAACATATGGTTATATATGTTATGATATGCTAGATTGAGAAAGCTTGTGACTGGTGGACTTTGAGTCCACAGAGTAGCCAGAATTATGACTGGCAAAAGGAGTAACATTCTCTACCTGGTGTGCATAGTGACCTACTCTTTTCTTCGTAGATTTAGGACAATTTGAGGGATAACCAATTAGCTTAAAACAAAGCTCCTTTGTTTGACCATTATAACCACAGAATTCACACACTGTTAGTTTTGTTTCTGTGGTGCAACTCTGTAATTAGATGCAAATGATCTTCCCACAAAACCTCCTATAGTGTTTATATTATTTTCTAAATGACTGCCACTCGAGAAACTAGGTCCCAAATACACTCCCTTACCCTTGTTTCATAGTTTATCATTTAAAAAAGTCGTTTCTTCTAAAGTGTCAGTTACTTGGCTGGTGGAAGAGCGACTTGCTATGGACCTTTAACTTTCATAGTCTATAATCATGGAATACACCTTGTTAAGGGATAAAATAGTTATAATTAACAATGACTTCGACACTGAGCATATGTCTTATTAAGGCGCATAAGTAACTATAATATCCTCTGATAGTCAAAATGTTGAACATAGCTAATAGATTCATAATAGTTGCATCTTGGAGAGGGCATCAAATTCATCCCAGAGAGTTCTCATCTAAGAGAAATAATTAGAAACAGTCAAAGTACCTTGAGTAAGATTTACATTTCTCTATGTACAAAAAACACTCTAGACCCATTCACTTTATCAAACCTTTCCTTCAAATCTATCCAAACACTATCAGTATTGGAAACATAAATTATACTACTCAATAGATCTTTTCTCACTAAATTCATTATCCACAATATAACTATAACATTGACTTTCTTGCATTGGTCATGCAAATACTCATCAAAATGATTTTTAGTATAGCGACCATCAACAAAGCCTACTTTATTCTTTCCTAAAAGACTAAGAGCCATGGATCTACTCGATAATGCATAATTTTATGAACTAATGAGCTGAATCGAGATAAGAGAGCTACCTAGAGTATCATTCGGATACAAATAGAGAGGATGGGTATAATCAATTTCAATTATACTATAATGTGCAGTTACATTTGTAGGTGCTGTTGTTGTCTGTGCAGCTTCTGTAAAGGAATTTTTAGTATTCTCCATTGACAGAGCTCTCACGCTTGTATTGATGAATTAATTACTTTACTCTCATTGATTGTGTAAAATCACCGATCTCGAGCATCAATCGTAGCCTTCAATCAGTCATTGTTATCTTTGATGCCATGTTAAACTTCTAAACTAGCTAGGTGAACCAGGAAGAAATAGAGAAGAAGAAGAATCTAGAAGAAAGAGAAATTTTAATAACTGACAGCTACTATACGTTGATAATTATAGATACATTAACTCCTATTGACAACTGACACTCTAACTAACTACCCTCCTCACTCTCTTAATGTGCATACTAACTACCTCTAACAAACATTAGCTTGATCGTTGCACGACTTTAGCCCAACATTTTTTTTAATTAGTAGGCTAATTTCTGAATAACTCAAATATCATCTATACTTTTCTTGGCATTTTCGCTAAAACCAAGTCTCAAATGTTAGTTACGTGCCTATACTAGTCATTCCTTTATCCAATAGTAGTAATATGACCGCAAGACAATTTCAATATTCAAAGGAGAGTATCGTATCATCCAACACATAATGGACAATTTTTGTGATAGATTTGATAAATTAAGACATCTTGTCCAATCAAAAGGGTGATTGGTGTGGCACAACGTGAAGATTAACCACATCTGCAATAGGTTCGATAAATCAAAGCATCTTGGCCAATCAAAAAGAAAATTGGAGTGATATATAATAAATATTAACCATATCTCTAATAGATTTGATAAATCACAGCATCTTGGTCAACAAAAAAAAGGCAATTGGTGTGGTGAAAAAGTGAAGATCGGGAGAGCCTACAAAAGAAACCTCTCCATCCCAGCCCCATAGAGTATTTCGCAGATGTTAATCCATGCAACAAAAAGGGGACCAATCCTTCAACTAGAGGAGAGACTAGAGAAAATTAAGTGGAAGGTGACAAAAAAATCTTTAAATTAAAAGTGGTGACAGCTTTGACCAACTAAGGTCAAAGCTTTACTTAAATTTTGATTAAGTTAATTGGCGTGTAAAATGTAATTTTTTTAAACTTTTAAATTTTTCAAGCAGTCTTTCAACTCTAAATTTTAAATTTTAGAATTTTCCTCCTTTTCTTATAGTTTCAATCTTTTTTCAATTTTTTTATTTCTCTCTCCAAATTTTTTTTTCCCATCTTCTTCTTAAGATTTTATTATTTCTCTCTCTAGATTTTTCTCTTCCTCCATTTTCTCTTTTTTTTTTAATCTTCATGGATTATTTTTAAAAAAAATTGAGAACTTTGAAAAGAAAATTTTTGATTTCTTTAAAAAATGAATGAAGAAATAATGCAAAAAATTCAGCAACTACGAGAATTGCTTCAGCAATTACCATAGTTGCTACAATAATTACGACAATTGCTGCAACAACTACTACTAATTTGTGCAACAACTCCGAAAATTGTTGCAACAACTACTATTATTTGTTGTGTTACAATAATTATTGTAGTTGTTGTAGCAATTATTGAACTTACTGCAACAACTGTCGAAGTTGTTGTAGCAACTATCGAAGTTGCTACACAACAACTTCGACTGTTGTTGCATACAACTTCAATATTTACTTAATTTCTAAAAATATGTGGTTGGAGGAGAAATCACCAAAAAGTGATATTTATGATAATAGGGGAGGTGGTGGTGGTGGTGACACCGAAGAAGAAGATGACATTTGTTGTGGTGTCGATTTTGATGGCGGTGGAGGAGAAAGAACAAAAATAGGTAATAGTTGTATAGAGGGAGAAAATGATGGTGGATTTGAAAGAGGTAGCAATAGTAGTGATGGTGATAGTGGAGGAAGAGGAGGTGGTGTCGGCGACGGCAGGGACAAAAAGACAAAGGATAGGAGGAGTGGTGGTGGTGGTGTAGGGATCTTTGTGTAAATAATAAAATTTGAGGGTTTTAAAATTAGTGTCATTAACACTAATCTTAAAATTGTCACCTCTACTCAATATTTAAGACTTATGTCACTCTTTTTTAGCTTTGAAGCTTTTTTGTCGCCCTTAATTAATTTGCCCGAGAAACTAGGTACCAAGAATGAGAGAAAATCCACACAACAAATGAAAAATGAACTCAAAATAGAATATCTAGCATAATAAATAGAGGTTAGCTTGAATCCCTGATTTATGGCATAAAAATATACATATTTATGCGTAAAAATTTATCAAAGTCGTATATTAGTAGATATGAACTCATAACTTTAAAAATATAATGGATTTGATGCCAATAATCTTAAAATTGAATCTATATATCATGAATTCTTGATTCGCCTCTGATAAAAACATATGATCCTAATACATGAACTCTTTCATCACTTACCATTCAATAGTTGAGCAATTGATATATAAATTAGGCTTAAGTCATCGCGGGGCCCTCAAACTTGTCCTAAAAATTCACTTAGACCCCTTAACTAAGACATGTATCATCAGGCCCCTCAAGTGCTAAAATTAGTACCTATCAGGCACAAAATGCTGATTTGGCAAGGAGAGTGTGTTACACTCACACTTTCCTTGAGCGCGTGAATAGTGTCTCAAATGGTGTTTTAAAAAAAAAGTCACATTTCAATTTATTTAATACAATAAAAAAATTTAATTCAAAAAAAAAAAAAAAACAGCCCTCCTTCCTCCCCCCACAGCACTAGCACCAACCATCTTCTTCTATCTCTATTTTTTTTCTTTTTAAATTCTTAACAATCTTGTTAATACAATTAATAATTTTTTAATTAAAAAAAGAAAAGAAAAGCAGTGGAAGCCATGAACTTTAACATATTAATACATTTCTGTTATTTTTGCGGAGTAAATTTAATTCCGGCGAAACTCCATTTTTTTCATTTTTCCAGTTAACTTGATATTATTAAAGAATTTAAATTCTAAGGAACCCACAACACAAGAATAATAAAAATAACAATAAATATGAATTAGATTAATAAAGAAATATGATTTGTAAAAAAATGTTGATTTTTTTTTTTATAGAAATGGAGAAGAAGATAATAAGAGGGGGCGGGGGTCGCGTGTGTGGGGGAGGGGAAGATAGTGGAAAACGTTTGTTTCTTTTTCTTTTGATTATTGATTCTCGATTCAAATATTAAAAAAAAAAGATTGGGAAGAAGTTGACAATGGACAAGAAAATGGAGAAAAGAAAGAGCAGGTGGGGGTGGGGGATGTTGAAGGGGACCCCATTTTATTTTTATTTTTTTAAAAAACTTATAATTAGTTTTTAATAATTATTGGACCCATAGTGCCACGTGTCAGCTTCCAATTAGCTCTTTTTGCCACATAAGCACGTGTGTATTACACACACTTGAGCTTTTAGCTGATTGGACAAAAAACGTCCAATTGGATCAAAATTCGTCTAGGTTAGGGGTCTGATAGGTATAGACCTTATTTGAGGGGTCTTAGTAAATTTTCGAAACGAGTTTGAGGGTCTGTCGATGACTTAATCCTATCGATTACCTTAACACTAGGCCCAAGTGCACCAGTAGCATCACTCATTATTTTGGATATCAATGACAGTCAATATGGAAAATAATAATATTGAAAGTAACTGATAAAGTAATTGTCATCTGACTCGGAGGACATGCATGGATTCAAGCCATGGAAACTCCCTCTAGGAGAAATGCAAGTAATGTCGTATACAATAGACCTTTGTGGTTCGACTCTATTCAGAACCAGTGAACAACATGAGCTTTAATACACCAGACCGCCCTTATTAACCTAGAAAATGATTTTGGGGTACTATTGATGACACTATAGTATGTTGCATCCCTATCGTGTCTTCATGTCAAGTCAAACTGTTTAGGTGGTGAAGGAATTCTGAGAGGAACCAGGGGGTTCGGTTAGTGAGGGACACCCCACGGTATCCTGACCTGTACCGTACCAGTTTAGGTTGCTTTTATGTGTTTTCTGTTTCCAAATACTGTAAAGGCATGTCCACTTTAATTTGGCCCATGAGGTACTTTTCCCTTTTATCAATTCTATAGTTTATCCCATATAAGGACAAACTGAAAAATGTTGATATTTAACACACACATTAATCATGTCATACACTAACTACACACCCGCCTAGCTATTAATGGTAATACCTTGAAGGAACATAGTTTAGATTAAATCCATTTTTTCCCTCGTCTTGGACATTATACCACAACCTAATGCCGACTACCGCCAAATTTTGTTAATTAATCCGGCTACTTCTTATATTTAATTTCTTTCAACTAATTTTTTTACTAACGGACTGCTTGTCCTTCCATTATATGTTGCTCGGACTCTTCGAAAATGTCAACGAATGCATGTTGAATTCTCGAAAAGTAGTGTTTATCCGACACAAGTATGGCATTGAAAGTGAAGAAAGGCGCAACTTAGCTTCCATTAATAGGATTCATATCATTAAAAGACTGCATTATGGTATTTATTTGTGTTATTTACTCCATATTATGACATTTCATACCATTTTGAGACGAGTTAAGTAACGTTTAGTTGCTTAAATGTGAACAGTAGAGCAGAAATTAAAATTGCAGTGGTATTTATAAGAGACTGAACCTTTTATTGACATATTCCTTTCCAAATATATTCTTGCCACTAGATAAAACTAATTATAATTTATAAGACCCCTCCAACTTGGTCATGTTAGATTCTTCAGATGTACTTTCTCCATTAATAATAGGGCCTGAGCTTTCGAATTGGATGATGGTGAAAAGGAAAATGACATATGCAAAGGACATTAAAATATGCGGCTGCATGGGAACTTGAACCAAAGTAGTGCTCCAGCTCGGAGGTGGATTTATCGCCAGTTCTGCACGTTTAAGTATATTCACTACCTTCAGCTCGGACTACGTATATATTATAAATTGAA
Source organism: Capsicum chinense (assembly GCA_026120095.1). NCBI lineage: Eukaryota > Viridiplantae > Streptophyta > Magnoliopsida > Solanales > Solanaceae > Capsicum > Capsicum chinense. The sequence goes on along the minus strand of JAPEIP010000008.1, from coordinate 61,859,704 downwards.
TTATTAAAAATATGTAGATATAATATGATTATACCATTAATTCATAACCCGCAAACTCTAAATTCTTCTCCGTCGCCACCTCTATTTAAGAAGGCAAGAAGTTCAGCTTCTTTTGGCTTAAGAGGCTTGTTTTTATTTCTCCAAGCCACCCTGATACTAATAAACACCTCTTCCTCTGTAGCTAGATTAAAGATCTGTCAAGTCTATCCCTCCCTCAAGATGAAAGTAAGTTTGATAGGTTTCTTATTTTTGTGTATGTTGAAGAAGGATCATTATATTGCATAGATGGTAAACCTAATTTTATATGGTGATAGCAGATTTTTAATTGGATTCAAAACAAGATTAATGGAATGCAAAGTACCAACAAGTCAAATCCAGTGGCAGTCACTAGTAAGTTTTCTTGATTGTATTTCATCTATTTGGTTTGTGCAGGGGATACATATATCTCTGTGTTACTGATATGTTTTCTCCTCCAACTTAATAGATCATATGTTGCATCAATCATGCAAAGAAGAATTCAGTGACTGGCCTAATGAACTGCTTGCTATTGGGACATTTGGAAGTCTGAAAGATGGCAGGAATTTGAATCAGTCAACTTGTCATCCTGATCAAAGCCTTACAGCTGAAGAAGTTGGGCAGCTTCACAAAGAACTGAAACATCTATTTCCTGAAGAAAGTACTCCACTTTCAGCAAAGCTGGGATCAGAAAAGGATCTTGAGAAATTCTTTGACTGTCTCCAAAACGTGGTAGATGATGATCACAGAGTTCTTGAAAATAAAGAGAGAACTTTCAAGAGATGTAATAGTTTCGTTCGTGGCAAAGGCCAAGAATCTGCTCAATTGGAGAACACACACAGTGTCATTAGCAAAAAATCCTTGTCTTATCTCTTAAAGAAGACATTGTTCTGCAGCGCTGGATTTGCAGCCCCTCCTCCACACCCGTTGAGAGATCCGGCACTTCCACAGGCCAAATTTGAGAAATCAAGGATGGAAAAGGTTTGCACTCTTACTCATGCATTTTCATATCAAACAATAAATCTTTTAATGTGTCTATTGATCTCCAACGTGCATTAGATGTGAATGCTTATATGCATCTATTGATGTTTATATTTGTCCTCAACTTGGTGAAGTAATCCTTCAACAAAATTTCAGATTCTTAGGGCCATACTACACAAAAAGATATATCCACAGGCAACTAGTCCAAGGGGTACTACCACTAGAAAGAGATACTTGGACAATCGATGTGTGATTGAGAGTGATATTGAAGATGAAGCATTTGAGAGTATTGTGAAGGATGGGAGCAAATGGGACAAGTCAAATTCTGATTGTAAGTTTCTGAACCACTTCGTGGTGACTCTACACTGTGCTAATATACATGTAACATGTACTCATTAAGCTTAGGAACTCACCATAATCATTTCATCAAAAAAGTTAAGTTGTTAGAAGAGTAAATTTTTTATTTAACGCATTCTTGAAAACATTTTGTTTTCTGTAGCCAAAATCTTTTTATATGTTAAATGCGTTCATTCTTTTGCTGCAGTCATTGTACTAGAGATATGATTGGCCTCTTAGCCAGTTCATGAAAGATGAGGTATGACCAACCTTGAAAAACTCGAGATTAGATCAGTCAATATATATCCTCACGTGTCTCACGCTTTTTTTTGGTTTTGCAGAATTATTTGTACTTCATTTGGATATGCAAATTCAGATTCTTCTCAAATTTTTCTTTTTTTTTGGAAGAGTTGAAAGGAACAAACTTCCATCTGCTGCTGCTGTTGCTTTTTCATAAGAAGTGCATATTCACTTGATTTTTGCCATGGCTAGATAACGATTTCTGTTTTTGTCATGGTTGGAAAAAATTTATCTGCTGAAGTTTCTGTAAGAGGGGAAAGTATTGAAATCTTAGCAAGACTGAATAAGAAATGCAATTGCTTTTGTGATGTAGCACTACCATTTTTTATTTTTTTTTTTGGTGTTATTCACAAGAGGATGATTCTGCCCTCTTTCTAGTAAGCAGAGATGAAATCCTCCGTAGTTGTAGCTCCTCTTTTTCCATATCACTTATGCGAAACAATTTTTTTTGCACGTGTGTACACCAAATAAAATTTATTTGTCCTGACTAAATCATAAACAAAAGTAAAATTTTGTACTCGTATTAATTAACTATATATCGAGTGCGAGTGAGTGGTAAAGCTTATGGACTATGATTTGTGTTCACCGGAAGATGGTCATTTTGGTTAAACATAAAATTTGTAAAAGGAGTTGAATGCAAATGAATCAAAATCGATCAAGTTCATTTCCTTTCGGCAAAACCACCAAAGCGAGGAACAATTACAAGGAATAGAAATATACAAGGGCCATCGTTAGAACAATCATGGAATAAGAACAACGAATTGTGTACCTTTGCTGCACATTGGAGTTTGTTGATCTCACCACCAAAATAATTGCTTCAGGACGAACTTTGATTCTCTATGAAATTAATTCGATATTAATGCTTTTCTTTTAATTTGTGTGTGATAGATACGAGGAAGAACAAGAGAACAAGCAAGTTCTTCTTTTTGTTAGGTACTTTCATCTGGCAGATACCGTTGAATTTCTAGTGTATTAGAGAAACTAAAAACTAGTTATTGGAAGGAAACTACAATAACATATCCAGTGTATTCCCACATAGTGGGACTATATTGGAAGGAAAATGATTTCTTAAAAAACCGTGTAGTAACTTCTCTTAATAGGTTACTTTAAATCTTATTTTATCTCTTTTTAATTGGGTCGTGTTAGCCACATGTAGCGACCAATGACTCAGGATAAATATCTAACATCTCCCACTTCACTCATGATGGGCTAGACCTAAGCTAGCACCATGAAAGTAATACATATAATTGATTAGTCAAATAATTTGTGTGACCTGCGAGCATTAGAAGTTATACTCACTAATGTTTTTACTAGAGCTCCACGTCAGAATTCAAAAACATGTAGAAAGATTTATTATTAATGTTAGAGTTTGTGACCCAAATTTTGTTGATCCAATCCTGAAAAGTTTACGGTGTGACCCATGTTTGTGATTTTTCATTGGGTCTGTGGTGGTAGCGTAGAGTATGGACCTGTAAGTTTTTGGGCCTAGGATTTATTTTTACGCATGTATTATATAAGTGCAATTATGGGTCATTTTTGAATGTTCAGAAAATACGTCATTCTCTTTATTGTACTCCTCTCCATTATAGTGAAATTCCTCTGCCTTTGCTCATGGTTATTCCCGCAAGAATTTTCACTTGAATCTGTGTGTTCATCTTGTTTTTCTTTTGCTTTTGATATTGCTTATTTCTATCCGATCAAAACAACTAACATCGGTATCTTATTACTTGCAATACCCTAGACATAATTCACTACTTCAGTATCTTTAATCCTATCTGTCATCCTCTAAAGTGGTGAACTCGAGTTCATATTTAACTTTATATATACAATCGCACTTGACCTTATGTGGTAAGTGTAATGGTCGACCTGTACATACAAGTTAAATTATTAATTTTACTGTCTACCCTTTCTACTCGAATCTATCTGTTTCAGACTGCTTTTCCTAGACAACATGCACCGCATTTTTGAATCACTTATAGCTATTAGTGGCCTGCTATATTAACAACATCGAGATACTTCAAGAAACCACCAAAGTATAAAGGATATTTCAAAAAAAAACTAATGTTACTTTTCAGGATCTCACACAATGAAGAACAAATAAATCATTCTTCAATAAACCCATTGGTCGCTAAGCACACACGGTATGAAACACGTGCTATGATATTCTTACTTTATATTGGTTGGTGTGCCTCAATTTTAAAATTATCCAACACTGCAAAGATCTTGATCTAGACACTTCTAGATGTGTAACCTGGATTTCTCTCTTCAATGATCCTCAAACTCATCGTCTAAGAGAAATTCACATCTATCTTTAAAAAATAAGTCATAACACGGTGGTAGAAATCATCTCTTCACATTTCTCAATGTAAGAAGCGATTGTCTTTGATTATCCATGTGAGAGAGCCAATCTTGTGACTTATTCAACATATTTAATCAATAAAGCACGTTATCACATGCGTATGAGGTATGAACATGAATTAAAGATTCATCTATTGATGAAAATATTTGAAATCAAGTCATTTTACAATCCAAATATACTATCATATCCTATGTAAATCTGGAGGAAGAACATGTTTTTTCTAACAAGTCTGTAGATATTACCTTTGTGAAGAGATCAATTATCATTTCTTCTGAAGGAATATACTGTAAATTTATTTTTCCACCTCTACTATGCCTATCACAAATTTATACTTAATGTCAATGTGTTTGATCTTGCTGTGATACTTGAAATCCTTAATGTATGAAATAGTTGCTTGATTGTCACATTATAAAGTCCTGGGATCCTAAGAATTCTTTGCAATAATCAAATTCTCAAAATATCTCTCTAACTAAATAACTTATACTACATATGCACAAACCACAAATTCAAATTTCATGCTAGAAAGGAATGCACTAGTTTATTTCTTTTTTAAAGGAATGCACTGGTTTATTTCTTATTTTTAAACTAAATAAAACAACCATTAAGTAAGAAAGCCTAGACAGAGTTTGATTTTCTATCATACCAGCATCAACCCAATCAACATCTACATAACCTATCATGAATAAATAAAATCCACTATAACATGGTGAATAATTTCCATTCCCTTTAGGTATCCAAAAAATCTCTTCTCTTTTTCCAAAGATCTCTTCCAAGATTGGATTGATACATGCTAACCACACTCATCAATAAAGAAATTGCAACTCATTTGGCCTATAAATGGTTAAAGACTCAAGTCCTCAATGGCCATTTGAGTTAGTTTTAATGTTGTTTTAATTGATTTTCAAGGTAAAAGTCAAGAAGTAATTGAAAGAGCGAGAAGGATCAAGAAGATGGAAAATTGGAACTCAAAAGTACAAGGAGCATCGCCAAAGAAAATTAGGACATTACCATAATGCTTGGCATATCGTCAAAACAATGTTCCCATCTCTTAAGGTTACAGTTCAACCAAGTTTTAATTGAAGAATTTAGGCAATGAAGAATAGCAATTCGGTGCATTGTCGAATAGATTAGGGTTGTAGCTCTCCATCACGAAAAGTTATAGCTGAAACCTGTAGAGCTTAAGGTTAATGTCGATTCAGTAATTAAAGGATAATTCGGTGCATAACTAAGTAGTTTGGTGATGGTGTGGTCATCTGTTGAATTGGAAGCTGTGAAATTTCTATAAAATATTAACCTATTTTTGTTGAAGCTATAAAAGCCGTTTTGGCAGCTTGAACGCCCATCTTTTGTCATATTTTGAATCTAAAGCTTGTAACTGGAATATTAGTCACATGTTTCTTATTTCATGCTTCGAATTTGAAATTTCTTTGGAAATATTTGGATTATATGACAAATTTGAATGAGAATATAAGTATATCTTCTTTTTCTCTTATTTTGAGTAGTGTATTTTCCAAGCTTGGATTATGCATTATTAAGTGATGGTTATTGTATGGTCAGTGATTTTTTATTATTTTATTTGATTGAATATTATGATTTTAGCTAACTATCTATGTTTCAATTTAAGAATTGAGGTTGCAAACTCTATTCATGCTTAAATCTCTTGTCTTGCTAGAAAGAGAAGACAAGGATGGAAAGATTAAGTTAATATAGACTTGAGTATTTCTCATTTATAGGTAGTTCTAGAGATAGGAAAATTAATTTGAGGTCATTGGTTGATTAGTTTTGTATATGTATGGGTGTTTGAAAGAAATTCATATGAAATTTGGTGGTAGATTGAAAGATTACCTCCAATACCTAAGACCAAGCTTATTCATAACTATCAATCGAATCTAGGCACATTTTCACTTACCGTGCATATAGTCACCCTAAAGAGGGCGCAATCCCAAGTGATTATACCTATCAATTACATTCTCTAGGATTCACATTGACAATTCAAAGTCGAAATTGATAATATGAATACGAAGTCATTTTTAATTAATTTTTTATTTATTTTATCACAATATTTTTAGCATTACGTGCAAACAGTTAGCCACTTGTGACACTCGAAGGTGAACCTATCCCCTTCATTACCTGCAGAATCGATCCCGACTCCAAGTTGGGTAAAAATGTTATATTACTTGTTACTACATACATCTTGGGGTATATCTTGAGCGTTATCATAGACCTATGACATAATAATTGCTTGGGGTGGGTATATATTATAGCGTACATCAAGCTCCCGACAACACTAGAATATGAAACTCGAGACATGTCTTTCATTTCTTTTTCCATATTTGGACGCTTTTAAAGGAGTAAAGATTCACCATTTTCTAAAGGATTATCCATGAATTTCCAACTATTTATATAAAAGTGTTTCAAAATTTTTTTATTTATGTTTCTTAAGATGGACTAAAAAATTCTTAGAACGAACTCTTTGGATCTTAACACCCAATATATAGTCTATTTCACGAATGACTTTCATGTCAAATTACTTAAAAAACAATGGTTTGATAACTTTTACCTGCTTTAAATTATTTTTATCTAATAAAATATCATTCATGTAAAGAGAAAGAACTACAAATGTTCTATTAGGCTTCTTCATATAGATACAATGATCTTCAACGATCATGGTGAAATAAAATAAAATCACCTTCTTAAAATTTTTTAGGTACCTAATGTTTCCCAAATTACACCTCCAAGAAAGTATAATGCAGTCGCTGTTAAATAAAGAACCCTACAAAGGTTAGGGTTGAATCCACATGAAAAGGATAAATTTCTGCCAAGAACTTTCTAATGTAGTTGGAAAGTCCAGAAAGTAAATAGGGATATTTTGTAATAACAATAGTAACAGTAACAAATCTTGAACACTTTATGTTGAAATCAATATGAGACGAACACTAGGACTTTGTTCCACCTCACGCCCTAACTCCACAGATTTATCGTGTTCATAAACCTATCTCGGTGTATTGCATGCAGAATTTAACAAGTTAGGTATCACCAACCGTCTCTCGACATGCTTTGGCGAATTTTACTTATCTCCTTTAGGTCTCAGACTATCGCATTACTAATCCTTTACCTGGATCTCTGATTATCTATCTTCTCTTGATCTCAAGTTAATTAGATGAAGGTTAGTAGCATCAAATTACTGTAGAGATCTTATTTTCCTAATATCAACCTCTCTCTGAAATTAGTATCGAGTACAGGAGGGTTCTTAGTGTCTAATGTCACTAAAAAAGCAATCAATACGAAGAAAACCACAATACATACATAAACACAGATAAAAAAAGACTTTGCACTTCCTCTAATTCATTATTCTATCAGGTTTCTCATAA
>JAPEIP010000008.1:61838592-61852242 GCA_026120095.1 Capsicum chinense | reverse complement strand
CATGTTTCTTATTTCATGCTTCGAATTTGAAATTTCTTTGGAAATATTTGGATTATATGACAAATTTGAATGAGAATATAAGTATATCTTCTTTTTCTCTTATTTTGAGTAGTGTATTTTCCAAGCTTGGATTATGCATTATTAAGTGATGGTTATTGTATGGTCAGTGATTTTTTATTATTTTATTTGATTGAATATTATGATTTTAGCTAACTATCTATGTTTCAATTTAAGAATTGAGGTTGCAAACTCTATTCATGCTTAAATCTCTTGTCTTGCTAGAAAGAGAAGACAAGGATGGAAAGATTAAGTTAATATAGACTTGAGTATTTCTCATTTATAGGTAGTTCTAGAGATAGGAAAATTAATTTGAGGTCATTGGTTGATTAGTTTTGTATATGTATGGGTGTTTGAAAGAAATTCATATGAAATTTGGTGGTAGATTGAAAGATTACCTCCAATACCTAAGACCAAGCTTATTCATAACTATCAATCGAATCTAGGCACATTTTCACTTACCGTGCATATAGTCACCCTAAAGAGGGCGCAATCCCAAGTGATTATACCTATCAATTACATTCTCTAGGATTCACATTGACAATTCAAAGTCGAAATTGATAATATGAATACGAAGTCATTTTTAATTAATTTTTTATTTATTTTATCACAATATTTTTAGCATTACGTGCAAACAGTTAGCCACTTGTGACACTCGAAGGTGAACCTATCCCCTTCATTACCTGCAGAATCGATCCCGACTCCAAGTTGGGTAAAAATGTTATATTACTTGTTACTACATACATCTTGGGGTATATCTTGAGCGTTATCATAGACCTATGACATAATAATTGCTTGGGGTGGGTATATATTATAGCGTACATCAAGCTCCCGACAACACTAGAATATGAAACTCGAGACATGTCTTTCATTTCTTTTTCCATATTTGGACGCTTTTAAAGGAGTAAAGATTCACCATTTTCTAAAGGATTATCCATGAATTTCCAACTATTTATATAAAAGTGTTTCAAAATTTTTTTATTTATGTTTCTTAAGATGGACTAAAAAATTCTTAGAACGAACTCTTTGGATCTTAACACCCAATATATAGTCTATTTCACGAATGACTTTCATGTCAAATTACTTAAAAAACAATGGTTTGATAACTTTTACCTGCTTTAAATTATTTTTATCTAATAAAATATCATTCATGTAAAGAGAAAGAACTACAAATGTTCTATTAGGCTTCTTCATATAGATACAATGATCTTCAACGATCATGGTGAAATAAAATAAAATCACCTTCTTAAAATTTTTTAGGTACCTAATGTTTCCCAAATTACACCTCCAAGAAAGTATAATGCAGTCGCTGTTAAATAAAGAACCCTACAAAGGTTAGGGTTGAATCCACATGAAAAGGATAAATTTCTGCCAAGAACTTTCTAATGTAGTTGGAAAGTCCAGAAAGTAAATAGGGATATTTTGTAATAACAATAGTAACAGTAACAAATCTTGAACACTTTATGTTGAAATCAATATGAGACGAACACTAGGACTTTGTTCCACCTCACGCCCTAACTCCACAGATTTATCGTGTTCATAAACCTATCTCGGTGTATTGCATGCAGAATTTAACAAGTTAGGTATCACCAACCGTCTCTCGACATGCTTTGGCGAATTTTACTTATCTCCTTTAGGTCTCAGACTATCGCATTACTAATCCTTTACCTGGATCTCTGATTATCTATCTTCTCTTGATCTCAAGTTAATTAGATGAAGGTTAGTAGCATCAAATTACTGTAGAGATCTTATTTTCCTAATATCAACCTCTCTCTGAAATTAGTATCGAGTACAGGAGGGTTCTTAGTGTCTAATGTCACTAAAAAAGCAATCAATACGAAGAAAACCACAATACATACATAAACACAGATAAAAAAAGACTTTGCACTTCCTCTAATTCATTATTCTATCAGGTTTCTCATAACCCTAGTTAAGATGTTTAGCCACTTATATCTGCAAGAATACCCATAGACTTCATAATAGAAAGAATATGAATAATCTCACAATAAATTAAGAATGAAAACTAGAATCTAAAATTAATCTCAAATCGTAAAAGTCACGAACAAGAATTCCAAGATGAAAAGTGTATCTCAGAATTAATACTATGTTGTAAGTATGTAAAGTGTGTAACACAATAATAAAACATCAATATGATATTTAAAGTAACATCAGAAACCCTAAAAATGCTAACCAAAACAAAATAGAAAAACTAAGTCAGTACCTACCTACAACTCCTTTTACGGGTCATAGTTACTACCTGTGGACATTAGGTGGGTTCATAGGTCTCGAATAAACTTCCAAGATTCAAATCACCTACTTATGAGGGTAATTACGGGGCCCCTAGGTACAACTTAAACCCTATAAGTAGGCCTTCATAAGTCTCAAAACCAAAATCAACTTTCAAAAATTTCTTCTGTCACTTACGACCTTAATTACGATGGGAGTAAGTACTACTTACGACCCCACTTACGGGTGGCGTGAGTAACCTTTGTAAATATTTCATCATATTTTTCTCCCCATCTGCTCCAAACCCTATTTTCCTGCAAAACCAACATAAAAAATACATCACATCTAAAAAAAAGGGTCTATGTACTTGCATAATTTCCGATTTTAAGCATCAAAAGTGCCATGAAACTATGACACATCAACACTCTAAACTTAGAACTTTTGCATGTACTTAGGAAACTAACATATAACAAAGAACACATAATTCTTACTAAGAGAAACGTAAGGTATCTATGACAATCAACTCAATTTCAGCTCAAAAACTCTTATCCCCTCTTATTTCCAACTTTTAAGAACCACTATGTGGATATATGTAGCACAATAGTATGACATAAAGGAATCAAGAAATGTCATTACATTATCAATACAGAATCAAGTGTATTCAGATTTACACTACCCAAACAGATAAGTAGTTAACAACACAATCCATGTACCCTCACAAAAAAGAAGTCTCAACTCTCACAGTAAGAAGTTACCATCATAATTCATGTACCCTCATAGCTCTTGCAATATCATATCATGCCAATGCAAGGGACTATGTAAAGAAACTCATGCTCACAAAAGAAGTTCCAACGAATGCGTATACAATAGCATAGGCCTGCCCTTATTTTCTATACCTTAGTTTTTAGAACAGTTAGATTGGGATCAATATAGGACTTTGATCGTGTTGTAATTTAGGCTTATGGGTAAGTATGGTATATTTAAAATATAGTGACTCACCCTCCTTGATATTACACATACATTTTAGGCTCTACTTCTCAACCATTCTTCTTTTATTTCTCATTTTTCTATTTTTTTTTGGATTGGGTGTGTTTTTTTTTTTTTTTCATTTCTTCTCTTTTATTTTCAAGTTTTTTTATTTTTTATTTTTTTCCTATCACACCCAACCTTACTCTCTTTTTCGTTTACATTACACACCGTTCTGCATACCCAATTTTAATTACACATCTCTATGATAGCCACCCTCTACTTTGCGATTTGCCTGAGTTAAGGTACATAGTGTCCAAGGAGGGACTAGGGCCAAAATAGATTCATTGTAATCAATTGGAAAGGTGAATAGATAAAAACAAGAAAATAGGTCAATCTAGGCTCAAATCAAGGATTAAGGGATACTTATTCATTTTCAAATGGTTATTTATGATAAGAGTGAACTAAGTAAAAAAAAAAACCTATGATCATGTTCTAACCAAATATCCTACAATCTAGGCGATACTAACCGAGCAAGTTCTGAATTAAATGCACCAAGAAAATTGGGTAAGTACCACACAGACATATGGGACAGGGTTATATCACCAACTGCTATATACCTAGTTCATGCAATACTAAGCTATGATTATTTTGTCCCTAATTGTAATGCTATTACTAGATTCACACAATGGATATACGGATATTTACATCACATAGTTCACAAAAGAGGGGTACCATTTTCTTTCCCAAAACATTTAAGAACAAACAAAATATGTCAACTACCCTTAGATTCCTTATTTTTCTCCTAATTAAACACAAAAAAAGTAACACATATAACAACACAAACATAACCTAATCATGCCAACTTTATTATGAATAAACTCTAGGGAAAAAAAACACGACAACAAAAACCCCTAAAGGACATCTTGACCCATAAGTAGCCTTACCCCCATCAAATAAGCATGTATTGTCCCCAATGCATTAAAGTCACCGTAATGCAAGAGAGTTAGGAACATACCTATCGCACCATAGGTGCATAAATCTAATGCTAATAAAAGTACATGAATTATCACAAACATAGAAATAACAAAACACCTTGGGTTGCCTGCCAAGAGGCTTTTGATTTAATGTCACGGTATGACGTGGGGACCTTGATTACTCAGACTTCGTCAATGTATCCATAGGGTTGGCCTCCAGGTTCATCAACACTGATTATTAATAAAACTACCCTTATGTTAGATGGTTGCATCATAGCTCTGCAGACATTGAATGTGACTTCCTCATTATTCAACCTGAACTTAAGTTCACCTCTTTCCATATCCACCACTATTTTTCCCAAGGATAAAAATGGTTTTCCTAAAATTACGAGCATCTCAAAATTAACCTCAATATCTAAGACAATAAAATTGGCCAAAAATATGAAGTTGTCTACCTTGACCCAAACATCAAACGATATGCCCACGTGATTCTTAAATATATAGTGTGCCATCAATAAAAACATATTCTTAGGTTCGTGGGGCCTCAAACCCAATTATTTGAAAAATACCAATGGCAACAAATTAATGTTTGAATCCAAGTCACACAAAGCCCTGGCAAACCTAGATATCCTAATAGTACAAGAAATAGTGAATGCTCTAAGATCATCTCCCTTTTGCACAAGAGATCGAGATATAATTGCGTTATAATAATGTAAGCAACCTACATTCTCATGACCAATAGTTTTCTTCTTCGACACCAAATCCTTCATAAACTTTGCATAGCCAGGAACATGCTCAAGAGCTTCAAGAAGAGAGATGTTAACATTCAACTCCTTCAACATAGCAATAAACTTCTTGTACTTTCTTTCTTTCCTTTTTTGTGTTTTAACCTTTGAGAAAAAGGTGGAGGAGGTTGTGGAATAGGCTTAAAGACTGGTTTGATATTATTATCCTTTTTCTTGTCAATTTTAAATTATTTTCTACACCCATCAATTTCTGCTACGTCTCACCATTAGTCACCAAATTCTTAGCTATATATTTAGGTGTGTCATCAAGATCAATGGTATCATTCCTTACCTTATCAACTACCAGCATAGAAGGATCAATAGTATCTTTACCACTCCGAGTGGTGATGGCTAACAGGGACTATCGTTCTTCAAATTTTAAATGATATTACTCGAAAGAGTACCCAATTGAAGTTGATTCAAAGTAGCTGACATCCAACTAAAATAATTCTCAAGCTGCTTAATCACAGTAGTATGCAATTCTATCTTCTGGCTCTATCCTGAAATATTTGCCTTAATCTCTTTATGGCAACACTCTTTGTCCTCTAAAACCTTAAATATCTTTTCAAGTGATATTTCCATCCTTGAATCAGCACTATGGTTCCCTAGCAGAATATACACACCACTCTTCTCCTTATAATTATTATTTCTCCTCCAGCCACCATCTCTCTCTACTTCTATCCCTATATCTATTCCTATAATAGTTCTGACCTTGATTCCCTTTTCTCAAGTTCAAAATGTCCTGATTGGACCCTTGACCCTTGTCTCAAAAAACTACCATATCTTTTTCCAAGTACTTAGCCTCCTCATCAGAGTTAGACTCATCATGTCTAAAAACCTTAACTCATGTACCCACTTCATTTAACTTTTCAGCATTCATAATTGTAAACTGCTTGATAAGTTACCCATTCTCCATCCTCTGTTGTGCTACCTCTTAAGCCACTATATTATCTAGGACTCTCTGCGTACTGGAAGAACCAATAACATAAGTATCGACTCCTCTTACTGCCTCCCTTATGCATCTCTCAAGTTATTTTAGAGACCCTATCTAAGAAATTTGTAGACCCCAATGAAGGATCATGAAATCTCCATCAGTAATAGTATCAGGAACAACTGTGGTGTTCGTATTTAATGCTATATAAAATATCTCAAATAAAATTATCCCTGAAATTTTATGATTAGGCACAATCATAAACTTTTTATTGAACCTCAACCATGTCTTGTACTGTGCTTCTGAATGAAATTGCTTAAAATTATAAATCTCTTTCTTCAACTGCAGTATTTTAGAATGCGAGAAGAATCTATCCAAGAATTGTGTCACCAACTCATTCCAAGAAGTAATGGACCTACGAGGTAGTTCCCCTAATCATAGCATTGCCTCACTTGTAAGAGAAAATAGAAAGAACCTGTGTCTCAAAGCTTCTTGACTCAGCCCAGGTAGACTATACGAAGTGTAAATCCCAACAAAATTCATAATGTACATGTTTGCATCATTTATTAACCATCCAACAAATGCACCCTTTAGATTAAGCAACTGAATCATAACACTCTTAATGTCAAACTTTACCTCTAGGGGAAAATTAAGAGGAATGATAGATCCTACCTTAATAGGCTCAATATACCCCAAATCTTTCTCCAGATCATCAAACAATGGAAAATACTTTATTTCTTCTAGCTCTATTTTTTTCGAGTACTGCTCGACGCTCTTCTTCCTATCTCGCTCTTTCCTCTTAAGCTGCATGACAAGAATTTGCCAACCTCAAATTCTGTTCAGCTAATAACTCCGCATTGGTTTTCATGTTTGTTTCTTGAACACCACGTGGAGCTGGCAGATTTAAGAGATTTGGGTCTTCTTGAACCCTATGCTTATGCTCTTCCATTTTACGATTCTATCAAAAGGTCCGCTCCATCTCAATATTAATTAGGATCAAGGGATTTTCTTGACTCTAACTATTAGTCATACGTGGGTGTACGCTCCAAGAACAACCAAAAAAACCAACTAACTTAATCAATCAATCCGTAACCATAATTCCCGGAAATGGCACCAAAATTTGATGTCGCCCAAATTAGACCTCCAAGTTACCCCTGACTTCCCAACTCCACAGATTTATATTTCTCATCAAACTATCTCGGTCCCTTGAATGTAGAATCTAAAAACTTAGGTATCACCAACCATCTCTCGACACCCTTTGGCAAATTTCACTCATCTTCTCTCGGTCTTAGAGTATCGCATTACTAGCCCCTTATCCTGAATCCCAGAATAACTATCTCTACTCGGTCTTAAGTTAATTAGATGAAGGTTGGTAGCTTCACATTACTATTGTGATTTTCTTTTCATGATATCAACCTCTGTCTTGAGTTAGTATCGAATACAGGCAGGTTCTTAGCATCTGCAGACACTAAAAAAGCAATTAATACAAAGAAAACAATAGTACATGCATAAACACCAATAAGAAAGACTTTGCACTTCCTTTACTTTGTTATTTTATTAGGGTTTCCACTACCCTAGTTAAGAGGTTTAGCTACTCATGTTTGCAAGAATACCCATAGAATTCATAATATAAAGCATATCAATAATCTCACAATAAATTAAGAATGAAAACTAGAATCTCTAATTTATCTCAAACTGTAAAATTCAAGAACAAGAATTCCAAGATCCAAAGAATATCTCAGAATCAATATAATATTGTACGTATGTAAAGTATGTGAAAGTGCATAACACAATAAAAAACATTAATGGAGTATTTATTATTACATTAGAAAGAATAAAAATCCTAACCAAAATAAAATAGAAAAACTAGGTCGGCTCCTACCTACGACCCCATTTATGGATTGTAGGTACTACTTACAGACCCTAGGTGGGTTCGTAGGTCTCAGAGGAACTTCCAGGCTTCATATCACCTATTTTAGAGGGCACTTGCAGGGCCGTAGGTACCACTTACGCCTTATAAGCAGGCCTTCATAAGTCTCAAAACCAAAATCAACTTTCAAAAATTTCTTTTGTTACTTACAACCCCACTTATGATGTGAGTAAGTACTAGTTACGACCCCACTTACGGGGGAGTAATTAGACTTCTACAACATTTATCAACTTTTTTCTCCACTTCTATAACAAATCCTATTTTTCCTGCAAAACCAACATAAAAAGATGTCACATCTAACAAAAAGAACCTAATTACTTGCATAATTTTTTATTTTTAGCATCAAAAGTGCCATGAAACCATGGAACATCAACACTCTCAACTTAGAATATTTGCATGTCCTCAGAAAACTAGCCCATAACATAAAACACACGATACTTACTAAGAGAAACCTAAGGCATCTATGGTAGTCAACTCAATTTCAGCTCAAAAACTCTTATCCCTTCCTATTTCTAACTTTTCAAAACCGATGTATGGATCTATGTAGCATAATAGTATGACACAAAGAGATCAAACAATGTCATTACATTATCAACAAATAACCAAGTGTATATGAAATTTATACTACCAGAATAAATATGCTGTTAACAACACAATCCATGTACCCTCATACAAAAGAAGTCCTAGCTCTCATAGTATCATATTATTCCAATGCAAGGGATTATGTTAGCAAAGTCACTCTCACAATAAAAGTTACAATCAATTTTCATAGAATACCATAGGTTTGCCCTTATTTTTTCTACTTTAGTTTTTCAAACAGTTGGTCTAGGATTATTCTTGGACTTTGGTCAGATTGTAATGTAGGCTTGGAGGTATGTATGGTATATTTGGGATATAGTTACTAACCCTTCTTGACACTACACATATAATTTATGCTCCCATGCTCAACCATTCGTCTTTTATTTCTCCCTTTTTTCTTTTATTGATTTTTTTGAATTAGGTCTGGTTTTATTTTTGCATTTTATTTATTTTTTTTCAATTTTTTTTTTCATTTTTTCCTCTATTTTCTACCATACCTAACCTTAATCTCATCTTCTTTTACATCATACACCCTTCTTCATATCCAATTGAACTACACACCCCTATAATAACCACCCTCAACTTAGGTAATTTGCCTGAGTTGAGGTGAACTTTGTCCAAGGAGGGACTGGGGCCAAAACAGGCTCATTGTAATCATTTGAGAAGTTGAACAAATGAAAACAAGAAAATAGGTCACTATAATCTCAAATTAGGATCAACGATATTTATTCATTTCTGGACGGTTATTGATATCGCCCAAAGATACACCTCCAATTGAAGACAAAGCAGTCGATGCAAAATATAGTACCCCAAGTCAGGTTGGGGTCGAACCCACTATGAATATGTAAACTATCTCTCAAATTTGTAATTCGATGGGAAGTAAAGGAAAGTAAAATGGGGGAATTGTGGTTGTAAAATGTGAAAAGTAACAAGATGTGTAATGCTTCGGTTGTAATCAACTTGAAAAAAATACAAAGACTATGTTCTCTTTAGATTCTCAACTCCGTAGGTTTATCATGCTCTGTTGAACCAACCCAAAATTGTACATGCAGAAACTGATAAGTTTTGTATCACCAATTGTCTTGTGGTCTCACTAGTGAATTTTACTCTTTATCATTTGACTCTCAAGGTGGCACTTTACTAACCCTTATTCTACATCATAGATTAACTATTACCTTTTGAGACTCTAGTAAATTAGATAAATATAACTATCTTAATTAGAGGAAGATGATTAGCTTATATGGATAATTAACTACAAATTACTATTGTCATCTTCTTTTCCTACTCTCTACCTCTCTTGTGAAGCAAGTAGTGAATATAGGCGTATCCTAACATTTGCAATCACTGAGAAATCTATTAAGCCGAAGATGATCAAAATACATACAAGAATATCAATTTGAGACAATGTTGCATTTCCCCCACTTCGTTAATCCATCACGGTTCCCACAACCCTAGCTAAGTGATTTAGCCACTCATTATTGTGAAATAATCAATGGAAGTCATAATTGAAAGCATTAAATCAATCTCAAAATAATTTATGATGAAAACCCAAATTCTAAGAGTAATAATTCAACCAAAAACAAGAACAAATCAATCCCAAGATCAAAATTGAACCGTGGAATCAAAATATATGTTTGAAAGTAATAAGAGTGCATAAACTAACCAAAAAATGTTAAAAGGGTATTTATAAAATACAAGGAAACCCTAGGAAACCAATCCTAAATAAAAGGGGAAAATCAAAGTCGGTGGCCATTCAAGGGACTACCTCAGGGGTGCAGGTTAAACCTGGGGGGTAGGTGGCACCTACCGAGCATAGGTGGTGCCACTGTAGGTGCCAGTGTCCAAAAATCCTCTCAACTCTCTAAATTTCATGGTTTTCGACACCTATGGGGCGTAGGTAATACTACGTCCCATAGGTAGTCCTCCGTATATGACATACCAAAATATTTAGCTTTTGAATCTTTGAACTTAAATATTCTAGCACATATTTTGACACCTACTCTATGTAGGTAGTACCTATGGGATGTAGGTATCCACGTAGGTGCCCTAAAATCTTCAATTTTCACATCTTTTCTCCTTTTCAAATCAAAAACCTGGTTTCCTGCAATACACAACACAAAACACATCATATCTAACAAAAAGACCTACGTAACTTGCATATTTTCATTGTTTTAAGCATCAAAAGTGTTATGAAACCATAGCACATCAACACCCTAAACTTAGGAAACACAACATACAAATAAAACATCAACGCTTACCTAAGAGAAACCTAAGCTATCTTTGACAGTCAATCATAAAAATTTTTAGCTCAAAACACTACCCCCTCATATTTTAACACTTCAAAACCAATTGTGTGTATCAATAAAGCATAACAATGTTACATAAGGGAATAAAATTTTGGCATTATATTAGTAACAAACAACGATGCATATGTACAAGTTACACTACCCAAACAAGTAAGCAGCTAGCAACACAACTC
This sequence comes from Capsicum chinense, assembly GCA_026120095.1. Classification (NCBI taxonomy): domain Eukaryota; kingdom Viridiplantae; phylum Streptophyta; class Magnoliopsida; order Solanales; family Solanaceae; genus Capsicum; species Capsicum chinense. The sequence continues at coordinate 61,841,312 of JAPEIP010000008.1, read as the reverse complement.
ATTCTCTCTCATATCAAAGAAGTTACAATCACTCATATGAAATCATACATAGCAATGCTGGGTCCATCAAGAGATACTCACACACAGAATGATGTTCTAATCAATGTACGTCAAACACTATAGGCTTGCAAACAGTGAGGTTAGGATCATTGTAGGACTTTACTCTTCTTGAAAATTTAGGCTTGGGGAATGGTATGGTATATTTGGAATTTTAGTGACTAATCCTCCTTGGTACTACACTTACATTGGGGGTCCACTACTCAACCAAATTCTTTTATTCCACCCTTATTTCTCCCCTTTTATTCTTTTGTTGCACATTCAAGTTGGGTGTGGTATCTTTTATTTTATTTTTTCAAATTTTTATTTTTCTACCATACCCATTCCTACTTTCTTTTCTCTTATTTACCTTTCCTTATACCTACTTCACATTATTCACCCCTATGATAGCTACCCTTTAATTAGAAAATTTTTCAAAGTTGAGGTGCACAATGTCTAAGGAGGACAAGAGCCAAAACAGGTTCATTGTAACAAATAGCAAGATGAAAGGTGAAATAAGAAAAATAGGCTATATGGATCAAGGTGTACTCATTCACATTTGGGAGATCATTTTGCCTAAAAGTGGAATTATTTCAAGAACGGCCTATGATCCTTTCCTAATCGACTGTCCTATAACCTAGGCAAGACTAACTGGGCAATTTCTGGGTTCAACATATAAAGGAACCATATAGTATCTGTAATAACCCAAAATTATCTCTCGGGACGTCACACAGTGCCTCAGGCTACAAGTAGCCCCAAGCTAACCCTTATAGCCAGTTTCCACCAATAACACTAAATTCAAGATAAGAATGGACTCAACACTAGCATAGTCATATTACATGAAAGGAATATGGAAAAGATACTCGGCCCATAAGACCACAATATAGAGAAATCTCAACAAAACCACAATGTCGAACCCTCGACACATCACAAGTCTGACACTAGTTTGACAAGCCTCTACAAATCAAAATCTAGAGAGTCGTTAGGACAGGTCCCCAACTGACTCAAAATGAACTGAAGATATAACATAGTATCTTAAGTACGGTAAATATCTAAAGATCGGTCCTCGAACCATGAGGACTCACCACTGTTAAAAATGTAGGCAAGGTACTCAACGAATCATGGGTGAGGCTGGTACTAAGCACCTGAACCTACATCATGACACAATGTAGCACATAGACATATATGTGGATCAGTACTTGGAATGTACTGAGTATACGGGGGTGACTGCATATGAATAAAATAGTAATAATATTCTTTAATCAAATCTTGTATGCATTATGAGATGACTCACATGGCTTGAGCAAGTATAAGATGTAAAGCTCATAAATCATAAAGAATGAGGTATGTAACACAAATCTCATGAGTCATCATTGTTTAACATCAAAAGCGGAAAACTTCTCTCATTCTAAATACCCAAAGGATAAGGGGCCTTAAACAATACTTTCAACTCATGCATATGTCTCAGGAAGAGTAAAACTTCTTCAATGCGCAACACTTCATAATAATTTATAACTCATATACTTTGAATTTGGAACCATATATCTTGAAAACATACTTGAAGGCATTTCATTCACTTAAGGAAAATATCTCATTTCAAGCTTTAGGAAAATCACTCTATTTCAAATAGAAAGTATTCTAGTTTACGGAGGCAATTTATCTCAACGCTTAATAAAAAGTACTATAACAAGGGAATATGCTTTCATTTAGGAAATAACTCACATCAAAAAAATACTTTAGTTGGGGAAACATCTTTGCAATTCAACCATTTAGGAAAATAGCTTATAGAGAAGAAAAATAAGTATTTGATATCGAAGTCTAAATGTTAAGGAAGGTTCTCGTAACCGACATTAACCATGCGAGCTACATGGAGTCCAACGTTTTGTCCTCCTAAGGAAGAGACCCCATGTTAGGGAGGAGTGTCATACTTTTTCCAGGTAGTATAACCTAGGTCTAGTGATCACTAAACAAAAATTAGCCTCGGGTCCAACCATAATCATCATAAACTCAGCCTCAGGCCCAACCTACGGCGGCACGTATTTTTAGGATAAGAAACTGTAGTAACTTACACACTCGGTGCTAAATACTACTCCCTTTAGATTATCTGGGGTCATCTCATAAAAATCCACTTTTAGAATAATCACATGGTTCACCACGAACCCAATAATCAAATCGATAATCTCATATAGTGAAGTGGATTTCAAAGCTCAAGGACCATTAAGTCAATTCATTTCTCAATCATCTAAAAATACTCAAAACATGGGTGCTTATAGCACAAGAGTTCATAATTTCACAAGTCTCAAATAGGGTTTACTAACCCATTATTCAATCTCTATTTAAAGCTTATCAAAGGCATAATATATAGCATATAGATTCATAAATCATGTGGAAATCTGGGAATTTCAGAAAATTACCTCAAAATCTCAATATAGCCATATGCTTCAATATCTCAACAATGCAAATATTAGCTTATCAAGGAGTAAAATCATGGGGTTTATACCCATCTGTAAATACTCAAGAAAACATGTAGAATCATGCCATTTGTCTCTTAATTCATGGGAAATATCAATATAATGCATTCAATAATAATGGGTGAAAAACTCAATTCAAATTCATGTAAAAACCTCATATATTTCAAGAATTTCATGATGTAAATAGCCTTTTGGGCACAAGGGTGAAAGGGT
>JAPEIP010000008.1:61815818-61836618 GCA_026120095.1 Capsicum chinense | reverse complement strand
TATATGGTTAACACGTTACTCACTTAGGAATCAACTTCTCAATCTATTAGGGCCGGAATCACGCCTCACTCGACATGCCCTACGACTCAAACTATGAGGGAACTTTACGAGGCCTTATAGTATCTCCCACACATATATCACAGGGTTACATCAGAAACTATAATTGCTCCTGTTCATGCAATTGTTAGCTATGATTATTATGTCCTAATTCTAATGTCATAATGATATTCAGAATGGTCATACATTTATACATATCAGACAGCTCAAAATAATTTTTTGAAGGGGTATTATTTTTCTCCACAATAAAAAACAAAGTACATCAACTACCCTAGATAGTTAAAAATCTCCTAATTACACATAAACACAACACAGTACAAAAAAAATACAATATGACACAAAATTACCTTAGACATGACAGGTCTACAGCCATACCACAACCGACAGGAAAAAGAAGCACAGGAACAAAAACCCGTAGCAGCTATGGTATACCCCACCCCAACTAAAAGATTACGCACTATCCCCAGTGCATGAAAATAATATAAAGAAAGGGAATAAGGACATACCTGGGATGCACTGAGCACCTATGTCATGCTCTCTCTCCTCAAGGGGTATCTCAACTGGTGAAGGTAGTAGTGGTGGAGGTATACTACTAGAGGATGCACCCGCGACTATCTCAGCATGCCTTTGCCTATCAACACCTTCAAACCATGGGTGGCCCTCATCAGGTCCAGATCATATGGCATGTCAAGATCCTACTGGTCCTCATCTCTAATTCTCTTAGTCCCAATTCCAGGGATCGGCTCCTCCTCAGTAAAAAAACCAAATGCCTGGGTTGACATGGCGGCATCTGCTAGGCAAATGAGAGGATTTCAGGAGGAATGGATCAAATATAACTCTCAGTAAGAGAGTGTACCTTGGTGCGTAATGTATCTACCCCCTTTCCAATCCCAAAATTAGGTGCCTCAATAATAGTAAACCATGCCTGCACACTTCTCTCAAAATCATCAATGAAACCATCTAACTTGACCTTTATCTATAATATCTCAGCCCTCACAGCATCCTATATTCGAGTCTTTTCACTATCCAAAGTCGTCCAAACCCAAGGCCTAATATACTCATATAATGTGGTAATTTCAGACTCTATCGTAGTCAATTGAGTAGTTGTCTCATCATTCCTCTCTACTAGGTTCTGTAAGAAGTATCAAGGTACCACAACAATACCTGGAGCTGTAGAAGTGTCATTAGGGTGAGAGGGACTAGAAGATACCCCAACCATCTCAGAAGTAGAGGTTAGGGATAAAGTAGACGTGGCTGGGGTCCCCTCTTTCTAAGTTTTTATCTAGAGTGCCTCTCTCTTCTTACAAATATGGAAATCCATACTTTTATCTTTATCAACACCCTGTCTATCACTAGGCTTTATAGGAACTGATGGGCCCTAAGACTGGGCCAGAATCACTGTCGGAGGCCATGGGTCTTTTGAACAAGGATTGAGTTTGCCAAATCCTCGATTAAACTCATCTGGGACATACCTATTGTCTCAACTCTCTGATCAACATCAGAAACATTAGGTACACCAGCCTCATCGCACAATAACAGGACAAGGCAAGGAAAGGGTAATGTAGTTAATTCACCAAAATTTTGCTCATGCAATTCATACTTGATAATGGCTGCAAAGTCTGTATCATATCCAGTCATGAGACTCACGATCAATACAACACCATCCCATTTAAGCAAGTTGTCTGTGGCAGTCGGATATAATCGATAATGAACCACCATTGATCAAAATTTAGTGGCAAAATTCAGTGGCACCTTCTTAATGTTCCCCTTTCCCTCATTCCATAGGGTCCCCTCACTAAGGTTTAAAATGTAATTTGTGATCCATCTCACCAACTCTACCCTTTGTCTCCTACGTTTAGCATCCCACCTAGCACATCTGTCTCGCATAATTGTTAATTGAAAATCGCACTCTGTAGTAGATATTAGAGTTGTATTATTAGGTCCAAATAGAGCTCGATGCATGGCCACCATAAACAAAAACCATTACACCTCTAATTAGTGTTTGCTCTAACTGGGTCTGCTCTTCACGCCTACTGCCTCTAAGGGTGGTCAAAGATATTGTAGAATTGTAGGTGGAATAAAACTCCCATACTAATATGTTTGGCTATATTGACATTGGGTCTAGTCATCTACCCCAGCTGTTAACAATCAACACAACTTGTAATAGTGGTGCTCTAGTTAAATTGGAGCCTTCCCCAGTCACAAAGTTGCCCATCACATAAATCATTTATAACCCCTCAATACACCTCCTCAAGTTCACCTTAATAATAGGCTCAACTGAGATGTGAATAGGGTCAAATGTCTGGTCAGTATGGTCAGCTGGCCCTATGTCTTATGCTGGAGCCTGATGAGCTTTCTGGGTTATACCCTCTTGTTCGACCCAATTCCTTGGGTCATGATGGCACCTAATATAACCAACCAATAGGTAAGAAAAACCCATAGTTCAAAACGGCTAGTAAAGGAGTACAATAAAGATAAAGGAAAGAATGCAGAATATCTAAAATACAAGATTAATTACACAATACAATCCCAAGACTTGGTGGTATAAGTAAAAAAGCTACTAATTTAACAAGAGTACAAAGTGAAAAACTAAGGAAATTACATTGATACAACTTATCTCCAAATACAAAATAGAGACTAGTCTAATATCTAAGAGGGAGGAAAGTAATACTCCAAATGTCATGATCTCACTCTGTATCTCCAAACCACGATTGCTCTGCAAGATGCACACATTAACGATGATAACACGTACTATTATCTGCAGGATGCAGAAGTGTAGTATGAGATACCAAACATATGTCACTCTGTAGGCAACTGCCAAAAGAGCTCCAAAGATAATGCAAATATATATAACATATAAATAGAATAGATACTACACTCAAATATCAAGCAACCACATAAGAAAGCCAATGAGGAAATAAGAATAACTAACCTATTCATGTCCAAGAGACTAACATAATACGGTTGAGGAAGAAATAAGGATGCACTATCTTATTCCATCCATTCTTAGGAGTCTCAATACATTATGGTATATCACCAACCAATATACGAATGAAGGGCAAAATAAGTATATGTAACATTATACAATGCCAAGGAATGAATATATAGTCTGAGTAATTAAAGGAAAGAAGGGATATACAGTAATATCATAGCTATATAGAGCTATATATATATGTATATATATAGGCAAGATTAACTCAAGGTATAACCTAAGTCCTTAGGCAATCATTCTAGGATCTCTTAATTATAGAAAGATTTTGTACTAAGAAACTCAAGGTTTCTAGTCCATCCATCTAATCATGAGATAATCATGTATAATAATAAAATCATAAGATAGAAAAGGCCAGAAACATACCTCAAGTCTCAATATCGAATCAATAATCAAGTTGTCACAAACTAGCAATAATAAAGATCATAACAATGATAATATCAATATTTATAATGGCTAGTCTGGACAACCAATACCTAGCTGATCCTATCACGTGCCTCTATCACCCCAGGCTCAGAAGGTTTAATCAACATATAACACACACTAAGGAATAATCATCACCTATACCTATGCAACCGCGCTATAAGGGTTGATTGATATAGGCACATAGTGGTAATAGGAAATGCGCATGCAAGGATGAATGCAACCGAATTTACAATACCATAACCGGCGAGATAATCAATATCATAATATCATCATTGTTACAATCAACATCATAACCATTATAATCATAGTCATACACTGACCTTGTCGGGTATATATATATATTTGTCATACATAGGGCTAGCCGGACTCAAACCAATAAATGTACGCATAGGCACATCAATTTAATTATCCTCTGGCCTTGGCTGGTATCCATGCATCATCACAATCGTCCTCCCACCTTGTTGGGTATTAATGATAATATCTTCCAGCCTTTTCGAGTATTATCACATCATCGTAATATCCTAATCAATAACAGTAATAGAGAGAAATACCCATGCCGGAAAAAGTATAGAGCAAGCCCCAAGACCCACAAGTGATAATGTAAAGAGCGAGCCTCATGAGGGCTAAAGTAAATAAATATAAAAAGAGAAACAAGGAAGAATATATAGACAAATATTTATTATTATGAAGAAATCTATTTTAAATAATTTAAATTGTATCACCAGTATTTAGACACATTTACTGTTCTCACTAATTAAGTTATTCATTAAGACATACATTTATTATTATGAAGAAATCTATTTTAATGTAGAAAGTGGGATTTAACCCTTAATTAGCGATAGTAATAATAAGATTATAATCTAATTAGAATCATATCGATCTTTGATGCAACAATCATGAATATACCAGATCTATGCATGACATCACCAATATTCATACAATGGAACCATAAGCATTAAAATATCAATAAACAACAATTATATACTTTACATGGATAAACACTTCCGGGATGGTCAACTCATATTATAACACGACCATAGGCCCAATAATGTGTCTGAAATAATCACAACATCATATAATAGACTTAGGACCACATACGTATCCAGAACTCATATAAATAAACATATTAGTAAGTCATCTTAAATTCATAAGCCATATCAGAACTATAAGGAAAAACTCATCTTATTATCCCTAAATATATTTGTGATCATCTCACACTGGGAGGCACAATATACAAAATGCGTCTCATACCTAGGAAGCATTATATAACTATAAGCATCTCTCATCTAGTAGGCATCTCAAATATATAAGTCATATTTCATGACTAGGAGGAATATCAACTTTATAAGCCAAATGTTATATCTATGAGGAGAACATCATCTCTATAGGCCTAATATAACTTCCAAGAGGAATACCATCTCTATAAGCCTAATATCAAGAGGAATAACATCTGTAAAGGCCCAACATAACTTCTAAGAGGACAACACCTTAAAGGTCCCAATATCACTTCTAAGAGGAATAATGTCTCTAAAGGCCCAATATTATATCTATAAGAAATATCATGGCCATAAGTCATTAGTTATTATCCAGGGAAAAATACATCATGACTCACCAAGTGGCAAAGTAGCCTTATATTAACAGCTTACTAGTCTCAACTATGCATAATATTCACCAATAAGTCCATATGACCTAACACAAGTCTTTATCAAAGGTGGGCCAGAAGAACCCACTTCTAATAATCAATTTTCATATTTAAGCAATTTATAACCCAAACAAGGCTAAGGTATCTAGTTCAACTTCTAGATGTCAACCAATCCTAAGATAGGAATTTCGCTGAGAAGCTTGGGAAATTAAGTCAACTCCACGTAAATCACGATTTCAAGATAGCCACAATAGCCCAAATAAGGTTAAATATCCTAACCATTCTTCCAATCCTAAAACCATATCCCAAACCTAGCATCATATCAAATTCATTCTATGGATTAGCTCATACTAAGGAGAAGGCAATAGGATTCTAAAAGAGTACTAAGCATTCACATTACGGGTTAAGACGACCCTCATCTAATCCCTGAACTTCAATACTAAAGGTTAAGTCATCCTACCCATAATCAGTCTTAATATTCACATCCACATACTATATATAGAGCACATCATCTTAAAAGAAGAATAGACATTAGCTGACCTCAAAGCTGGACCGTAAATCTTTAAATCATTCACCAAACACTCGTCTTCACTTCACAATCCCAAAATGCTATCATACTATCAAAATTGTAATCTACTCATCAATATAAGAATATTGAGGCCCATACGACATCATTGTGCGTTGAGTCCAAAATGACATTAAAAACCTCAAGTGGGTCCCACATATAGAAATAACATTTCTGAGGTCAACCCAACATTCATACATGATCAAGGAATCATAACCCACAAAAATGGGTGAAAACCAAGCTAATTTTTGACTAAAATAAAACCCACAAGCTATTTGGGGGTTTGGGTAAAGAACCAAGAATTTCATAAAGAAAGAGATGAAATTTTACCTTAAATTAAAATATATTTGCGATAGTAGATGTTAATCAAGCTCCCAATTCATCCACAAGTCTCAATTTTGAGTTATCTTACTTATTAGGGATTTTGCTTTCAGTAGAGTGTGTGGAAATGGGCAATTTCGCAACCTAGGGGCCCTATTTATAGCCCAATTAGGTATCCAGGTGTTGCTATCGCACACTTAGGGGTTGCAATCGCACATAGGCTGTAGGAGAAGGTATTTTGATCGTAATACGTATTTGTACAATCTCACCATCATATCTGGCACTAGATATCTGCTAAAACTTAGAAATTTTCCTAGTCTCTGCTAAGGCCTCGGGATTCATTTGGAATCTAATTTACGTAAATGAACTATGTAACTATTCTAAATTTGATGTTGCATATGCAATGGCGAAGTCAAATTTTCCATCTGAGGTTGTTTCAACCAAATGTGGGTCCCACACCTAAATTTTTAATTTTTTAACTTCCCGGCCAATAGGTCAAAATGAGCTCGAGTGCATTAGGTCCCAAACCAAAGTGCTACCTAGCCTAAAATTGATAATTTTAGAGCTGCTGGCATAGTCAGAATTTGTATTCGAGATTGTTTTGCTAAAGTTTTTTCCCAGTGGCCATTTAGAACAAGCAAAGACTTCTAAACAGGGATTTGTCTATAAAAACTAGACAAACTGCATGGTAACAATACTGTTAGTCCCAGCAAGGCATAAATGACTTTTGGCAGCTATACAAAAGCTCCAACATAGAAAATAAAAAAAATATGAAAGATGACTTAGAGGGTCATTAAAATATACAAGACTAAAAGGACTTTTGTCCCAGAAAGTCTACAAATAGAAAAACCTTAAAAGCTAAAAAAGACAAGGCACTGGTCCCGCATACTCCAAGCATGAATTCTTATATAACCTCAACGAAGAGAGAACACTTTTGAGGAACTTTTCCATAGGCATCCCTTTTCTAACTAGCTTTCTTGCTCTACTTCCAACAACCAAAACTCAACTTCAATCACCAACTAGCCTCCAATTGAATGGAAAAAAGGATTATACATGCAAATATGAACCACAACACACTAATACTATCTCGATACCCGAACAAGTTAACAAAGTCTCATCCAAGCCAAACCAACCCGAGGCATGAGTCTTACAATCGACTCCAAATCCAACTATTAACTTGTTTTACCAATCCATACTTTCTATTCACTCTAAACCAGGAGAAAAAATTCTTAAGTCTTGTCCCTGCAATGTCATTATAGAAAATTCAAGGAAATGAAACTAACCCGCTAAAAGTCTATATAGTAACCATGAGAATAAGCTTATAAGGCAATATCTGGGCACACAAATAGAAATAATCAAGGAATATAATCTATGTCAATGCTATAACTAGTCCAAATGGTAATCAAAATTGGAATCTAGGAGATCAAGATAGAACTACTTATCGCTGAATGATCCACTCTAGATGTTCTATCAACTGAGAATAAAACCATACTTAATCCAACTCAGGTATACTACTCCCACTGAGTATATCATCCATAATTTTCAATGAAGATTGATGACTTATGATTAAAATTGAAAGACACAATACTGGGTCCATGGGCTATCATCTGAACACTTAACAACTATAATCCATCCAAAGTAGATAAGATCGAATAGGAAACAAGAATGTATGCTTAACCAGCCTATAAAAGAAATCCAAACTGAGATAAATCTAAAACAAAGGATGCAGTCATGCTTATATCTCTAAGCTGAAATGTCAACATCAAGGTTGAATTACTTAGTATCAACTGCCTAAACCAAGTCTGAAGATGGGTTGGAATTACTCCAATCTATCATAACTTAAAAATTGCCATTTCAAGGCATTAAATCCAAAATTGAGCCAACAAATCCAAACCAAGGTCAAATACTCACGTCAACCATACTATCTAAATAATACATACTTATACCAGATCATGCAGAGCCAAAATTGATACATAGCTGAAGAACAAAATCACAAACAATGGTAAATCACTCATTGAAAACTTAGGAGATATACTCCATATTCGCTATTGGCCATGAACTATCAAAGCATACTTAAGAACTCATAAAGACCACACACCACACTAGTGATGGCAAAAAATCTAGCAAGTCAAAGAAATAAAACTCAAGACTAAAACTAACTAATCTAACACTCCATCACGATAAAGAATAGCCATAGACTCATATCATAGAGGAGAAAAACTTGATCAAGCCTCATTAGGACGAACAAACTCTAAAATAAGGATCTCCTGAATCCACTCAAATAGGACAATCATGACTCAATCCCTCCATTAATCACATTATCGAAAAGGAAAAATACAATTCTTGAAACCAAGGTCAATGTCAAAACCACCACCAAAAAATCAAATAACTCATGACAGATAATTTTTAATTTTCCAACTTAAGAGTGTACATAGGAACTATTATCTATCCCCAACTCTCTAACTCTATAGAAGACAAGAATCGCATCATGATAAAAATAGATCATCTAACTCCACACTTACAACAAGGGTAGAGTATTAATAGGAGACGAACCTATCAAATCTAGGAGATGAACCCAATGCATCTCGATATCAATAACAAATCACTATCAAGCAATGAAATAGTAACAAATGAAGAATGAATCCAAACTTGTCAAGCTCACAAATGGGATATATAAAAATAGATAGCCAAAGCAAAAAAATATGCACATGGGAGGCAATCTTACGAGTCTTAAAATTAAGAACGAGCAATATAGCTAAATTGCCAACTCTAGAACCATACAAAACCATAGAAACTCAACTTAGCTTCGACATGATAATACATTCCTAAATCAATCTAACACAGCTAACCAAGAGAGAAAACAATCAACCTCGCCTCTCTAAAGGAAAGAAATTATCAAATCGGGCTATATCTACTCAAGCCACCAAATTAGAATTGCAAGGACATCAAGTAATAAAATTAAATAATATCAATAACCTTAAGTAGTGATAGCAATAGAAACAACAATATCAATATCAATATAATGAATAAGTAGTATCAAAATGAACTTTCATTTCATGCACCACTTAATGGCCATAATAAGGCTAATGTGCCAAGATAAATAGGACTCAAACCCAAAAGCTACACTAATAGGGAGAAAATATCAATGGAGATCCTCTCCATCTAGTACTAAAAGAAATAAGCCATGGAGTAGTCATAAAATTATGAATTTAACAACAAGGCACGCAATAACCAATATGAACTCATCAAGGCATGTAATCATTAATGGGTATGAAGACCCTAATACACGTAATGAAAAGGAAAATATGGGGAATAAAAGCGCACCAATCATGGTAAAATTCGCAATCACATGTATGACAGATCTAAAGAAGAATATGACAGATCTAAGAAAGAATGAATCTAAATAGATACTAACTTAGACCAACTAACTAAATTATCAGCTAAGGTACTAAGCAAATTATCTCTAACTGAAGGTGTCATACTCATCATGAGGCTTATTTGAATAAGACCAAAGACTAATAATCCCATATTTCGGACACTTTCTATACCAATAGTCGTTCTTTCTGTAGTCATAGCAAACTCCTAAAGCACTAATATAGTGAGAACATAAAATGATCCCAAATAGTTAGCCAAGTAACGCTAAGAGAACTCTCTACTACCAATGATCATCCTTCCCAAAATCATATCCAATCTCAATAAATCTAGACTGGCAAGGAATATATGCTAGCTCTGTCTGATCAACTAACTTATTTTTGGATCACTCCCTAATCTAGTGTTCCATAATGATACATATAAAATTAAATCTTAGAATACTTTGAGATACTGCCCCTCATAATCCAGAATGACTGCCATGGCCTGAAGACCCACACCAAAAACTTTCCAAGGTCTGATGGGGACTCTACATACTATCATCACCATGACTAATTTGTGAGCCACTCATAGTCTAAAATACTACATGTATAGAGCTGATATACTACAAGTGAAGATGAACTATACGAGAAGAATCCTCACTCCTTGATAAAATTACAATAGCACAATACCAAGGGCATGGCCTCTTGCCACCACCTCCATAAGTCTCAAAACATACTATCTCTATGTCCCTTAAATAATCAAAATTCTAAGAGGAGGATGGCCTAGCTGCTATTAGGTGCTCCAAAACCAAACGAAGTGTCAACAGTAATCCTATAATAAATCCACACTCTATGCCTACCTTAAAGAGATATAGCATAGGAAAATTCCTGGCCCACTTAAGAAATCCAATCTCGTACTCAAAAATTTGTAAGGACCCTGATGAACATCAATAAACCCAACTCTAGTTTGAGAACCGCTTGATGAATTGAATGTTATCCATGAATCAGAAGGATCTACAACATACTCAGGACCCCTAATACTGAACCTCAAAGGGCTGAAGTAGTCACGAGCTTTACTATAATGTAAGCTAGCCTTATATCCTTTGGCTGATGTTTAAGATCCTTGTTATTTATCTCTGACTCTTTGGTCTAATACTACACTGAAGCTGTAAAACCACATATAAAAGTCTCATCTGCATCTATCAAACATCTCATATCACCTATTTAGGGATAGAATATAGTCAAAGAATGTGTTAGAGGTACATTTCAATACAGACACATGATAAGGAGTCAAGAAATGAATTTCCTAAGAATGTCCCTATAGCCTCTAAAAGATAGGTTATGGATATTTCCACATCGATCCACAAGAATTTACTAAACACTTAGCTCTTATACTAATACACTGGTGAAACTTAGGCTCTAGTACAAATTTTTTACAACCCAATTCTTCAGGTCATGATGTCGCCTACTATAATCCTCCAGTAGGCAAGCCAAACCCATAGTCTAGAATTGCTAGTAATGGACTACTCAAATATACAAAGGAAAGAATGCAGAATATTTGAAATACAAGATCAATTACATAATATAATCCTAAGATCTAGTGGTATCAGTACAAAGGCTACTAATATAACAAGTGTACAAAGTAAAAGACCAGGGGTAACTTATCTCTGAAAAAAGGCTTGTAACTTCTTAAACATGAATATGGATCGCTTCACATCAATAGGTAAGAATTTACCTAAATATAATTTCCATATCTCCAAGTTTCCTATCAGTCTAATTTAAAGAAAAGAGAAGGTTACACTTGGTATGAGTGTAGAAATATCTCAAAAGTAAAGATGAAACCAAAACATCCCAAAGTTCCCACATTCCTTCTAACAAAGATGTGGTTTAAGAGTTGTTGCAATCATCCTTTAGCTCGTTTCCAAAGAGTTTGATGTCCCTCTCTAGACCATATCCCATTTTACTTCTAAGAAAAATTCCACATTATGTTGCATTTTTCTTGGAGTCGTCCACACCTGTGGTTATTTTGAGATTTCATCTTTTTGGATGCTCTTGATAACTTTCCACACAAAATAATGAGTTGTAAATATAGAATTACACTAACATAAATTAGTGCAAACCTGTTTGAACATGCTGTGCTGTGATAGTTGATAAACTAATTTGCACAACCTATTATAAAAATGTTATGCCAGTTTGAACGAGGTGACACCCAACATGTACCACAAAAAGGAGAATGACTTATCTTGAATGTATCATACCACCTTGAATGGAGTAACGATCCAATATTTCTCATTAAAAGATGGACGACCCAATTTTAAATCTAACATGCAAATTTGGACGGAGTGACGGTCCAACATGTCTCATTGAAGGGAAGATGACCTAATTTAAACGTAACATGCTACTTTGAATGGAGTGATGGTCCAACGTGTCTCATTAAAGGACAGATGGCCCAATTTAAATGTAACTTGCCACATTAAATAGAGTGATGGTCCAACATGTCTCATTGAAGGGAAAACGACCCAATTTAAATATAACATGCCACTTTTAATGGAGTAATAATCTAACGTGTCTCATTGAAGGGTGGATGAACCAATTTAAATGTAACATGACACTTTGAATGGAGTAATGGTCCAACATGTCTCATTGAAGGATGAAAGACAAAATTTTAATGTAACATGCCACTTTGAATGGAGTGATAGTCCAACGTATCTCATTGAAGGGTGAAGGACCCAATTTAAATATAACATGCCACTTTGAATGGAGTGATGACCCAACATGTCTCATTGAAGGACGAATGACCCAATTTAATTATAACATGCTACTTTAAATAAAGTGACGGTCTAACACATCTCATTGAAGGGAGGGAAAACCAATTTAAATGTAACATTCCACTTTGAACAAAGTAAAAGTCCAATGTGTCACATTGAAGGGATGGCGACCCAATTTAAATGTAACATGCCACTTTTAATGAAGTAACGGTCCAACATGTCCCATTGAAGGGTGGATGACCCAATTTAAATAGAGCCTGCCACATTGAATAGAGTGATGGTCCAATATGTCACTTAATCACCTACACCAAACTTGTTAGTTGCAAATGTAATATAAGCGCTATTGTGCAAACCTTGTTTTAGCATGCCACACCAAAAAAAGTGAAAATTCATAATATAGTAACATATTATGTGGAAAGGGGATGGTAATCCATATAATTATGTGTCACTCTTAGGAAAGTAACAGTCTAATAACATAATAACATGTCACTCCGAAGGAGGTAACGATCCATAACATAATAAGATGTCCCTCTGAAGGAGGTAATAGTCCATATAGTAACATGTCACACTGAAGGAGGTGACGTCCTTAACATAATATGGTGCCATTTTAAAGGAGGTGACAATTCATAATATGATAACGTGTCACTTTGAAGGAGATGACAGTCCATAACATATTAATATGTCACTCCGAAGGAGGTGACAATCCATAACATAATAATATGTCACTCTGAAGGAGGTGATGATCCATAACATAATAACATATCATTCCAAAGGAGGTGAGGGTCCATAACATAATGACATGTCATGCTAAAGAAGGTGACAATCCATAATATAATAATATATTATAGAAAAAGAAATGGTCTGATGCATCCTCTTAACATATGAAAAACTCAAATATAACAATATGTGTCCTTTTAAAGAGGTTGCTGACCTAAATATAATAAGATGTGTTACCTTAAACAAGTAACAATTTGGTATGTCCTCTAGAAATAGTTTAATGACCCAAATATAACAAGATGTGTCACCTCGAATGGGCTTAAAATCCAATAAGTTTCTTAGAGGAAAAAAACCCTAATACATAAGAAAAATAGAAGTACATTTGTTGAACTTCATCCTTTGAATAAAAAATCCTTAAAAGGACTTGTTCACGTCCTAAGCTTCTGGATTGAATCCTCAAACTTTGAGAGGATTGGGTTGTGTTATTTAAGAGAGGAGTTCATGTATCCGTAACCTACATAACTCAAACAACACTCATTAATAACATAATAATTTGTTGCAACTAAGCCAAAAATATAACAGAAGATAGAGTTCAAAGATAAAGTTGTTTGACTCATGATGAGTTAGAGATAATGTTTTGATAAAATCTCCATATCTTAATTGTTATACCCTATCATTTCCCTTTAAAATTTTGAAAATTTTAGAGGTCATAACAAAGTAATAGAAACATAAATCAAGAGGATAAGGGAGAAGAGAAGTTGTCTGGCTTATTATGGCAAGGGCATGATGGGTCTGATAATGTCCTTTGATATGTTTAGCGTTGTCAACTTGTTAACTTAACTATTACTGCATCCAAATTAAAAATCTTAATTTTGAGAGACTTATTATGTTAGTATTGCCTTGCTCTTTTGATTCTCCCTGTTTATCATCGATTTATAGGATTAGAGTGTAGTCGTTGCGGAATTTTTTAGGATCTCTCTAAAAGATCCTGCCCTAGTTTTGGAACTCTCGAACTTATTTGTAACTTATGACATCATTTAGTATGGAATTTTTGAGATCTCCTACAAAATTCAGCCCCAAGTAAGAATACAAAATACTATAGTTCTTTTTGGCATATCGTAGCTTGAATTTTGAGAACTTTTCAAAAACTATGCCTCGATTTCAACATTAGCAACATTTGATAGTCTCCTTTGTAGTTAATGTCAATATTTATGAAATTTTTGAGACCTTCTCAAAAATGTTTTCCCTAGTTACATGCTACAATGTTATCTCCCTGTGACTTGAAAAATAATTCTCTTGAAAAAAAATTTTAGATCTCTCAAAAATTTGTCCCAGATTCTATGAAAATCTTATGAAAAATATGACCGAGCTAGTGGAGTGTCCACATATTCAATTGAGGTAGGAATCATATCAAATGTAGTTCCACCAATTAATGGAAAAATAAATTTCCTAATGAATTGACCGAAGCCGACATAGGGACACTACGTATTCTATTCTTCGAAATTCAGGTCCAACGTAGTTCGTGTTACAAGGAACTCAAATCATAAAATGCGATTACAAGAAAATAAAGACTAGAAACTATGATTACAAGAAAAAAAATATCTTCAAAAGGCAAGATAGAAGCTTGTCGAAAGTGCGCCTTGGAGGAATCTTCATTCTTCGTCGAGACTAATGACGCCAATGATTACTTTGCTTGTTCTCTTTATGAAGTGAGATAGTTTAATTACCAACATATATTAGTCTCTCTTTATAAAGAAATAAAAACACTCAAAAGTTAAATGTGTTAGTTCATCAATTGTAACAATTGACCAATGTAATATATGAGACAAATCAAGCAAATCCTGATAAAGCAAAATAATGATGCACTTTAGCACATAAATAATTTATAACGATCCCTATAATACATAGGACCTTTCAAGCCAAAGGTAAGACTAACATTTAAAGGGTATACATACCGTTTTTAAGACGTTCCATTACACCCAAATATATTTTACAAACTTCATGAATAAACCAAATGGGGATACAAAATAAGGAAAGAGAAAATACGTAATATCAGTCCCACACAGGGGAGAAAATCTAAACTAAACCTCCATATTAGTCCTTCAATTTTAAACTTCTTAAAATATTTGAATATCCTTACGATGAAATATTATTTTGATTAAAAGAAACTATATAAATAAAACCCTCAAACCCGATGGATAATGGTCCGTACAATCAGACATTATATCCATCAATTTAACACATAAAGGATGATCTTCTGTTATGACTCGTGGTCAAATAGACGTAAGGCGGGTTTTCTAATGGTCCTAATACCCTCCAAGGTATTATGTCATCTTAGGCTCATGACTAAACAGAGTTTTGATTTCGCTCTATTTTAGGTATCTAGAGTGGGCTTCGACCAGGTTCCTAAGTGGAAAACTTGGGTTTGGAAATACAAACAGTCATTGAATGCCTAACGTATCAATGAACCATTGTATATCCAACACCTTATTTGGAATTTAACAATAGGGGTCGGGACATCCACGAAACTCCAAAATAGTTTAGTAATCAAAATGGGAAATTATGCCATTAATGCAATAGTTAATGATGCAATAATTTAAAGACATAACACATAAACAGTTTAAACACTAAAATGTTAGTCAAAGAAGCTAATTCAAATATTTGGTTAAAACCTATCTAAAGTCCCCAACAGAGTCGCCATTTCTGATTTGCCGCTTTTCGATGTGAAGGATTGGAAAGCATTATTTTTCAACATTTTAAACTATTTTGAAACCTTAAAGAAAAGTTCAAAACAATTTAAGAAATTTCAGATTCGCCACTTGATTTTTGAGAAAATATCAAGAAAAAGTATTACTTAAAAGATTCAAAACAGAAAAAAAAAATTAAAGTTTAGAAATTCTGAGTAAGTGGTTCCTATTAATACTCTGGGAAGGTTGTTAAGGCACCAAGAGTATCTGCTAACTTGCAGTTATTCAGACTATTTGAAAATAACTTTATGACTCACTTTATAAGGGGAAGTTTATTTTTGAAAAGAAATCGATTAAGGAATTTGTTTTTTCAAGATTTGGGCAAAAAGAGTTTTGACGACTTGGCAAAAACTTTAACTAAGTCTAAGAAAATTAAAAAACAAACAACTAGCATATAAAAGGGTAATAAGGAGACTAAAAGACTTAGGCCATTAGGCCCAAATCATTCAAATGAATCTTTCCTAATATAATTGGGCTTTTGGCCCACAACTTGTCCTAATCTAATCATTTGAGCTTTTGCCGCACTTGCACCTGTCCTAGGCTAATCATTTGGGTTTTTAGCCCATAACCTATCCTAAGCTAGTTTTTGGACCTCGAAGGCCAAAAATTGCTTCACCTGTATTAAATTACAGCTTTGGCTTCGAGGAACAAATGAATGAACTAATTGTTAATAAATTAATAATGAACAAGACAATAATAAAAATAGAGACTTCAATTCTATTAGCGTTCTCATCAATGAATTTTGACCCATTTTCCCTCTTCTTCCATCTTCTTTCACCCACATGCAACATAATTGACTTTGAATTTAAACTTTGAACATAACTCGAAGAGTTGAGCCTTATTGACCCATTATGAAATGCAAGAGAAAAGGAGTCCATTTGGACGCCAAAACAGATTCATGCAAAGAAAAAGATAAATGAAAAAGAATTAATATGTTTTTAAAAATTCTACACTTAATAGATAAATAATGAAATGAAAAAAACAGTATTCTCATGCATAAGGAAATAGTATGCTATGACATAAAAAAATAAATCAAATTATTCAGAAAAAAGGAAATTAACCTATTTCTAAACAATCTTACAAAAAATCGATCCTAGCACAATATAATAACCTAATCCTTGAAAAAATGAGACTGACCCACAAGTATAGTTGCTTAAAATTTGTGCAAATATTTCTATATATTAACACATATTTGCGCCAAATACTATGATATAATAGTCTAAGACATGTTTTCATTAAATAAAGAAAATTGGAATGAGCATAAGATGAGAAAATCTTTTTGTGACATCTCAAATATGAAATACAAGACATACTAATGCAACAACATTTTTTCAATACTAAATGGAGTCAATAAACAAATTTGAAGAAAAATGCATGGTAGTTTGTGAATAACAATAGAGCGTCTAAATGCATTAAAATACTTCAAGAAATAAATCAATAAGAGAGGTGAAACAAATAGAATATATTAAACATGTTTGAGAAATGATATTCCAAGACAATATAGAAAAAATAGTAAAAGATTAATTCCAAAAAAAATTTCCAATCATTCCAACTCCCATTTTAGTTCTACATCATTTCAACAAAATATAAAACCCTAACAACTTTTCAATCTAAACAAGAGAAAATCGAAGACAGTTTTGACCAGAAAAATGAGTAAATCATGATTACAAACATATGTCAAAAGAACTTAACATTTTATAGTGGCATATAATAATGGAGAAAAATAACTCTTTAATCAAAAGAATTAAGGATCGACAAAGGAGTTAGATCTTAAAAGTATCACTTAAATTACAATGTTTACATGTGTATGAGACAACTATTATGTGTATACCAAAGTGGTCAATTTCAACCTTAAGCAGTGATTTTTTAAAGTGAGTGGGGACAAACATAGCACACTATGATATGCCTTTCAAAAATAACACTAAATCCCTAGGTACAAGTAACTCACTGCTTCGAATAGGGAAATAAATTCACACACCCTTAACAATTGTGACTATTTTTTCAACATAAAGGAAATAAATTCACATGCTAAAACCGAACATATCCACAAATTAAAAATTTAAATAAGGAATGAGTACGTATTTTAATCAAGCAAAGATCAAAACTTTATCCATCTAATTTATTAAGGCGAAAAAAACAATACTGACTATTCTTTTTTGATATAAAATAAACAACTTTACATGCTAAAAGTGAACATATCCATCAATGACGAATTTAAACAAGTCATGAGTACGTATTTTAATCAAGCAAAGGTTGAAACTTTATTCATCTAATCTTAATAATCAAAGAAGAAAGTCAAAGAAACACGTTCAACTATTGTTACTTCATTTTATACTATGAACATAAAAAATAACCATAATATTGATATCATAATATCCTATGGCCTTCAAGGCCGTTGACAGCAAATAATTCCAACAAATAAAATTACAACTACACAACTACGAAAAAGGACGTGAAGAAGAAAATGATAACAAAACTAAAAGATAATGGTATGTTTATATTTTTTGGAGAAGAAAAATGGGACTTCAATCTTTCTTGGGGGTCTTGATTACCACCAGAAAATAATCTTTCAAGAACCTCGATTAAACTACCGTTTGAAAAATTTTACTAAAAATTTTTTTAAACTCTTTGCTCAAAAGTTTTTTCCACCCCTTGTGACTTGGTTTTTTGCCAAGATGGTGTTAGTATTTATATAAAAGGTTGGGGATCCAATTCTTTGAATCTACCAATGTGGGTGGAAAAACTTAGGGGTGTTTTTGAGATTTTAAAATTGAGTAAAAGGTTTGTTGGAGGATAAGGTGAGGTGGAATTGTACAATCTAGTACAAATTTTAAATTCAAAAATGAAAAAAAGGAAAACGTTGAGGGAGAATTGTACAATCGAATACAAATTTTGAAATTCAAATTTGAAAAAGGATAAGGTTGAGGGGGAATTATACAAGCTAGTATAAATTTTGAATTTCAAATTTAAATTTTCGGATTTGAATTGAGTTTTGTGTTGTTAGGAATAGGAGGATTATGGGGTTATTTTAAAAATAACCCCAATCAATTTAAGATTTAGTCAATTCATTAAATATTTGGTCAAATTAAAAATCAATTGTCCAATTGCATCACAATTATTGTCAATATAATTTCAATTTTGGCCAAACTTAATTGATCGGCTAAATTAAATTGAAATTCGATATGAATTAATACCTTATTTAATCTTGAGCTTCTTGATTTAATAAAATCAAACAAATATTTCTCCAAATTAATTAATTTTATGAAAAAATATATTTAAATCAAAACTTTATCTGTTTGGATTAATTTTCAAGCTTAATCTCAGTAAAATCCAATTTTGATAAAAATGTTCATTTAAGTAACAAAATTTGTACAATCTCATATATGTAAATACGAAAACGTATAATCTCTTAAATGACAAAATAATCTCAAATAAATATTTTAGAGTGAATTTATCCGGATGAAATAACTATTTCAATTTTATTAAAAATCTTTAGGAAACCCAGTATTAAATTTAGTCATGTAAGGAAAGAATTAGGTGTCAATAACGTCCAAAAGACTAACATAATAAGGCTAAGGAAGTAATAAAGATGCACTATCTTATTCCGGCCATACATAGGAATCTCAATACAGTACAATATATCACCAACCAATATAAGAATCAAGGGCGAAATAATACATGTAACAATATATAAGGCTAAGGAATGAATATGCAGTCTGAATAATTGAAGCAAAGAAGGGATATACGGTAACACTATAGCTACATATAACTATGTATATATATATATATATATGTATATATAAGAGGTCTACTCAATGTGCATCCTAAGTCATTAGGCTAGAATTCTAGGATCTCTTAATTATAGCAGGATTTAGTGCTAACTTACTCAATGTTCTTAGTCCACCCATCTAATCATGAGACAATCATGTATACTAATTAAATTGTCAGATAAAGGAAGCCAAAAACATACCTCAAGTCTCGCTATCGAATAAATAATCAAGTTGTCACAAACTAGCCATAAGAAAGGACATAATAGTGATTAAAACAATATAAATGACAATGCAACTAATCGGCTATTCCGTACAACCAATACATAGCTGAGCCTATTACCTGCCCCCTCTGCCTCAGGTTCAGAAATTTCAATCAATATACAATGCACCCCAAGCCATAATCATCACTGATACCTATGCAACCCCATATAAGAGTTGATAATTATAGGTGCTTACTGGTGATAGGCTATGCGCATGCTAAGATGAATACAACTAAATATATAATACCATAACTGGTGAGATAATCAACATCATGATATCATCCTTGTAACCATCTTCATTATTACCATTACCATCATTACAATCATCATTATAGTCATCCTCTAAAATTGCCGGGTATATATATATTTTTCATACATAGGGATAGACGGACTTAAACCGATAGATGTACACATAGGAACATAAATATAATCATCCTTGTACCTTTCCGGGTATCCATGCATCATCACAACTATCCTACGGCCTTGTCGGGTATCAATGCATCATCATAATATTCATCGACCTTTTCGGGTATCATCACATCATCATAATATCCTAATCAATGTCAATAATAGAGAGCAAGCCCCACGAGAGCTAAAGTAAAGAGCAATCCCCACAAGGGCTAAGTAAGGAGTAAGTCCCACGAGGGCTAAAGTAAATAAACATAAAAAGAGAAACAAGGTCGAGTATATTTCTATAGTTCATCATTCATTATCAATGTTACATTATCAATAAGCACATATACATAACATGAATATTATAACAATTATTAGGTTTACTCAGAATTTATATCATCAATACAATATCTTTCTCTGTCCCATTCTCGAGAGATGTGCATTTAGATATATAGTGGGTGCACAGAGTTAAGCCATGGCTAAAAGAGTGTAAATCCATAATATTTTTGCTCGAAGTAAACTTTGAGACTAAGTCATTATAAAAGTATAGAAAGGGTCTGAATATAACACAATTGAAGTAATTAGTAGTATCAAATCATTGACTGGAATCTGTCTCAGCCAAGTCTTTAAAACATCATTATTAATGTCTTTTACATATAAGTTATTCATTAAGATAGACATTTATTATTATGAAGAAATCTATTTTAATGCAAAAAGTGGGCTTTAACCCTTAATTAGTGACAACAATAATAAGATTATAATCTAATTAGAATCATATCAATCATCGATGCAACA
>JAPEIP010000008.1:61802775-61815718 GCA_026120095.1 Capsicum chinense | reverse complement strand
ATCTATTTTAATGCAAAAAGTGGGCTTTAACCCTTAATTAGTGACAACAATAATAAGATTATAATCTAATTAGAATCATATCAATCATCGATGCAACAATCATGAATGTACCGAATCTATACATGACATCACCAGTATTCATACAATGGAATCATAAGCATTAATATATCAATAAACTACAATCACATACTTTACATAGATAAATACTTCACAGATGGTCAACTCATATTATAACATGGACTTGGGTCTAATAATGTGTCTGGAATCATCACAACATCATAATCATGATGCCAGGAGCACATACATTTCGAAAACTCATATCAATAAACATATTAGTAAGCCATTATGTATCCATAAGCCATATCATAACTATAAGGCATTACATATCTTATGAGACATAAGCATATTTATGATCATCTCATACTAGGAGGAAAAATATATAAGAAGCATCTCACACCTAGAAGGCATAATATATCAATACACATCTTTTATCTAGGAGGCAACTCAAATATATAAGTCATATGTTATGACTAGGAGGAATATCAACTCTATTAGACAAATGTCACATCTATGAGAAGAACATCATCTCTAAAGGACCAATATCACTTCTAAGAGAAAAATCATCTCTATAGGCCCAATATCATTTCTAAGAGGAAAAACATCTCTAAAGGCCCAATATCACTTAAAAGAGAAATAACCTCTCTAAAGGCCAAATATCATATCTAAGAGTGAATAACATTTCTAAAGGCTCAATATCATATTTATAAGGAATATCATGGCCATAAGTTATTAATCACTATCTAAGTAAAAATACATCATGACTCACCAACTTGCAAAGCAACCCTATATTAATGGCTTACTAATCTCAACTATGCCTAACATCCGCCAATAAGTCGATATGGGCTATCATAAGTCTTGGACTAAGGTGGAACAGAAGAACCCACTTCTAATCCTTAATTTTCATATTTAGGTAATTTATGCCCCAAACTAGGCTAAGGTATCTAGTTTAACTTCTAAATGTCAAGTAAGTCATAACCAATCCTAAGGTGGGAATTTCGCCTAGAAACATATGTAATTAAGTCAAACTCAACCAAAATAACAGTCTCAAGATCATCATAATAGCCCAAATAAGATTAAATATACTAACCATGCGTCCAATGCTAAGACCACATCCCAAACCTAATATCATATCAAATTTATTCTATGAATTAACCAAATCCAGAGAGAAAGCAATAGGATTCTAAAAGCATACTAAGCATTTTACCTTACGGGTTAAGACCTTTGTAATGCCTCAAAATCTGATTCGAAGTCACATGGTGCTCAAGGCTATGAGTAGCCCCAAGTTAACCCTTTGAGCCTGCTACTAGGTCAGAACCTTTCTTTAAGATAAAATTGTCAAGAAATACTATTGTATCATACAAAAACTGAACTGAATGATCTAAAAATACCATCTAAATAGTAAATACTAAAAGTTAGTAAAAAACACGTGGTCCAATAAGCCTCTATTACTAAAGAACAAGAGAGCCATTGGGACATACCCCCAACTGACTCAGACTAAACAAAAACAATAATTCAATTACTATGAAAGTTGGAAATCTGAAGAAATAGGCCCTCAAATCATGAGGACTCACCAACTGTGGGAGCGTAGATAGAGATGCTCAAACTACTCACACTGCTGATACTAAGCACCTGAACCTACATTATAAGCCAATGTAGCACATAGACATAAATATGGATCAACACTTTGAGGATGTACTGAGTATATGAGGGTGTAATGCATAAGTAAGACATCATCATAATTAGAAAGTAAATGCATACTGGATGTATATGAATCATATATGCTTGATTATCTAAAATATTGAAATATAAAATCATGTATAAAAAATCATACTTATAAATCTAGTGAGTCATAGCACTTAGTCTTATAAAAGCTTTTCTATTATTCTTTTCTTTTGAAACTTAGAAGCTTTGGGAGCTTTGGAAATTTCAAAACTTTGGGACTTTCTTCTAAACGACATAAATCATATGAGCTGACATGGAGTCCAATGTCTTTCCTACTTTGAGGAGAGCTATTCTACCCTTGCCATTGGAATAGAACCTTAACTTAAGTGATCACTATCTTAACCCACTATGGGCAAATCAGAAACCTATGGTGGAATGTAGTTCTGGGGTATGAGACCTTGGAATCATACCCAACTCAGTACTAAATACTACTTCTATACTTATTGCTCAGAATTTTTAGGAAATCCACCTTAAAATAACACAAGGGTTTATAATGAAAACCAGTAATACTTCTCTTTGCTTTAAATCATAAACTATATGAATAATGTGGATTTCTATCTTTTATTGAATCAATAGATCAACTTTCTTTATCAAAATCTAAAAATAGCTAATCATGGAATGCTTAAAACATAGTCATTCTTAAAATGTCAACATACAAACTAGGGCTTAATGACCCATTCTTCAATATCATGTCAAACACCATAAGGTCCATGCTTGAGAAAAAAAATATTCATAATTCAACTTAAAATCTGAAAAATATGATCATACACATTAATTTTTTAAAAGTAGACATGTAATTCAATACCCAAATCACTTAAAATCTCAAAATCATTCAATTAGCAACATTGGGTATAAACTGTACCTTAAATTTCATGGGAAATCATACAAAACTCAGTAATTTGTAATTTAAAGTAAGTTTTTGGGCACAAGGATGAAAAATTTATCCTTCTTCAAAACCCCACATACCTTGGATGATGAACTAGATGAACAAGATTACTTTTGAGATTCTATTCGTGCTCTTGAATGATGATTCTTGTAATTCTTGAATTGGGAACTTTGAATCTTGAATTACTTTGGAAAATGAGTGGTGGAATCGTAGGATTCTTGAGGTTAACTGTTGAAGTTTAGGGTTTTAGTTGGAAGAAATTTTGAGGAATATATCATAAGATGTCTGAAATAGACTTAAATCTTGTGTTTGGACGGTTTTCGAGGCTGGGAAAAAGTCCAAAATCCCTCTTTAAACTCCTAAACAAAGCTTTAAAAATGTAACTGGGTCCCGATTTAATGGAACGCACCACTATCACGGCGGGTCACTCGAAAATTGATGAATGGGAAATTGGGGACCTCTACGATACGGAGCTATCACATTGTCCCACTGGATTTTGACAATTGGGAAAATGGACCTCTTCGCGACGCACCAATATCGCGAAGGTTCACTAAAAATTGATAAATACGATTTGGACCTCACCGTGACACGCCAACAACATGGTGGTCCACTGGAAAGTGACAATTATGAAATTTTCCTTCACTGCAATGCGGTGTCTGCCCAGTTGGCACACTATCAACTTAAAAATGCGTTAACTTCTTCACCGAGTGTCGAATCTGGGTGAATTTGATATCGATGGAAAGCTTATTCAATTTCCCACACAATGAAAATTCAAAATTTAGAAAATTCTTTATGAAACAAATATTATTCATTTTGGAAGGAATCCCTTAACTTCTAGGAACAAATTTAAGCTAGAAAAATTTTTGGGTATAACAACATTTATCTAATCCATAAAATTCAATAATCAAGGTGAAGCCATCCTATCCATAATCAATCTAAACATTCACATGCATACACAATATATAACACACATCATCTTATGAAGAAGAATAGAAAGAAGCCCACCTCAAAGTCGAACAACAAATCCTTAAATTATTCACCAAATGATAATCTTTAATTAATAATCCTAAAATTCTATCACACTATTAAAATTATAATATACTCATTAATATGAGAATAAAGATACCCGTATTGCACAATTGTGCTTTGAGTCCAAAAATGACATCAAAAATCCTAAGTTGGTCCCACTTATGGAAATCACGTTTCCAAGGTTCACCCAATGTTTTAGCAGGACCAAGTAATCATAACTCTCAAGAAATAGGTGAAAAACAAGCTAATTTGGGGCTAAAATCAAGTCCACATGCTATATGGGGTTTTGGGTCAAGAGCAAAGAATTTCACCATGAAAGAGATGAAATCATTCCTTAAATATAAGGATATTCAAGATAATAGATGTTTATAAAGCTAGAAAGTCATCCATAAGTCTTAATTTTTAGTTATCATGCTCATTAGGGCTTTTGCTTTCAAGAGAGTTGGTGGAAATCGGTAATTTTGTGACCTAGGCACCCTATTTATAATCCCATCAGGTACCCAGGTGTGGCTATCGCACACCTAAGGTTTACAATCACACAAAGGCTACAGAAGAAGGTATTATGATTGCAATACCTCTTGGTGCGATCGCACCATCCTCTCCGACACCAAATATCTACTGAAACTAAGAAATTTTCCAAGTGTTTGCTGAGGCCCCGGGATACATTTGCAATCCAATTTATGCAAATGAACTATGTGACCACACTAAATTCAATGTTTTAGATGTGATGGAAAATTTGGATTTTCTGTCCTAGTTTGTTTCGACCAAATGTTGTCCTACACCCAACCTTTTTATTTTCAACTTTTCAACCAATAGGTCAAAATGAGCTCGGGTGCATCAGGACCCAAACCAAAGGTCTACCTAACCTAAAATTGATATTTGGAAGCTGCTGGTATAGTTAGAATATGCATCCAAGATTATTTTGCTAAATTTTTTGCTCGGTGGCTATTTGGAACTAGTGAAGACTTCTAAACAAGGAATTGACTTTAAAAACTAAAGAAATTGCTCGATAATTAAACTGTCAGTACCATCAAGTCATAAATTACTTGGAAAAGATATGGGTAATATATAATAGGAAAAATGATAAATAATATGAAAAATCATCTAAAAGGTAATTACACATCCTCGGACTAGGGTACTGTAGTTGATGGATCAAGAACTCCTATTGTGGACTTATCTCGTGACCCCTTCTCAGACTGGGCGTCCTGTGTGGCTATATCTTCTGGTGGATCTGAATCTATGTCCTTCTCATCATCACCCTCTCCTTTCTTAGACTAGGGAGAGTATGGTAGTTATAACCTGTCTGACTTCATCCTCAACTTAGAAACTGGTCGACTTGCCTTTGGCTGGGCCCTTGCCTAAGTAGAAGTTGGTCATCTGCCTCACTATGTTTGTGTGAGTTGGATTCCTAAAGTATCTCTAACAATATGCTTAGGCATAGCCTATCTCTGTGCCCTAGTCCATGGGTAAGTTTATCTATTTGGGGAAATTGGGTACTCCTCCATCGAGCCACTATATTCAGGGGATTTGTCCCATTACCTCAATTATCCTGCCTTCTTTAGTTCCATAGTACATTAAAATTCACGTGTTAGTGCCTAAAAAAGAATAAAGGATTGAAAAATTTGAAGAATAAAACAATATTGTTAAACTTCAAATTTTTTTCTAACCTTTACATCCCTATTTAGTTAACTTTTTGCCCATTCCAGTCCAATAATGTACATATCACTTGTATCAATTTCTAAAACATTTTCAACACACACAAACTTTTGTATTTAATCACCTTTTCAACTTCTAAATCCAAATAGTACATAATCACAGGGTTTTAATTCAAGAACAATGCCCTAATTTCAATTTTATTTTTTATTGTAGGCTCCTATAAACAAGAACTATTGAGTTTCACATAATTTTGAGCATATTCAAGTACCAACTCATTTGTTTAATGTTAGTATCATATTACACTATTTATAGTAGCCAAGACATTTTCCCTGATTTTTTGAAAGATAAAAGTAGAAACTTGAAGTAGTTGTGAAACCTTAGCCTTAGAAGATTATTATGTATCCAACTTATGGACTGAGGGATGAGTCTTGCCTTATATAGTGTTTAAGAGGAAGTTGGAAAGTTTGAATGTTATATCACGATAGAAATTTAAGGATTATGAGGTGATTAAACCATATTATAAGCATTGAAAAATATTCTAGCCTGGTTTTGGCAAGGGTAGGGTAGGGTAGGGTAGGTGTCCGCTGATTTTTTTTTGAAAATTTAGGCTAAAAATTGGTCACTTACGACACCACCTATGGGGCATAGGTGGCACCTACGACCGATAGCTTCCCTATCGTAGGTGGCCAATTTTTTTGCACTTTCCCTGATCTCTGAACCTTTTGTTCTGACATATATTACACTACTTACGAGGTCATAAGTGGTACTTACGATTTAGTAAGTAGGTTTTATAGGTAAAAGTTTAGAAGCCCCCTAAATCCTTAAAATTTCTTTCCGACTTTAATTACACAACTTACCTGGCCCAAGTGGGACTTATGACCTCCATGAGTGGGTCAATAAGTCCCCTTACATAAAATATTCTAAACTAAGTGATTATTTAATATGATCCAGGTTGTTCCTCAGTCTACAGACCTACAAAAAAAAACAACATGAAAACTAATATAGTGGGTTGCCCCCCACCCAACGCTTGATTTAACATCACAATATGCCGTGACTATGTTGGTTACTAAAAATTCACCAACAAGCCCATGGGTTTTCTCCAATGCATTGCTTGATTTAATGTTGTAACACGATGCGGGTACCTTGATTGCTCAGACTTCTTCAAGGTAACCAAAGGAATAGCCTCCTAGGTCATCAACACAATGTGTAACTAACACCACCCTTATGTCGGTTAGCCACTTCATGGTTCTGCAAATATTGAATGTGACCTCCTCATTATTCACTCTAAACTTAAGTTACCTTTTTCATATATCTAGTATCGCTCTACCCGTGTTCATGAATGGTCTCTCTAAGATTATGGGCATCTCGAAGTCAACTTTACAATCTAGGATAACAAAGTTAGTTGAAAAAATAAAGTTGTCTAATTTAACAAAAACCAAATAGTTGTTGGTTCTGGAAGGCTCAAGCTAAACTGTTTGAACACTACCAGTTATATCAAATTACATCTGGCTCCTAAGTCATCTAATGCTCTTGAAAACCTGGATGTCCTAATGGAGCATGGTACTATGAATGCCCCAAGATCATCCTTCTTTTAAGCTAGATATCTAGAAGTAATTGCACTACAGTGGTGCAAACCACAACATCCTCGAAGAATACAACTCTCTTCATAGTCACTAACTCCATCATAAACTTAGCGTAACCAGATATTTTCTCAAGTGCCTCAAGAAGAGGGATTTTCAAGATTAACTCTTTCAGCATGGCAATGAACTTCTTTAAATTCCATTCTTCCTTATTCTATTTCACCCTTTGAGGGAAAAGTCGGAGAGGTTATGGAATTTTCCTCTTTATAGGCTCATCGACCATTCCCTTTCCTTTGTCTGTCTCAGCATCACCATTAATATCTGTAGCCTGTTTTGACTCAGCTTTAAATGTGGCATCAACCTTAATACTATCATTCTTTGTCACATCAACAATAGGCATAGAGGGATCAATAATAGCCTTTCCACTCTGAGTATTAATGAGTAGACAATGATAGTTGTTCTTAGGATTCCATATTATGTTACTTGGAAGGTTATCCGACTGACTCTGATTCAAAGTTGTAGACATTCGTCCAAACTGACACTCTAATTACTTTATCACATTAGCATGGTGACTCTACTTTCTAGGTTAATCCTGATATGTCCGGCTTAATCTCCTTAAGGTAATTTTCCTGAATTTATTGAACCTTTACTAGTTTGGACAACATAGCCTACATCCTTGAATTAGTGTCACGACTTCCTAGTGGAACACACACACAACCCTTATCCTTGTAATCATCCTTGCATATCCAGTCACCGTCTTGTTCTCTGCTCTTATATTTGTACCAAACCTCGTAATAGTTCTAACCTCAGTTTCCTTGCCCTTTATCTCAAAAAACTTGTAAACTTTATATCTTGGTGCTTTTCTTCTTCTTTAAAATCATAATCATATGATATAGAGGTTTTACCCTAAGAGCCAGCTGTATTTACTTTATTAGAATTCATTATTCTAAATTGCTTTATCAACAACCCAACCTACTTCCTTATTGGAGCAACCTCTTATGCCACTATGTTATCAACAAATCTGTTCTCACTGGAAGCACTAATAGAATATGTTCCAGTTCCTTTCTCTACCTCTGAGTATACCATCCTCGGTTAGTGAGAAAGATCTGGTATAAGATATCTGATGTTGTCTACCAGTGTATATGTATGAATGTTTCATGAGTAATAGTGCCTGCCATAGCTATTAAACTAGTGTTATGGGCTTAAGAAAATCTCAAGAAAGCTCTATCATAAAATTATGTGGTTAGGCAACATCATCAAATTATTTTTGAATTAGAACCATACCTCATACATTTACTTAAAGTGTAACTGCTTGAAATTATATATCCCATCCTTCAACAGAAGCATTCTGGATGGTGGAAAGAAATAATCCTAAAATTTCCTCTACAACTCATTCCAAGTAGTGATTGAACCTCACAGAATCCCCCCCAACAACATTATATCTTCAAAATCAAAGAAAATGGGAAGTAATAATATTCTAGGATTACTTGAGCTCTACCCCTTTTATATCTATCTTGATTTCTATTGCGGTCACCTTGATGCTCAACTCCTGGTTTCAATTTCACCATCTAACCTTCTAAGCTACCTTACAAGATTTTGCTTCCCTCTTTTGATTATCAGTTGCTTTTGATAATAATTTCTCCGTTTTTGATCAACAATGTCTTGAACATATCTATAAGGAGAAGGAAGTAAATCATTGTGGTTATCTGAACCTCTTCAAGCTCACCTTCTTATACGTATTCAATTATCCAACTAGTTGGCTGTAGGATTATCTCTTGTTCAACATTAAGTGGAAGTAAGGGATTGCCTTTACTCTTTGTGCTAGTCATACACCAGTGTACCCCCAACTAAAACATAAAATAGAAACCCAAAAATTTTGACAACTTTGATCAACAATCACACCGTGTTCCTCGGCAACAACGCCAATATTTGGATATCATCCAAAGCTACACCTTAAATTAAAGAGAAAGCGGTTAATGTAAGATCTAGTAACCCAAATCAAGTTGGGTCAAACCCACAAGGAATACATGAACTATATCTCAAACTTGGTGAAATCAACGGGTTGCACAGGAAAATAAATTAGGATTGTAGTTGTAAACTGTTAAAAGTAATAAGTTATGGAATGCTTTGGTTGTAATCAGTATAAAATAAACTCTAGGACTGTGTCCGCCCTAGCTTCTCAACTTTGTATGTTTATTGAAACTTATAGAGATATGGAAGTAATTTAGGTGTATAGATAGGTAAATAGTAGTAATGTGTAGAAGGAGGATGTGCTAATGGATAATAATAAGATATAACATATGATTATGATCGATTATTATTATTATGAGGTTCTAGAGGAGTAGTGTTTCTTGGTATTTTATTTTATTGCTTTTAAACGAGAATAGTATGTGAGGGTGTGTTGTTAATCATGTCTATCACTAGACATTATGTTTGAATATTTGATGATCATCAAGGTGGAAATATTAATTGCTTGTTTAGTGATGCTAGCTATATGGAAGTGATGTAGTGGGCTAGAATAGTGTATGCAAGATTTTATGTTCATTTATTCGCAATTAAGAATAATGTTGTAGGTATGATTTAGAGGTGTACCAAAGGTGATGTGGGGGTTGCATTAGTTTCTAAGATTTTTATGGGTTGTGTGTGGTTAGTTGTACCCTTGAGTTGTTAAATGGGCAGAAGGCTAGTTATATTATATATGGTATTCTTAACATCTAAGTTAAGAAGTAATGGATAGATGATGTTGATTCTTTTGGTATGATTTTGATTCTCGTGGATTAGGAAAAAATATAAGTTTAGAACTGAGATAAAGATTATGTGTTTAATGAGGCAGGTATGTTTGCGGGGAAGAATTTAAGTCTATGACGATGATTATTGAAGAAAGAGAAACTTAGGGATGGTATTTATGAAGGGATTGTCAAAGAATGAAGTTAGTATGTTTTGAATATAGTTCATTCATGGAGTTGAGCATTTCTCTGTAGAATATTAGAGTGAAGATATTTTGGCTCAGTCCTATGGATTTGGAATAGGTCCATAAGCTTAGAAGACTGTCTTTAATCTAAGAGGGAGATGATAGTAGTGATGAACAATTGTTTAGATGGGAGAGAGTAAATGTTTCTTGTTGGGAAAGATTGTTGTATGCTTGTTTTATCTAATTTTATAAGTTTGAAGGATAATTGAGGAAGAGCTTTTGATATATATCATGGTTAGTTTAGAATTCTATGTGTGTTTTATTAGGGATAGTGCAAGGGAGTTGTTATTGACAAGAGATATTAGAGAAGGTAGAAAAAAACTTCCTAGGTAGGTTGTTTTCCTAGAAGTTCATATGTGGTTATAATGATATGCTTGAGTTTCTTGTTGTTATATAAGTGGATGGGTACATTGTGCGCTAGTGAATTCCTAGTAAGAGGTTGAATTTTGCTGTGGAAGTGGTAAGAATATTTATTCTTTAGATGAGAGTTGTGAAACACGCATAAAGTATTGAATTCATTGTTCAGACTAGTGTTATGGTGTTAGGTAGTACATTGTAATTTTTAGTTAGGCTTGAACATGGTGAAGGTATGTAGTTCCACTTACACTTTGGTGGGAATGGTTATGAGTAACCATGTGAGAATTATAAGTTGAATCAAATAAGCATAGTATTTAAATAGAAAAGTATAGTTGAGGGAGTGTTTTAGAAGTATGGTTAAGATTTAAATTAGAAGTTGTATTGCCTAAGGCTTAGAAATTCTACCCTAGCTTATGTTTCATAGGCGTATATTCCATGATATAGAGTTATAGCCATGTTGTGATACCTTATTTAGATATCTTATTCAAATCATGCCCAAGAAAATTCCTTGCTCCCTAATGTTATTAGAACTTCTTGGAAAGAGTGTTGAAGAGATATTCCAATTGAGTATAAACTTTTAGTATGATTCAGTCTGTATAGCTAGCTATTCAGTTCAGTAATCAAATAGATAAGCTTTTATGGTTTTCCATCTTTCCATCTAGTCTTACTATCTGAAGTTTCATGAGTACAGCTATTCCATAAGGTAAAATATTTGCATCCATGTAAAATATGAGTTCACCTCAGTTCCTGAATCGTGCATCAGTTTCAAATTTAAATATTAAGCCATGATTCAGTTTGTAAGTGTTCAGTGCATCATCTCAGGCTTTCCTTAGTATTTCAAACCATGTTAATATCATTCAGGGATGAATGATCCCAAGGGGGAGATATTGTAATGTACCGTGCTTTCAAGTTCACTGTGGAACCTATGACTCATTCCTCAAGTTGTGAGTATGCTTGACGAGTTGTGTGATAGAGTCGTAACCAAGAAAGTGTGAAATGATTGAAGTTCTGTGTCGGGTATTACTCAACCCTAGGAGTCGTTACATGAGGTGATGAGTAATATAGTTGGAGTCGTATTGTCAGCTGTATAGGTCCCCTAAATTTCTATCCAGCTTACGAGTAGTGGTTATAAGTCATAATGATTTGTTATGAGTCATAATATATGACTTGTATCCTGACCATTAAAGCATCCAAGAATCAAGACTCATGTTTTGATAGGCTTATAAGTTACATGGACATATATTAAGTCCTCAAATAGCTCTTAGCTCATGAACAATTCAAAGCATTCTTTAGCAATTAAATTCGTGGGATGTATACAACTATAGTGATATTTAAACAAGCATAACTTCTTTTTAACTAAGAATTTTTTATCTAAAGACCCACCAATAGATATATAATCGAATTAACTTTCCAACAATAAAAATTTTGCCTTAATCCGATATCAGGGTGAAAAGTTATGGCAAAATTACTGAAGCACTTCAAAGCTACCAGTGGTTATGACTCATAAGCAGACCCTTCGAGTTGCATGGAAGAGTCATCGCCATAGCAGTAGGGGTCAAAATCTGGGTTCCTGGTAACGACTCAATACATGACCCATACCTATATATTACGAGTCATGACCAAAGATATACGGACGGCTTCCAGATAATTTTCAGAAGTTTTTTGGTCTTTTGTACTCTTTAAACTCTAAACACACGACTTAGAAATGTAAGAAGGCATCAATTTCCCCTATTCTCAATCACAAACACGTTATTTATTCACCCATCTCTCAAGAACAACAAGGCTAGGGTTTCTTCTTCAAAATTATTTCTCAATTTTCCAAGTCTTAGTTCTCTTCAAGGAAGTCAAAAAGTCTAGGTATGTGGGGTATATGAACAAGGTTATTCTTTTATCCTTATGCCCTAAGTGCATGGTTTTGAGTTTTAATTTAATTATTTTGAATTAACGTTCATACTAAAATAGCCATATTCTTGAAGTATTACACTACCATGTGATTGAAAGCTTTAAGTGCATCAAGGTTGACATATATTCATGTTTTCACTTGCAAGATTTGTTTTATAATTTGAGCTTAACAATATTGACTTGATAATGGTTAAAGATTTCAAGGTGATTATTGATCATGATGTTTTATTATAAAATCCTATGAAATAAAACATGAATTCCAAGTCCCAAGTGTAAGCATTAAGTTTACAAGAATGTTTAAGCCTTTGAAACTTCATTCACGTACATTATAGCATGATTCAAGAAAGATTGATCTTTTGATATAAATATAAGATATGAAATTCACAACTATTTATCTTAATTATGATTTAAAGAAAAGAGAACAATAACAGGTTTTGATTCAATAAACTCTTATACTTTTTTAAGGTGGATATCTATAAGTATGAGCATATAAGTATTCCGGGAGTAGTGTTTACCATCGAAAAAGGAATGTGGATAAGCGTACCCTAAATTACTAGAAACTACGAGCCAGTATAGGTTAAGCTTTTTCCCAATATGAGTAAAGTTCAATGATTAATTAATTAAGTATTTATTCTAATGGTAAGGGTAGAAAAACTTTCCCCAATGTGGGTAAGACGTTGGACTCCATGGTATCTCACATGGTTTATGTCGATTTGAAGAATATCCCATATGAAAGAATGAAAAGTAAAGCTTTTAGAAACTAAGTGTCATGGCTCACAA
>JAPEIP010000008.1:61789138-61802675 GCA_026120095.1 Capsicum chinense | reverse complement strand
GATAAGCGTACCCTAAATTACTAGAAACTACGAGCCAGTATAGGTTAAGCTTTTTCCCAATATGAGTAAAGTTCAATGATTAATTAATTAAGTATTTATTCTAATGGTAAGGGTAGAAAAACTTTCCCCAATGTGGGTAAGACGTTGGACTCCATGGTATCTCACATGGTTTATGTCGATTTGAAGAATATCCCATATGAAAGAATGAAAAGTAAAGCTTTTAGAAACTAAGTGTCATGGCTCACAATGTTTATCCTTATGTTTCATAATTCATGTTTATGATCCTGAAGTCTTTTGTTTCATTCAGATTCAAGGTGAGTCATTTACGCTTAGCATGCATCATTTGAAAGTTTTCTTATATATTCAGTTATTGTTTTAATTATGCATTCACACCAACAAACTCAGTACATTCCCAGAAATACTGACCTATATATATATATCCATGTGCTACATTGTCTCATAATGTAGGTACTAGTTGTAGCCCACACATCATAATTAGACAGTTCGCAGCTTGCAACCAACATGTGATGAGTTCCTTTTATTTGAGGACTCCAGTCAACTATAATTATAGTAGCATTTTTTATTAAGTCATATTGATTAGGGATAGCTAAGGGTCATGCCCCTTTTTCCTATAGTCAGTATTAGTAGAGGCTTTATAGACAGTCCTTCAGAGTTGATGTATTTATTTTCAAATTTTGTTTTGTATAACCAAATTGTAAATGTTTTAAAGAGTTTGGTATTGAACATATTCAACAAACACATCTTTTCTGCTTATTTCTTCCAGTTTTATTTATTTATTTTAGTTTTTATGAGTTATTCTAGTATCATGGGTTAGCTTAAGATCATTTATGATTCAAAGCATCAAGTGACATCAAGGACTTAGTCTTGGGGTGTTACTATTCAAGAAGGGGATGCTTACTCTTAACTCCTTTAACATAGCAATAAAAACTTTATACTTTCCTTTTTTCTTTTTCTATTTCAACTTTTGAGTAAAAGATGGGAGAGGTCATGTAATAGGCTTCAAGATTGGTTCGACTGTCTTACCCTTTCCCTTATCATTCTTAGCTTATTTCTCTACAACTGTTGATTTTTGCCACATTTCACCATTAGTCACCAACTTCTCAATTTCAACTTTAGGTGTATCATCAAGTTCAATGGTATCATTCTTTTCCTCATCAATTACCAACATAGGAGGATCAATAGTAGTCTTACCACTCTGGGTGATGATAGGTAAATAGTGACTATCTTTCTTTAAATTTTGAACGATGTTACTTGGAAGAGTGACCAATTGACATTGATTCAAAGTAGAAGACATCTAACCAAACTACTGCTTTATCGCTGCAGCATAGGATTCTACCTTCTGTCTTAGTCCTAAAATACTGGCCTTAATATACTTAAGTCAACTCTCTTGGCTCTCTAAAACCTTAACCAGCTTCACAAGAAATTCTTCTATCCTCAAATCAGCATCACAGTTCCTGAAAGGAACATATGTACCACACTTCTCCTTATAATCATTGTTTCTCCTCCAGTCACAATGTTTCTCTCTCTCTGCCCCTTTCCTTTATTTGTCCCCATAATAGTCTGACCTTAATTCCCATTTCTCAAGTTCTAAGTGTCTTGATTGGACCTTTGTCCCTTGGCTCAAAAACTAGTCGCCTCTTTGTCCAAGTACTTAGCCTAATCCCCAAAGTTAGAATCGTCAGGTCTAACATACTTACCTCGTGTACCCACTGCCTTTACCTTTTTAGCATTCATAATTACAAACTACTTATTAAGTAACCTAATCTCCATCTCCAGTTGTACTGCCTATTAAGCCACTGTATCATCTAGGACTCTGATTACTAAAAGCACCAATAACATAAGTACTAGATCTTCTTTCTACCTCTTGAGTATGTCACCCTTGATTAGTTTTAGATACCTTGACTAAGATTTTCATAGCTAACTCGAGTGAAGGCTAATGAAAGCCCTACTAGTAATAGTATCAGCAAGGGCTTTGGTGTTCGCTTCAGGTCTCTATAAAATATCTAGTTCAAATTCCTTCCTATAATTTTCTGATTGAGCGTAGTTTTCAAATTCTTCTTGAACCTCAACCATGTCTTGTGCAGTGAATTAGAATGCAATTATCTGAAATTATAAATCTCATCCTTCAAGTACAATATTCCAAAAGCCAGGAAAAATCTATCCAAGAATTGTGTTCATAACTTTTTGCAAGAGGTTATGGACACATGAGATCGTTCCCCTAACCATATGTCGCCTTACCTGTAAGAGAAAATAGGAACAATCAAGGTCTCAAAGCTTCCTAACTTACCCAGGTAGATTATACGTAGTTTAAATCCCAACAATATTCATGATATGTATGTTCGTGTTATCCATCGGCAAACCAGCAAACACACCCTTCATATTAATCAACTAAATCATAGCACTCATAATGCAAAAATTTTATTCCTTGGGTTAACTCAAAAGGATTGATAGCTCTTATATCAATAGGCTCAATATACCCCAAATCTCCCTCCGAATCATCAAAAATTGGCAAGTACTGAAAAGAAGGGGTGGTTAGCTCTATCCCTTCAAGCTTTGTCTTTATTACGTGCTGCTTGACACTCTTCTTCCTGTATTACTCTTTCATCTTGAGTTGTACAATGGGTATTTTCCAACCTCGTGTTCTCTTCAGCTAATAACCATGCAGTGGTTTGTGTGACTATTTCTTGAACACCATGAAGAGCTGACAGATTTAGAGATTTAGGTAACCTTGCACCCAATGCCTATGCTCTTCTATCTTATGATTTTATCTTAAGGTCCACTCCAACTTAATATCAAGTGGTATTAAGGGATTTCCTTAACTTTGAGTACTGGGAATACACCCTAAGACTAGTAGAAAATGAAAAACCAACAACCTCAATTAATAAATCTATAATCGTATTCCCAGTAAATGGTGCCAAAATTTTATGTCGCCAAAATTATACCTCTGAGAAAGTATAACATGGTCTCTTTTAAATTAAAAACCCAACAAATGTTGCGGTTGAACCCACAGGGAATAAGACAAATTCCTCTTAAGAACTTGCTCATATAGTTGGAAAGTGCAAAAAGTAAATGGGGGGATTTTGTATTAACAGTAGTAAAAGTAAGAAATCTTGAATGCTACAGGTTGAAATCAATATGGGACAAACACTAGGACTGTGTTCCCCCTAATTTCCTAACTCTATAGATTTATCATGCTCATTAAACTATCTTGGTGCCTTGTATGCAGGATCTAAAAAGTTAGGTATCACCAACTATCTCTCGACACCCTTTGGTGAATTGCACACATCTCCACTGGATCTTAAAGTATCGAATTACTAACCCTTGTCCTAGATCTCATAATAACTATCTCCTCTCTGTCTTATATTATCTCATTACTAACCCTTATCCTGGATATAAGAATAGCTATATCATCTCAGCCTTAAGTTAATTAGATAAAGGTTGGTAGCTTTAAATTATTGGTGTGATCTTATTTTCCTAATCACAACTTCTATCTAGAGTTAGTATAAAATACAAGAAAATTCTAAGCATCTATAATCACTAAGAAAGTAGTCATATGAACAAACCATAATACATATATAAACATCAATCAAGAAAGACTTGGCACTTCCTATACTTCATTATTCTATCAAGGTTTCCACAACCCTAGTTAACAGGTTTAGCCACTCATGTTTGTAAGAATACTAATAGAATTAATAATAGAAAGAATATGAATAATCTCATAATTATGAATAATCTCATAACAAATTAAGAATGAAAACCATAATTTCAAATTAATCTCAAATCAAAAAAGTCAAGAACAAGAATTCCAAAATCAAAAGTATATCTCAGAATCTATATGATGTTGTAAGTATGTAAAGTGCATAAAAGTGTGTAACACAATAATAAAACATCAATGGGGTATTTATAGTTACATCACAAACCCTAAAAATACTAATCAAATCAAAAGACTAAAACTAAATTGACACCTACCTATGACCTCATTTACGGGTTATAGGTACTATCTATAGATCCTAGGTGGGTTTGTAAGTCTCAAAGGAACTTCCATAATTTAGAGTGCGTACTTAATATAATACCTCAATTTTGGACTCTAAAGTTTTCCTTGTGATTGAGATCACTATCCACACTAAGACTTAGGTGACGAGTGGTACTTTTTCTTCATGAGTCGTATAGAGCCAGTCATAGATTAACTAGTGAGGATTGTCCATGTTTCTATCTTCTCATGACTAAGACCCAACGAGTTGTAAGATCTGATCACGAGTCGTAGGGTGTGACTCATGTCCTTAATATTATGGTTGCCTAATATTTTATCCCAGACTATGAGTCCAGGAAAAGACTTATAGCTAGTTCTTATGAGTCATCACTTGACCTGTAAGACCGACAACATGTTTTCCTACAGGATTTTATTAAGGGCATTATGGTCTTTTCTTTATATCCCATTATCATCTAAGGGGATTTATTTTCATCATTCATAGTATCAAATCACACTACACTTTCTCTCAGACTCCAAAGGTCAAGAACAATGCTAGGGTTTTAAATGCTTAATCATCTAGGCTTCCAATTGTGGTTTCTTCTCTAAATTCTTAGTATTTCAAGGAATGCATCTATTCCCTAACTTGTTTTTTCATAAAGGCATGTGTTTAATAGTTATTTCTGTGATTTTTAATTATGGTTTTTTAAGGATGGGTTGAGGGTTTTGAATATTTGTTACTTGGTTGGTTTTCCCATAGTCTGGGAATTGTTATTCATGCTTTAACTTATGGTCTTTGAACTAAAATTGTGCATGGGTATGGTTGATTGCAAGGGGGTCATGGTATTCCATAAAAATTATGGTTTTTCGTTTGGAATTGGTATTAACCTCAAACCACTTGCATAATTAGTTTTGAAATATGGACAATCACATGGTTGTGCTTACTTTTCTAAACTATTGCATAGCTCTAATGGCTAAACAAATTTAAAAAATGGTTTTGGAAGGCCTTGCTGGCCATGGTTTGGTTTCAAATGGTTTTAAAAGGTCTTGGTGGCCATGGATTGATTTCTAAATTGGAACTTTAGAGTCTAATTTGTAATTAGTTTGGAATGGTATAATGGAATTGACTTTCAAGTTAAATTGGAATGACGATACCACTCTGTAAATGCCTTAATAGATGAATCCTTGGTATAATTGATAGGTTAAGTTCAAATGTTTTAGTTTGGGCTTAAAGGGGCTTGTGTAGCTCGCCGTGGAAGATAGAGGTCCTTCTTGACTGATACTAGAACCATATTTGTCGGCGTGGGACTCTTGATGACCATGTGGATAGTTCATAATTTATATATATATTTTGGAATGGCTTGGGTTGTGGTATCTCCTGTCCCTTCCTCAGATTCTCTTGGTTCATATGGCTAACATAAGTTGGGACCCTTTGAAACACCTTGGATTTTTCGCCCTTGGGAATTTCTTGAGCTTTAAGCTTACTGTCTTAGTAACAACTCACCCTATGAGTGATAGGGTATCCTAATGAGTCATTGGGATGAGTCATAACCAAGCTGGTAAATTTATATCTCGGTTCTTCTCTAAGTACAAATGGCTCACTAAGAGTATAAAGGATATGTTATGAGTCATTAGGTGTAATCATAGGGTGTCCAATTTAAGTCATAAATTGGGTTCTATGTTGACTACAATTGGATCTTATGAGTCGTAGGTTCCCATTTCTAATGGTGCAATTGATTCATAAAGATAATAGTGTAGGGTGCCTTGGTGGTACTGCCTTAGTTACGAATCATGGTGTAAGACCCCAAGTTTTCATGATCTAAATCTCTCAAACCTAGCCAATGAAGCTAACTTTCTAATGCTACAAGTCTCACCTTGATTTGATATCATGGAAAGAAGTCATATAATTTTCCCTTTAAGTGTCAATCATCTACCAATGCTTATGACTCACGTGATGACCTATAATCAGACTTTATGTGTCATTAGGGTAATCATAGTCATAATAGTTCTCAGTCAAGAATCCATCCTAGTGGTTGCGAGTATAGCATACGACTCGTATTGAGACATCACGAGTCATTATAAAGACTCATACCTTGACTAATAAAAGATCAAAGAATCAAGCCTCATGTTTTGGTAGTTTTACAAGTGACTTAGTGTAACACGCTATGCTTTTAATGCTCTAGTAATGCTTTAAAAATGACCCTTAGGACCCCTATATCGATGGTAAATCATATTTAGTTGTTATGGGTTATGTTGGTGGTATTTTTGGTAGTTGAAAATGGGTGCATCGCCAAATAGACCCTTCACAAAGGCTTGGTAATGTGGAGGGATCGCCATATGCCACTGGAATAAGGTTGGCTTTGTGCTTTGCACCGACAACCCTGAGGTTAGCTTTGGGTTATGCGCTACCAACCTTGAGGTTGGCTTTGGCTGTGCGTAGCCAAGCAAAAGACAAAAGTATAAAGTTTCTCTATTTTGATTTTATTCAAAGGAGTTGAGGTCTTTTCACACCTCTAAACCGTTTCTAATTATTCTTAAATGAATTAATGGGTCTTAAAATATGTTATTGCCCAGTTTTCATGAGATTAACTCACGTAAACCATTCCCCTCTTTCCAAGAACAAGAAATTTGAACTTTTTCTCCAAGAATTCAAGTATCTAAGCTCTAAGTTTGAGTTTTTCTTCAAGGATTCAAGTAATAGAGGTATGTAGAGTATTCATCAATAGGTTTCTTCCACCCATCGAACCCCAAAACCCTATTTTTGGCTTAAAGTATGAATTTCTCCTCTCTTGAAGAAAATATACATGTTCTAGATGGATTAATCCATGTTTATTATCATAAATAT
The DNA here is from genome assembly GCA_026120095.1 of Capsicum chinense. Classification (NCBI taxonomy): domain Eukaryota; kingdom Viridiplantae; phylum Streptophyta; class Magnoliopsida; order Solanales; family Solanaceae; genus Capsicum; species Capsicum chinense. Next base: position 61,795,842 of record JAPEIP010000008.1, on the reverse strand, counting down.
AAGTTAAAGCCATGTCAACATCTGTTCTATGTAAATTATGTTAGTTCATGCTTTGAATTTCAAGTACCCATATAATATTTAATGAAAGTATGAAATTATCCATGTTTCCTCAATAATTTATATTCAAGCCATGCCAATGATTCTATACCATGTGAACCATGCTCCCATATGTTTTAAGTTTTAAGCCCCCATGTCATGTTTAGTCAATGCAACGTTAAATTCTCAAATTTATGTATTAAATCATGTGAACATGATATCCTCCTAAGTTCAATTCATCCCCATGTTCAAATTCATGTACATCATTTGCTTACTGAAATATTTTATAGTTTAGGCTTTGAATTATGACCTTATGTCTCTGTTGTAAGTGTTGTTATCAAATTCTTGTAATCATTCATTGCTGGTGGGTTATGAACACCCGATACTTACATGTTTACTCAAGTTTTAGACTTTTCACATAATGAGTCAGTCAACTCATGATTTTATCCCCATATTAAGATTATCATTTTATAACAAACTCACCAGAATTATTTTATGTTACATACATCCCCATGTTCATGGTTACCTCTGATTATACATGCATTGTCAGTTTTAAGAATACCATGTTTAAGCATATCAGTCATCAATGCATGCTCTAGTTCATGTTTCTAGCATCAGTTTAGTTAGGAGTAGTATTTGGCATCGAGTGAACCCATGGATAAGGGATCACTTGCTAGTAGAGGCTATGATCTTGAGTACTAGTCCTTAAGTGCCAGAACTACATAGCTAGGATAGGTTTTTGAGAGTTATTTTTCCATTTGAGGTTTGAAATTCTCATTGGGGCACTTCCAAATAGAGGGTGACTCCTTAGTCCTTCTGGACATCAGATTAGTTGATCCACACAACCATGTATTAGTAACCGTGGCAAGGTATTGACTCCCTTCCAACTAGGGTAACATGTTTAATCTCTATTAGCTCAGATTGGGGCATATCATTCATATGATATCTCCTACCATTTCAGTCAGTATTCAGTCTATATCAGTTCAGGTTTGCTTGACCAAGTAATCAGATTCTCTGTTACTCAGTTATTTAGATATTAGTTACTCATTTATTCAGATTATTTCATCACATGTTTTAATTTGTTTTGCATTCATATTACATGTTCATGTTTTCATATTTGGTATCAATACATGACCCTCAGTTTAGTTTTATGACATGTTCACCTTTACTTGAGATTTACATATAGTATTCGGATTTCTACCACTTTCCAAATTATAGAATTATTTTCAACTAATTTATAAATCCCACTATGACTTATAGATTTCACATATAGATATGCTTAAATGTATGTTTTAGCAAATTTATCTTGTAGATACATTTATAATTAGTTTCTCAATTATCATGCTAGTACATGGGTCAACTTGGGATCCCTTGTGTTTCTAAGCACCGTGTTGTGACTAGGGGGTAGTCTCGGGTCGTGAAAAACTTGGTATAAGAGCTAGGTTAAAGTTTCCGAAGGTGTCTATAAAGCTGTGTCTAGTAGAGTCTTGCGGAATAGTATAGAGACGTCTGTACTTTTCTTTGAGAGGCTACCTGATATTTAAGAAATGTTTCCCTTCTTCCATATCTCAGATCATGTTGTAGTGATGTTCAATAGGAAACTTATACTTATTCTTGTCTTGCTCTATTCATGCCAAATCCGCCTTATTCTTATGGTAACTGAAATAGTTAGGATTAAATTCCTACTGATAGTGTTTTCTTATACACTCCCCACAAACAGTTATGTGATTTCATGTAGGAATTAAAAAGGATCCCATTAGTTCCTTTATGCTCTAAGGTTTGAAAGATCTCATTTATGTTTATGAAAATCATGCACTGATGCAAAGTTAGATGTATCCTAAGATCCTTTCTCAGAATCCTATGACAGTATATGATCTAGAGTTAGTAGCATGAACCCAGAAATTTAGCAGCAGTAAAGTAGGGATAGCATTTATCCGGATTTAATAGATTATGTATCCATGGGGATAGTTGCATGAAAGGTGAACAAGTAGGCTTTAAACAGTGTTTACAAGAATTTAAGTTTATTGATTCTAGTTTAGGTACGCTGGTGTAGGTGTTATTTAGAGGTATGTCCAAGGAGATATTGATTTCTATATTTTTTTTATAGTTTTCATGCTTAGATAGTACCCTTGAGTTTCTATACGCAAATGTTGCCATTCATGTAGTATATGATGTTCTTACTAGCTGAGTCATGAATTATAGGTTGTCATGGGTTAATGGTATTCTCATGGTTTAGGGAAAACTATAACTTTAGAAATGTGATATTAGTAGAATGTAAAGGAAAAGAACCAGATTAGGTGGTTAGTAAGGTAGGTATTTTGTCAAGAAGGATGTAAGTATGTAATGATAATTACTAGAGCTAAAGAAAGTGAAGGATAGTATATATTAAGGGAGTGTTCAAAAATTAAGTTAGTATAGTTCATTAGAAGTTTGGGAATATCTATGTTAAGAGTTAGGATCTAACTTTGAATCTTGAATGATTGAGCTAATAGAAAGAAGAGTTTGAAATTCTTTATAGTGTAAACTCAGGGTATGGTAATACTTCTGAAGATTCTAAGTTAGTCAATGTTTAAGTTATTATATAATGACTATTAGGGCTATATAAAGTTAACAGCTGTATCTCAGACGGAAGTATTAGCAGTGGGTTTTACACTTTCACATGTAGTCTTTTTCGGTGAGTTTATTATTTATGTGTATTGTTATATATCGAACTCTAAAGTAATTGTAGTTCAGTTTGGAGTTTATTAAGGTGTCCACAGACTAAGAATTATGGCTTAAATCTAAGAGGGAGATGATAGAACAAGGAACCAAGACAGTCTCTCAGATTCTAGTAGTGATGCTAGTGTATTGTAGAACATTACAAAAGGAGGAAGATGCCTGGCCCATTCTTATCATAGTGTAACATTTTGTACTTCAACCATCATGACATCTACTCATGCCATACATTTAAGCTCCATTAGCATAGCTCATATTTATTCACTTTCAATAGAATCATGTATGCTTCCAGTTCCTAGTAAAAGGAGTTCTAGTTCACTCAGTTGAACAAATTATATTCCATGAATTTATGAACTCCAAACTCAAGTCATCCAGCTCATGACTCGCGTACTCATGCTTTAAAGTATGATCTGTTCCCATAACTTATTGTACACTCTTAATGATCAACGAAATTCATATTACGGCATTGTTGTCTTTATTTTAGATCTCTTTACTTAATCCATCCCATGGATACCCTATTCCTTAGGCCTCAGTTAAGTGTCAAAGTTATATATAAGTATCCTTTAATGTTTCAGGTCCTTATGTTCTGACCTTTTAGTAGCCTCTCATTATGTAAATAAAGTGGTAATGATGATTGATGAACAATAACTCTGATGGGAGAGAGTAAATGTTCTTTGTAAAAGAAAAGATTCTTTTATGCTTGTTTTATCAAAGGCTATAGGTGTGAGGAAAGAGTGAGGCAAAAATTTTAGTATATATCATGGTTAGTTGATAATTATATGCGTGTCTTCATAGGATAATGCATGGATGATGTTACTGATAGAAATATTAGAGAATATGCAAAAACTTCCTCGGATGGTTGGTTAACGGGGAGTTCATATGTAGTTATAATGATTGGCTTGAATGTTATGCTGGTGTATAAGTTGATGAATGCATATGTGCTAGTGAATTCATAGTAAGATGTTGAAATTAGTTGATGAAGTGGTAATGAGTATTAATCTTGATATGATAGCTCTGAAAATACATAGGATATTAAATTCGTGGTTTAGAATAGTACTATGGTTTTATGTGTAGTACCTTGTGATTTTGATTTAGGCTTTGGCATGGTGAGAGTATGATATACAAAAAAACTACGTACTAAAAAACTATACCTAACATATGAATACAAAAGTTTAAGGGATAGATAGAAAACAAGTAATAAATAGAGACAATGAATGAATGAATAGCAAATAAAGCGTGTCTCAAACCCTATACCCTCTATTCAATGGCACACAATGCACCAATCTCCTAAGTAAACCTTAAAGGAATTGGATTCCCGAGCAACCCATATTTCTAAATGATAAATCAACATAAAAGATTTCACAATTTCCACAAGCTAATCAAGGTTGTCTCATACTTTCAAAAGTTTTGACATTTATATTCATCATAAGTACCAACCAAATGAAAGAGAATTCCTATTTATAGTCGAGGCGAAATTATTACATCATATGGGACAAAAAGTGACCCATTTAGGAAAGACTAAATATAAAAGCCTATTAAGGACATACTTGAGCATTTGTAGAGTATATGGGGCACACCCCAAGAGTATAGTAGGGCGGGTTGGGTCACCTCTAAAGTGGAAGGGCACATGTCCTCTTTTGGGGGCTTTCTAGCCCCGTTATGCCTTCCTTGTCCTTTCTAACGTACCTTGAGCCTCCTTGATCATTATTATCATCAAATAGATACCTTTTGATAGCCATCAAGAATTCATTAAGTGTCTCTTGACCTGTAAGCATCCTCTTTAGCTATTTGGATGCCATTTGGATTTATCATCCTCTCCTTCTTGAAGAAGATTCATCCCCGAATTACAACCTTAAAACATAAGAGAAGAAAACACAGCCAATATTTCCTCATGGAACAAGGGTTATCACATAGGTTAAAATCAAAACAACCATGCCAACGAGACACCTGTTTCATATATAACCAAACATCCTTCAAGAAAATAGAAGAGAAGTCAACATTTAGCATGCAAATAAGTTGGCTATTCTAAGCATCAAAAAACTCTCTTTAGTTCCATCAGTAATGTTACCAAATAAATCATCACATATTGGACCAACTAACGGTAGAATCAATGAGTCATTAGGGTGTATATTACCCTTCTTTTTACAATAAACCATGTTTATACACAAGATATACTTAGCACCAACATGGATATGCTTACAAATAAAGAAAATGGAATGACAAGATATATGATTAGTTAAGTTGCAATCAAGAACAGGATAACATGAAGGTAAGAACAAACAACTTAAACACCTCACATTCATTTCACTTGAACAACCTTCTAAGAAAGATCCCGCTTGTCTACCCACATAAGTGTGACAACAAACAAGGAACAAGAGCTATGTATCAAGTGGGAACCATAGACTCTTCTTAGAAAAACAAATAGACTTGCCATCTGGGTTGGGGAGGCCACATATTTTATGCACATTCAAGTTATTTCAAAAGATATCAACACCATCTAGGTAAGATTTTAAGTCAAATATCTTTAAAATATTATGTACCTTCGGATAAACATCATCATGAATCCTAGGAATGCTAGGAATAAGAGGGTACATACCTTTTGAGAAAAGCCTTGAACTTGCTCTCTCATCTTCTATGCTTGCACTATGTGGACTTATTCTCTTATGCATCAACTTGGAAGTTGGCACAATGCTAGTACCTAATGTAGTAAATAACAAGTTCTTGGGTTTGTCACTAAGATCTCCTTCTTGATCCAAAAGTTCCTCATATTCACCATTTATCTCTCTTTTTATAATGAGGTTAAGATTCATGACCTCTCCTTCTCTAGGACAAACATCTTCATGGGGAACTTTTATCATCAATCCACAAGGTAAATTAAAGTCCCTTTCAACCTCTACTAATTCCCCTTAACTTCTAAGGTTATCATCCTCTTGAGGTTCTGCCTCACCACCATCATTTTGGGTCACCTTTTCCCCAACAAAGTAAGGATTACCCTACACCAATACTATGTTCCTTTGGTTGGGACATTCACTAGCTTTATGACCCCAACCTTGACATTTGATTCCTTTAAAATTGGGGTTAGAAGATGTATTACCTTTATTCCTTGGTGGATACATTTTGATTTTCTTCTCAATGGGCTTATTCTCTAAGGATATTTTGAAATCCAAGTTCTTGTTCCATCCGGGAGAAGTAGAAGAATCGTACCCTTTATTAAAGGACTTCTTGGCTTTGTTGTTCCTTTCAACATCAATGGATACTTTAACAAGATCTTCCATTTGGTCAAACTTGTGGACAACTAGTTGAGAGGAAACTTTATAATCTAACCCACCTTTGAATTGAGCCATACAATGGTTTGGGGGTTCAACAATCTCAAGATGAAGAATCAAGTTTTGAAACTCCTCATTATACTATCCTATACTTCTACCTTCTTATGTTAGATTGTAGAGCTTTGTTAATTATTCTTGCTTAAACCTTTCTGTCATATACCTCTCTCTTATGAATTTCTTAAATTAAACCCAATTTGGAAGGATGGGATTACCATTTCTTTCTCTTTGCAGCCTTTTATTCTCCCACCAAGTAGAAGCATACCTTTCACATTGAGCAATTGTGTGGGTGGCTTTCATATGTCCGGTAACCTCATTGAGTTGGAAGATCCTATTGCATTGTATTTCCTAGTCAAGGTAGATGGATGGATCACTAGTTCCTATGATGGTAGGAAGAGCGATGTTGATTGAGTTAAGACACATGTATTGACCCATATTATCTCCTTGATTCCATTGATGATCGTCTTGAACTACTAAAGGTTTCCTAAGTTTACTCTTCCATGTGAAACAAGACCAAATCTTCTTCCTCATCCTCTATGTCCTCCCCTATGAGCTCCTCTTCTAGTTCATACAAATTCCACAAAGAGAGCTACTTTATCTAACTCTTCACCTCTTTCATAAGGTTTTTCA
>JAPEIP010000008.1:61778159-61789038 GCA_026120095.1 Capsicum chinense | reverse complement strand
ATCACATAGGTTAAAATCAAAACAACCATGCCAACGAGACACCTGTTTCATATATAACCAAACATCCTTCAAGAAAATAGAAGAGAAGTCAACATTTAGCATGCAAATAAGTTGGCTATTCTAAGCATCAAAAAACTCTCTTTAGTTCCATCAGTAATGTTACCAAATAAATCATCACATATTGGACCAACTAACGGTAGAATCAATGAGTCATTAGGGTGTATATTACCCTTCTTTTTACAATAAACCATGTTTATACACAAGATATACTTAGCACCAACATGGATATGCTTACAAATAAAGAAAATGGAATGACAAGATATATGATTAGTTAAGTTGCAATCAAGAACAGGATAACATGAAGGTAAGAACAAACAACTTAAACACCTCACATTCATTTCACTTGAACAACCTTCTAAGAAAGATCCCGCTTGTCTACCCACATAAGTGTGACAACAAACAAGGAACAAGAGCTATGTATCAAGTGGGAACCATAGACTCTTCTTAGAAAAACAAATAGACTTGCCATCTGGGTTGGGGAGGCCACATATTTTATGCACATTCAAGTTATTTCAAAAGATATCAACACCATCTAGGTAAGATTTTAAGTCAAATATCTTTAAAATATTATGTACCTTCGGATAAACATCATCATGAATCCTAGGAATGCTAGGAATAAGAGGGTACATACCTTTTGAGAAAAGCCTTGAACTTGCTCTCTCATCTTCTATGCTTGCACTATGTGGACTTATTCTCTTATGCATCAACTTGGAAGTTGGCACAATGCTAGTACCTAATGTAGTAAATAACAAGTTCTTGGGTTTGTCACTAAGATCTCCTTCTTGATCCAAAAGTTCCTCATATTCACCATTTATCTCTCTTTTTATAATGAGGTTAAGATTCATGACCTCTCCTTCTCTAGGACAAACATCTTCATGGGGAACTTTTATCATCAATCCACAAGGTAAATTAAAGTCCCTTTCAACCTCTACTAATTCCCCTTAACTTCTAAGGTTATCATCCTCTTGAGGTTCTGCCTCACCACCATCATTTTGGGTCACCTTTTCCCCAACAAAGTAAGGATTACCCTACACCAATACTATGTTCCTTTGGTTGGGACATTCACTAGCTTTATGACCCCAACCTTGACATTTGATTCCTTTAAAATTGGGGTTAGAAGATGTATTACCTTTATTCCTTGGTGGATACATTTTGATTTTCTTCTCAATGGGCTTATTCTCTAAGGATATTTTGAAATCCAAGTTCTTGTTCCATCCGGGAGAAGTAGAAGAATCGTACCCTTTATTAAAGGACTTCTTGGCTTTGTTGTTCCTTTCAACATCAATGGATACTTTAACAAGATCTTCCATTTGGTCAAACTTGTGGACAACTAGTTGAGAGGAAACTTTATAATCTAACCCACCTTTGAATTGAGCCATACAATGGTTTGGGGGTTCAACAATCTCAAGATGAAGAATCAAGTTTTGAAACTCCTCATTATACTATCCTATACTTCTACCTTCTTATGTTAGATTGTAGAGCTTTGTTAATTATTCTTGCTTAAACCTTTCTGTCATATACCTCTCTCTTATGAATTTCTTAAATTAAACCCAATTTGGAAGGATGGGATTACCATTTCTTTCTCTTTGCAGCCTTTTATTCTCCCACCAAGTAGAAGCATACCTTTCACATTGAGCAATTGTGTGGGTGGCTTTCATATGTCCGGTAACCTCATTGAGTTGGAAGATCCTATTGCATTGTATTTCCTAGTCAAGGTAGATGGATGGATCACTAGTTCCTATGATGGTAGGAAGAGCGATGTTGATTGAGTTAAGACACATGTATTGACCCATATTATCTCCTTGATTCCATTGATGATCGTCTTGAACTACTAAAGGTTTCCTAAGTTTACTCTTCCATGTGAAACAAGACCAAATCTTCTTCCTCATCCTCTATGTCCTCCCCTATGAGCTCCTCTTCTAGTTCATACAAATTCCACAAAGAGAGCTACTTTATCTAACTCTTCACCTCTTTCATAAGGTTTTTCACCTCCCCCATCCTCAATTTAGATTAGCTAATTATGGTTAGTAAGGATTTGAGATGTTTGGTTTTGGTTAAGTAGTGCTTGGTATGAAGGAATTTGGTTTATTGGAGGTTGGGATATTAGGGTTCAAGATTCATCATATTATGTTTGGTTTAATTAAGGTTGGAGTGGTCAAATAGGATTAAGGTTTTATGGATGTAGAGTGACTTGAGGAATGGAATCATGTACTTGTATTGGTAGAGTTATCATTTGGTGACGGTTTTCTAAGGAAATATGAACCAAAGGATTTGGAGCACGTCCACTAGTAGAAGAATGGTAGTTTTGAGGTGTGGATAGGGATGGATTTTATCGACTTTCCATGATATCCACTCATCCACCAATGAGGGATACACTCCCTTCAAGATAATCCATATTAAGGTTAAGAAAATTTATCTTAGCATCCATAAAATCAATTTTACAATTGAGAGTTTCAATGGTCACTAAGATAACATTTGTTTAGTGATTTTTCATGATTTTCGGAGTTTCTCCTTCCATCGCCATTGTACCTATGAATAAATACTAGAAAAAAATAAAAACAACAAAAAGTTAAAGGTTAGAAATCAACCTCACAAGATCTCAAAGGTCACACCTTTAGTTTCTCTCTCAATTGGCATTGCAAGCCTTGATAAGTTATTTATACTCCAATGAGAATACTTGGTACCAATTGTGGCTAAAGATCAGAATAGATCCATGTTTGAAATGACTCAAATAAAAATATGTGTGGACTTGATTCAAGAACAAACAACTTATTTAGAAGAGAAAAGCTCAAAGAAAAGTAGGACGACGAAATAAAAAGGACTCAAGAACTAATCAATCAACTTAGTAGATGAGTTACTTGTTGATGAGTAGTTTAAGAACCAAAGAAGAAATTTAAGAATCAAGAAATTGAAAATAAGAATCAAACCTTAAGAAGTGGAGCTTTTAAAGGGTTGAGATGTGTTTTGAACTTAAATTGATGTTGGAGAAGTGTTGGTATGTATTTGGGGTGTGTTTGCATTCATTGGAGGTGATATGCATGTGGGGCTACTTTGGGACCTGCTCCAGCAGGTGTTGAGCACCTTGGAGGCATGTGAGAAGCCTTGGCTACTGTTTTGAGGTGTTGTAGTACCTATAACAAATTAGTCAAACTTTCTGTGTTATTTACTTTACTGCATTTACCAGGTCAAAATGGTTATTAGGTGAGGTTTGTTCACATTAGAAGGTGGCCCGGAAGTTAGGAGTTTTAGGATTAAGTTTGATAGAATAAAACATTATTTTTTAGGAGTTATATTTGCATTAGGAGTCTATATATATAGAGTAAAAGCTTTTTTATTTTTCTCTTGTAATTTTCTATCAGCATATTTTCTATTCAAGGAGAAAAATCTTTCGGTTGTTTTAGTTATTTTTCTTTCGTGTTCCTACTCTATAATTTTGTTATATAGTATCAGAGCAAGGTTGAAGGAAGGAATTTTTTTCTTTTGTATCTTCTTGTCTATCTGATTACTCTATTGGAGAAGTTTTAAAAGTGTGAAGAGAAAGCTTTTGTCGTTTGTAGCAATGGAGGCCTGAAATAGGGGAAATACTCAATATGGAATAGTAAAACTTATAGGAACTAACTACAGGTAATGGAGAATATGTATGGAAGCATACCTTGAAGGTTAGGATCTATGGGATTTAATTATATGAACTGATTCAATAATCCCAACCAATACTCCTGAGAATGGCGAATCACGAAGGAAATAAAAGATCAAGTGCGGAAAAACACTCTTTGCTTTGAGGACTTCTATCAGAAAGGATTTTATTGATCATCCTTGTGATGTTGTCTCTCCAAAAGAAGTTTGGGACACGCTCTAAAGGCTATTTACCAAGAAAAATATAGCAAGGCTGCAACTATTGGAGAATGAGTTGGCAATGTTACAACCAGGAGGTATTTCTATGTCAGATTACTTTTTGCGAGTTAAAAGTATATGTGCTGAAATTTCAGAGATTTATCCGGAAGAGAATATTAGTGAGTTGCGACTACAACACTATCTTATTCGTAGATTGAAAAAGGAGTACGGTCCTTTTGTCACTTCTATTCAAGGATGGCCCCAACAACTATCTGTTGAAGAATTGGAGAACATGCTTTCTAATCAAGAAACTCTAGATAAACAAATGGCGATGAATCTTGAATCTGATGGTGTTTTATTTTCCAAAGAGAAGCCAAACAAGAAGAATACATCAACTTGGATGAAAAATAAAGAAGAAGAAACAAGCATGGGAAAAGGTGAAAATTCACATAATAATAGAAAGTGCTATAGATGTGAGGAAATTGGGCACATCAAGAAAAACTATTAAGTAAAACTTTCTTAAGCCAATGTTGTGTGCCCCAATGAAGGAGATGAACAAATGAAATGGGAGAATAGCATCGAACCTGTAGAACAAAAGTCAGCACAAGATTTTGTCAATTATGATAACAATAATAAGAGGGAAGAGTGGATCATTGATTAAAGGTGCTCTCATCATGGCACTGGAGATGATTCTCTATCCTCGGAGATGCGAGAACATCATGGAGATAGAGTCATTATCATAGAATATAACTTAACATATCCAATAGAAAAAGAAGGTGTTGTGACGATTGAGGTTACTAGTGATAAATCAAAAAGTATCAAGTTGCAGGACGTTTATCATGTTCCAGATTTGAAGAAAAATCTAGTCTCGGTTCCTCAAATTACTAATTCTGAAAAATATATATTTTTTGGTCCTACTGATTTGAAGGGGCTTGAAACTGTAAAAGAAATATCTTCTTATGTTATTTTTAATGGAGAAAGGAAAGGTTCTTTGTTTTTTAAGTCAACAGGTGAAGCTTTGTAAAGAAAACAAGCCAAATTGATAGTGCCGCAATTTGGCATGCTCGATTGGGTCATCTGGGCTACCAAATGTTGTAGCAGATTTCTTCTAAAAAGTTGGTAGATGGCATGCCAACTTTTAAGAATGTAAGTGATAACGTGATTTGTCAAGGCTACCAAAATGGAAAATCTCACCGTCTTTCTTTCAAAAAGTCATCAAATCAGAGAAACACATTGTTTTAATTGATTCATACAGACTTGATGGGACCAACAACAACACCAAGTTATAGTGGGCATCACTATGTTATGGTGTTGGTGGATGATCACTCTAAGTTCACTAGGGTGAAATTTTTGAAAGAAAAGAGCAATGCATTATCCACGTTTGTGGAGTTCAAAAATGTTGTTGTAAATGTGTTAGGGAAGAAGATAAAATGTTTCCATAGTGACAATAGTGTAGAATATATCTCAGATGACTTCTTCCAGTATTTTCATGAAAATGGAATTCTTGATCAAATGACTTGTCTAGATACTCCTCAGCAGAATGGAGTTGCGGAAAGAAAGCTTGCTTATCTTACTTCAGTTTGTCTTTCATGGATGCATGCCAAGAATCTTCCTTGAGAGATTTGGGCAGAAGCTACTCAATGTGGATGCCATGTGACAAATAGTCTGCCTCTTTGGCCAGGTACATAGAAATTTCCTTTTGAACTTTTGTATAGTCAGAAGCCAAATATAAACTATTTTTGTATTTTTGGTTCTACTTGTTATGTTCATGATCCCAGAACTAATAGAACCAAACTTGATCCAAAACAAAAAAAATGTGTATTTGTTGGCTATGACTCTTATAGGAAGGACTGGAGATGCATGGATCCAAAGACAAATAGGTTTACCATTTCTAGAGACGTGGTATTTGATGAAACGTCATCTTTGTTTTTTGCTCAGAAGCTTGTTCTTCTGCATGATGATCAAGATAATATGGAGCTATTATTTCCTGATGTAAATGTGCCATCACCTTGTAGTGAAGAGGGAGAAAGTGTATCTCTAAATCAAAATATTTTAGAAGTTGCATCTCCAAGTCATAATATTTCAAGGGAAGGAAATGGTGAACAACAAGCAGCAAGATGGTCAACAAGGGAGAAAAAGCAGTCGGACTATCTCAAAGATTATGAGGTCAAACTTAAATGTTATTCTGTGACCTCGTGTTTCTTTACAAGAGCACTAACTACAAAAGAACCATTAAATTATAAATAAGCAAAGGGTTGTCCATATTGGGAATGAGCGATGCAAGAAGAGATTGACGCTTTAGACAAGAATGAAACTTGGGAATTGGTACCCAAAGCATAAAAATGCAATCCAGTCACTTGCAAATGGGTATTTCGCTTGAAAAAAAAATCCGATGGTACCATTAACAAGTTTACGGCTCATATAGTTGCTTGTGGTTTTCTAAAAACTATGGAATGGATTATGAGGAGACTTTTAGTCCAGCGACGAAGATGGTGACAGTAAGGTTACTTATTTCGCTAGCTACTTTCAAAATTTGGAAACTATGGTAGCTTGATGAAAGAATGCATTTATTTATAGAGAGTTGGATTGAGAAGTATGTATGAAGCAACCTCATGGATTTGTCTCTAAGAAGTTTCCAAGTAATATTTTCCGTTTGAAAAAAGCTCTATATGGCCTCAAGCAAGCACTACGAGCCTGGTATGGTAAAGTCGCTCAATACCTTATCTTTTGTGGTTTTAGAGTTTCTAATTCAGATTCTAGTTTAAAATTATAATCAAATGTGTATCTCTTGATATTATTATACGCTGATGAAATGATAATAACTAGAGATAATGAATTAGAAAGTTCTAATCTAAGAAAAGACTTGTCTGTCCATTTTGAGATGAAAAGTTCGGGGAAAATTGGATGTTTTCTAGGTCTAGAAGTGGGAAAATCAGATCAAGGCTATTTTGTTTCTCAAAAAGGTTATACAGAGAGTCTCTTAGAACCTTTCTTCATGGGGGAGTTGAAAGAAAAGGCCACTCTAACGGAGCCAAATCTCAAGTTGAAGAAGGATGAAGGTAAGGCTTTGAAGGATGCGATAAATTTCTGACAACTAGTTGGAAGTTTGATTTATGTAACTGTCACGAAGGCCTAAAATATCTTACTCTGTTGGTGTTATTTCTCAATTTATGCATAATCCAACAAATTCTCTTTTAAATGTAGAAAAAAGGATTTTGTGCTATGTGAAAGATCTCTTAGTCATGGACTTTTGTACAAGAGGTGTACTATTTTTTTATCTAGTGGATTTACTGATGTAAATTGGGCAGGTGATACACATGATCGTCGCTCAACTTTAAGTTACTGTTTTAGTACCGGGTCAACAGTGGTTTCTTGGTGTATCAAGAAGCAAGATGTTGGTGCTTTGTCTACCACCAAAGCTTAATATATTGCAGCAACCATGGATGAACAAGAGTGTATTTGGTTGAAAAGGCTAGTCAATAATATGTACCAGAAAGTAGAATATGCTGTTCAAATCAAGTGTGACAATGAAAGTTCCATCAAACTTGCGTTAAATCTAGTTTTTCATGCTCGAACGAAGCATATTGAGATCCATCATCACTTTGTTTGAGAGAAATTCTTAGGTAAAGAGATTGAACTGATAGTTATTTACACCAATGCTCAAGTTGTAGATATATTCAGTAAAGCTTAGGAGAAGTCTAAGTTTCAATACTTTCAAGATGCTCTGGGAGTAGTTCATCGTGAGTTTGCACTAAGGGGGAGTATAACAAATTAGTATAACTTACTATCTTATTTATTTTACTGCATTTACTAAGTTAACATAGTTATTAAGTGAGGTTTTTTCACCTTAGAGTGTGGTCTAGAAGTTAGGATTTTAAGGAGTAAGTTAGATGGAATAAAACGTTATTAGTTAGGAGTTATATTTGCAGTAGGAGTCTATATATACAGAGTAAAAGCTGTTCTATTTTTCTTTAGTAATTTTTTGTTGCCATATTTTCTATTCAAGGAGAAAATGCTTTTGGTTGTTTTAGTTCCTTTTCTTCTGTGTTCCTGCTCTATAAAGTTGTTATAGCACCTTGGGTGCACCTCAAAGACACTTTAAAGGTAGATCAACTAAAAAACAGCTTGCATTGTACCACTTGTACTTCCAAATGGTTCCCCCTTTTGCTATCTCCTTGGAATATTCTTTTGAATCATAAATTTTTACACTTTTTCTTACTCTTTTTAGGATCAAACAACCAATTATAGCTTAAAAATTTTCTTGAAGACAACAATTTCTTCAAGAACACCATAAACACCAAAATTTCCAACTTTTACTCCTTAGCTCAGAATGAGTTAAAATCTTGAACATAAGCACTTTTAAACATTCTAAACTAATTACCAACATCATTTTGCCCATTTTTCCAAATTTTCATTCTTCCTTCACTTTCTTCAAGGTCAAGATCTTAACAATGGTATCTCACTCAATTTGACTCCGATTAAGCTCAAATTTGAATCCTAGACTCCCGTATAGTTAGAGAACACAAATCTAACACTAGAAACACAAGAAAAACATAAAGTCAAAAACTCAAATTTTGACTTAAGCCTTAAAATGTGAATAGTAACTTCTTTATGGAATTTTCCATTTTGATACTTCTATTTTTGTTGATTTTTAAGATAACAAACTCAAGATTGACATCATGGGAATGAAATCAAGATTGTCTTTTATACTAAATGATATACAAAAAATGTACGGAATCAAAAACTATACCTAAGATATGGATACAAAAGATGATGGGATAGTTAGAAAGCAAGTAATAAATAGGCACAATGAATGAATGAATAGCAAATAAAGGGTGTGCCAAGCCTATAACCTCTATTAAATGTCACACAGAGCACCAATATCCTAAGTAGACCTCAAGGGAATTGTATTCTAGAGCAACCCATGATTCTAAATGATAAATCAACACAAGTGATTCCACGTTTATCACAAGCTAATCTAAGATTGCCTCACACTTTAATAAGTGTTTACATTTATAATCCATCAATAACTACCTACTAAATAAAATATAAGTTCTTTTTATTATCTATGCTAAGTTATTCCATCATATGGGCCCAAAAGTGACCCATGTAGGAAGTACTAAACATAAAAGTCCATTAAACACATCCTTGAGAATTTGTAAAGAATATGGGGAGCAACAAAAGGTTATTGTGGGATGTTTTTACCCTCTCTAGTAGATCTAGAGTAGGTTCGGTTCACCTCCAAAGTGGATGAGTGCATGTTCTCTTTTGGGGACTTTCTAGCCCCATTTTGCCTTTCTTTGGCCTTTCTAACGTCCCTAAGCCTCCTTGATCATCATAATTATACAATGGATGCCTTTTTATAGACATCAATAAGTCATAAAGTTTAAATTGACCAGTAAGCATTACTTCTAGCTATCCAGAGGCCATTTGGATTCTATTAGAGTATATAGCTCAACTCAGACTATCGCCGGAGTAGTTATATGTACCCATGTGAGTACTAAGAAGTATGTCTAAGCTTGAAGTAGGAAGTTTCATTTTCTAAGTCCAAGTAATTCTATCCTAGTTAATGTTTTCTAGGACTATGTTTCGTGTTACAGAAGTTGTAGCCATATTGATATTCCTTGTTTAGATATTTCACTCTGATCATGTCCAAAAAATATTGATCCCTAATGTTATTAAAACTTATTAGAAAAGTATTGGATAAAGAATCCAGTTGACTATAAACTTTCAGTTTGATTTGGCCTGTATTGCCAATAATTCAGTTTAGCAATCAGACAAGATAAGCTCCTATAGTTTTCCTTCTTTCCATCTAGTCTTACATTCCAAAGTTTTATGAATATACCTATTCCATGAGGTAATTTATTCAAATACATAAAAATTATGAATTCAGTTGAGTTCATACTTCTAGTCTAAATCAATCTTGACCATAAAGATACCTATATTCAGATATTGATATTATGTTAGTTATCCAACTTTAGAATTTGGCCAAATAGTACTAGTGGGTTCCCATGTTTTCAAGCTATCATAAAATGCATTCAGGAATTCAACTTAGTCCATGCATCGTGCATTAATTTTAGATTCAATTATTAAGTCATGATTCAGCTTAAAGTGTTGAGTATATCATCTCAGCCTTTCCTTAGTATTAAAGCCAAGTCAATATCATTCAGGGACAAATTATCCCAAGGAATAGATATTGTAATACCCTAAGTTTTCATGTTCTAAATCTCTCAAAACATAGCCCATGAATTTAGATTCTTAATGGTTCAAGCCTCGCCTCAATCTGATATCATGGCAAGAAGTCATACAATTTTCTCTTAAGTGTCAGTTAACTACCAGTGCTTATGACTCATGTGATGACCCTAATCAGACCTTATGAGTCATTAATAGTAATCGTAGTCACAACAGTTCTCAGTTAAGAATTTGTCTCAGTGGTTACGAGTCTAGTATATGACTTGTATCAAGACATTATCAGTCATTATGAAGACTTGTATCTTGACTAATAAAATATCAAAGAATCAAGGATGATTTTTTGGGAGTTTTACAAGTGACTTAGTGTAACACCTCATTCTTTTAACTCTGTAGTAATGCCTAAAAAATGACCCTTAGGACCCCTATGTCGATGATAAATCATATTAGATGTTGTAGGTTGTGTTGGGGTATTTTTGGACATTAGAAATAGGTGTACATTGCCAAACGGACCCTCTGTATTGCTTGGCATTGTGTAGGCATTGCCAAATGCCACTAGAATAAGGTTGGCTTTGGGTTGTGTGCCATAACCCATGAGGTTGGCTTTGGCTATGCCCCGCCAAGCAAAAACCAAGCATAAAAAGTTACTCTATTTTAATTTAATTTAAGGGCATTTATGTCTTTCCACAGACCCTAGACCATTTTTAATCATTATTAAATGAATTAAGAGGTCTTAAAGCATGTTATTTCCCACTTTTCATGATATTAACTCACATAAACCCTTCCCCTCTTTCCAAGA
>JAPEIP010000008.1:61766610-61778059 GCA_026120095.1 Capsicum chinense | reverse complement strand
CACAATGAATGAATGAATAGCAAATAAAGGGTGTGCCAAGCCTATAACCTCTATTAAATGTCACACAGAGCACCAATATCCTAAGTAGACCTCAAGGGAATTGTATTCTAGAGCAACCCATGATTCTAAATGATAAATCAACACAAGTGATTCCACGTTTATCACAAGCTAATCTAAGATTGCCTCACACTTTAATAAGTGTTTACATTTATAATCCATCAATAACTACCTACTAAATAAAATATAAGTTCTTTTTATTATCTATGCTAAGTTATTCCATCATATGGGCCCAAAAGTGACCCATGTAGGAAGTACTAAACATAAAAGTCCATTAAACACATCCTTGAGAATTTGTAAAGAATATGGGGAGCAACAAAAGGTTATTGTGGGATGTTTTTACCCTCTCTAGTAGATCTAGAGTAGGTTCGGTTCACCTCCAAAGTGGATGAGTGCATGTTCTCTTTTGGGGACTTTCTAGCCCCATTTTGCCTTTCTTTGGCCTTTCTAACGTCCCTAAGCCTCCTTGATCATCATAATTATACAATGGATGCCTTTTTATAGACATCAATAAGTCATAAAGTTTAAATTGACCAGTAAGCATTACTTCTAGCTATCCAGAGGCCATTTGGATTCTATTAGAGTATATAGCTCAACTCAGACTATCGCCGGAGTAGTTATATGTACCCATGTGAGTACTAAGAAGTATGTCTAAGCTTGAAGTAGGAAGTTTCATTTTCTAAGTCCAAGTAATTCTATCCTAGTTAATGTTTTCTAGGACTATGTTTCGTGTTACAGAAGTTGTAGCCATATTGATATTCCTTGTTTAGATATTTCACTCTGATCATGTCCAAAAAATATTGATCCCTAATGTTATTAAAACTTATTAGAAAAGTATTGGATAAAGAATCCAGTTGACTATAAACTTTCAGTTTGATTTGGCCTGTATTGCCAATAATTCAGTTTAGCAATCAGACAAGATAAGCTCCTATAGTTTTCCTTCTTTCCATCTAGTCTTACATTCCAAAGTTTTATGAATATACCTATTCCATGAGGTAATTTATTCAAATACATAAAAATTATGAATTCAGTTGAGTTCATACTTCTAGTCTAAATCAATCTTGACCATAAAGATACCTATATTCAGATATTGATATTATGTTAGTTATCCAACTTTAGAATTTGGCCAAATAGTACTAGTGGGTTCCCATGTTTTCAAGCTATCATAAAATGCATTCAGGAATTCAACTTAGTCCATGCATCGTGCATTAATTTTAGATTCAATTATTAAGTCATGATTCAGCTTAAAGTGTTGAGTATATCATCTCAGCCTTTCCTTAGTATTAAAGCCAAGTCAATATCATTCAGGGACAAATTATCCCAAGGAATAGATATTGTAATACCCTAAGTTTTCATGTTCTAAATCTCTCAAAACATAGCCCATGAATTTAGATTCTTAATGGTTCAAGCCTCGCCTCAATCTGATATCATGGCAAGAAGTCATACAATTTTCTCTTAAGTGTCAGTTAACTACCAGTGCTTATGACTCATGTGATGACCCTAATCAGACCTTATGAGTCATTAATAGTAATCGTAGTCACAACAGTTCTCAGTTAAGAATTTGTCTCAGTGGTTACGAGTCTAGTATATGACTTGTATCAAGACATTATCAGTCATTATGAAGACTTGTATCTTGACTAATAAAATATCAAAGAATCAAGGATGATTTTTTGGGAGTTTTACAAGTGACTTAGTGTAACACCTCATTCTTTTAACTCTGTAGTAATGCCTAAAAAATGACCCTTAGGACCCCTATGTCGATGATAAATCATATTAGATGTTGTAGGTTGTGTTGGGGTATTTTTGGACATTAGAAATAGGTGTACATTGCCAAACGGACCCTCTGTATTGCTTGGCATTGTGTAGGCATTGCCAAATGCCACTAGAATAAGGTTGGCTTTGGGTTGTGTGCCATAACCCATGAGGTTGGCTTTGGCTATGCCCCGCCAAGCAAAAACCAAGCATAAAAAGTTACTCTATTTTAATTTAATTTAAGGGCATTTATGTCTTTCCACAGACCCTAGACCATTTTTAATCATTATTAAATGAATTAAGAGGTCTTAAAGCATGTTATTTCCCACTTTTCATGATATTAACTCACATAAACCCTTCCCCTCTTTCCAAGAACAAGAAATTCAAAATTTTTCTCCAATAAATCAAGTATTCAAGCACGAAGTTCAAGTTTTTCTTCAAGGATGCAAGTAATTGAGGTATGTGGAGTATTCATCAATGGGTTCCTTCCACCCATTAGGCACTAAAACCCTCTTCTTGGCTTAAAGTATGAATTTCTTCTATCTTGATGAAAATATACATTTTCATGATGAATTAGTCCATGCTCTTTATCATAAATTCAAGTTCAATCCATGTCAACATGTATTCCATGTAAATTAGGTTATTTCATGCTTTGAATTTCAAGTACCCATGTAATATTTAATGAAATTGTGAAATTATCCTTGTTTCCTTATTAATTTATATTCATGCCATGCTAAGGATTCTATTCCATGTGAACTGTGCTCCTATATGTTTGAAGTTTCAAGCCCCCATGTCACGTTTTGTCAATACCATGTTAAATTCTCAAATTTATGTATTAAACCATGTGAACATGATATCCTCCCAACTTCAATTCATCACCATGTTCATATTCATGTACCTCATTTGTTCTTTAAAATGTATTATGTTTTGGGTCTTTGTATTATTACCTTATGTCACTATTTGAAGTGTTGTTATTAGATTTTTGTAATCATTTATTGTTGGCGTGTTATGAACAGTCGGTACTTACATTTTAGACTTTTCACGTAAAAAGTCAGCCAACTTATGATTTTATCCCTATATTTAGATTATCATTTTATAATGAATTCATCAAAATTATTTCATTTTAAATACATCAATTTACATAGTCATAGTTACCTTAAATTATGCATGCATTGTAAGTTTTCAGAATACTATGTTTTAGCATATCAGTCATTAGTAGATGCACTAGTTCATGATTCCAGCATCAGTTCAGTTGGTAGTAGGATTTAGCACTGAGTGAATCCAGTGATGGGGGCTCACCTTCTAGTAAAAGATATGACTTTTAGTAGCAGACCCTGAGTTACATAACTATATAACCAGAGTAGCGTTTTGAGAGGTCTTCTTGCCACATGAGGGTTGATGTTCTCATAGGAGCACCTGCCAGTAGAGGGTGACTCCTTTATCCTTTGGGACATTAGATTAGTGGATCTACATAGCCATGTGTTAATACCCGTGGCAAGGAACTGACACCCTTCCAGTTGGGGTTATATGTTGGATCCCATGTAGCTCAGATTAGGGTATGTTGATTACATGATAGCTTCCAAAGTTTCAGTTAGTATTCAGTATATATCAGTTTAAGTTTGCTTTACCATGTAATTAGATTCTCAATTATCCAGCTATTCAACTATCAGATATTCAGATCATTTTAATATATGTTTTACTTGGTCTTGCATTCATATTACATGCTCACGTTTTCATGCTCAGTATCCATACATGACCGTCAGTTCATTTTTACAACATGTTCATCTTTATATGAGATTTACATACAGTATTCATGTTTCTACCACTTCCCAGGTTACAAAATTATTTTAAGCTCATAATTTATAAATCTCACTATGACTTATAGTTTTTATGTATACCCATGTTTTAAATGTATATTTCAACAAATTTAGCTTGTATATACATTTTCAATCAGTATCTCAAGTATCATGCTAGTACATGGGTTCGCTTGGGATCACTTGTGGTTCTAATCACTATGTTACGACCAAGGAGTAGTCTTGAATCGTGACACGTGATCATGAGTCATAAAGAGTAGCTACGAGTCAAGGGTTGACTCATATTCAAAGGTGACCCTTTTTTAGATTTTATGTTAAGGCCATTCTAGAAATTTCTCCCTCTTACCCAATATGTAACCTATATCTTATAACCCCTTTAAGGTATCATTATCTCTCATAAACACATCAACGTAACTTTTCCACACTCTAAAATTCCTCAAGGTTAAGAAAACTTAGGATTTTTAAGAGGTAGACCAATTAGAGATTTTAAGGGTGATTTATCTCCAAACATCTTACTATTACAAGTATGTGACTCTTCCCTCATTGTTAATTCATTAAAAACCATATGTATTATAGTGTTTTTTATATGGAACTATTTTGGTTTTGAAAACAAAGGTTGTGGGTTTTAAATGCTTATTGTTGAACAATGTTTTCCCATAGTTTAATTATGATAATTTATGTGTTAAATATGGTTTGAACTTGTGGGTTCATGGGTATGGTGAATGAACTAAGGAATTGCAATTTTCCCAAACTTAGACTTTTAAAGTGGTTGAGACCCCAACCTATAGTGTGAAATTGGTTTTGAATTCTTTGAAAGGTAAGAATTTGTAAAATTGAACTAGTCTTGAATATTGAATGATATAAAGAGGTATTTGAAAAACAATGGTTTGATTTAGTGAACAAAGGGATTCGGTGTCCCCCACCTTTTATTAATGAACAAAGAGAGTTATTTCTCCCAAGTAAATGGAAAATTATTTTGGCATATTGTTATTCCCTTAAAAGTGTAGTTGGTATGACGATACCAACAATGTATGCCTTAATGTAAAATATGGTTTATGATTAGGTTTAGGTGATAAATATTTTAATTGGGCTCTAATAATAGTTGTGTAGCTGAGTCATGAAAATGGAGGTCCGACTGACTGATTGGAAATCCCCATACATCATTACATGATCGGATGCTTAAGTTACCTTAGTATATGCTGGAAGGTCTAAGTCTCCCATATGCATATACATGAGATCATTCTCAAGTTTGTGTGGCTACAGACACTTGGGCCTGACCAAGGGGTGAGTGGTGGGCCCATATAGTATGTGGGTACTATTATATAAAGGTTGAACTACACAACCTAGGCTAAAGTTTTAAAATGCATATTAAGACTTATTCCCCATCTCAACATGTGATATATATTTATATATATGTGTGTATATGTGTATATGTATCTGATTATGTGCATTGGTATGCATAATGTTAATCTGCTGATCATGTCATTGTGTTAGACTTTACCCTAAGTTACATGCTAGCATTCACCCTGCTACCCATCTTTGAATGTTGTATCCCTATGCAATGCAGGAATTGTTCATACTTCTACTCTTTCTTCTTAGTGATTAGGATTCAGGATCAACTTATGAGTTGATATTGAAGTGGTGAGCTTCCGTACATCGAAAGTCCACATTCTGTAAGTTATTTCTTTTATTTCTCAAACTTATTTTTGGCTATCATCGGGGGCATGTCCTGATACTTTATTGATATTCAGATTTGGATATTTTTTTAAAAGACTTTGTTTGGACTACTATTTGGACTATTATGGTTATTGGGTGACGTCGGTCAATTGTTTAGACTGTCGCAGGTTGCCAGTTATAGATATGCATTAAACTTTTCTTAAGTTATTACATGCTATTTTGTTATATGTGCAAAATTCATTCGACTTTGGGGTGTGTTGTGTTTGGGTTGTTTATGTACAGGGTTGATCTTCGATACATGGGGGACTTGAGATATCCTACACTACCAGGCCTAGGTTCGAGTCCTTTTAAGGTGGTATTAGAGACTAGTTTTGGTGTTATTGGGTGTCCAACAAAGCTGTGTTGAGGATAGTCTCTTTAATGGGTATGTAGCATATCACACTTATAAGGGAGAGGCTATAAGGAATGTTTCCCTTTCTTGTTATCTTAATTGAAACTGTAGAGTCTAAGGTCATGAGTTTCTCTAATTCCCATGTTCTTGCTTTTTAGATCATGCCTCCCAGATGATATGAAGCTCATGAAAGTCCTCTATCCTACTTTAGGACAATGCTATCGGCCAGGCGCTACTTATGGGGTACAGACCCAATCTAGGGTTCTAGCTCCTGACTACCCTTCTGTAGTTCCACCTGTCCCCTCTAGTCTTCTTCGAGCTCCTCAGGATGATGTGTTAAATTTGGAATTTTGTCAGTCTATTTATATGTCGGCTTATTTGGTAGCTTCTAAGTCTGAGCATGTATCTTCTGTTAGCCCATCTTTTGAGGCCATAAGGGTTGGCCAGTTTATGAGATTGAGTCCTCTAGTGTTCATTGGTTCAAAAGTTTAAAAAGATCCTCAAATATTTATTCCTCAAATATTTATCGATGAAATGAAAAAGGTCTTCCATGTGATGCATGCTTCTAATATAGAGGGTGAAGAATCTTTACCTATCAACATAAGGATATAACATAACAATGGTATGAGTAATGGGAATAGTCTAGGGGAGACGATGCTAAATCCATACCGTGGGATGATTTCTCTAGTGCATTTTAGGACCAAATCATTCCCTAGGAGTTAAGAAAGGTGAAAGTAGAAAAGTTTGTTAATCTGAAGCAAGGTAGGATGATGGTCAAGGAGTATACCTTGAAATTCCATCAAATGTCCCAATATGCTCTTGATTTAGTGTTAGCATGAGGGATAGAATGAGGAAATTTGTTACTAGGTTATCCTTTTATTTGATTCTAGAGAGTTAGGCTGCCTTATTAAACAAGGTTATAGATATCTCCAGATTGGTTGTGTATATGCAGTAGGTTGAGAAAGACCAAAGATTAATTTTAGAGAAACAGTTAAATACCTTTTTGGATATCCCTAACACTTCTTTTCAAACTCGGTATGGTTACTATAAGTTCCTATTCATGTCTTTTGGTCTGACAAATGCCCCAACAATATTTATGGATCTCATGAATTGGGTGTTCTATCTGTTCTTGGATTTTTTCTTCATAGTATTCATGGATGATATTCTGGTGTACTTTAGGAATGAGGGTAATCATACTGACCATCTCCATATTGTTTTGCAGACCTTTAAAGATCAACATTTGTATGCTAAGTTTTTAAAGTATGAGTTCAGGTTGAAAGCTGTTACTTTTTTAAGTCATTTTATTTCTAGAGAAGGGATCATGGTGGATCACCAAAAGTTACAACGGTTAAGAACAGGCCTAGGCCCATGACTCCAATCGATATTTGAAACTTCTTAGGTTTACTCGATTACTATAGGAGATTTATGGAGGGTTTCTCGACTATAGATACCCCGCTGACTATGTTAACCCAGAAGCAGGTGAAGTTCTTGTGGTCTGATGATTGTGAGGGTAGTTTTAAAAAGCTAAAAGAGAAGTTGACTTCAGCTCTAATTTTGACTCTGCCCGAGGGTAATAATAAATTTGTGATTTATTATGATACATCCCGTGTGGGACTTGGCTATGTATTAATGTAACATGGTAGGGTGGTGGCCTATGCTTCTAGGAAGTTGAAAGTTCATAAGAGGAATTATCCGACTCGTGACTTGGAGTTGTTGGATGTGGTGTTTGCACTAAAGATTTGGCATCACTATTTGTATGGAGTCCATGTAGATATGTTTTTTGATTATAAGATCATGGAATATGTATTCACCCTGAAGGAGCTGAATCTTACGAAAATGAGGTGGCTTGAGTTGCTTAAAGAGTATGACATGAGTCTCTATTACCACCCAAGTAAAGCTAATATGGTTGCTGACTCTCTTAGCAGGTTATCCATGGGGATTCTAGCTCATATGGATAAGCATAAGTGAGAATTGGTGAAAGATATTAATCGTTTGGCTAACCTTGGAGATCATCTCTCGGACTTAGAAAGTGGGGGTGTGTTAGTGGAAAAGGTAGCACATCCTTTCTTGGTACTATAATAAAAGAGAAGCAGGTATTATACCCTATCTTAATAAAGATTAAGGGAGATGTGGGATGAAAAAAAGTGGTAGCTTTTGAGATTTGTGGTCATGGTATCTCGAGGTACAAAGGCAGATTTTGTGTTCTCAAATTAGATAGGTTACGAGAGAGGATCTTGGCTTAGGCTCATGAATCACATTACTCTATTAATCCTTGTATAACGAAGATGTATCATGATCTTAAGTTGATTTATTACTGGAAAAATATGAAGCGATATGTGGCTAGTTTTTTAGGTAAATGCATTATGTATTAATAAGTGAAAGTTGAGCCCTTGTGGCCCGAAGGGTTGTATCAACAAATCGAGTTGCCTGTGTAAAAGTGGGATGTGATCAATATGGATTTTTTATTGGTGTTCCTTGGTCTCGAATTTAGTTTGATTTGTTTTGGATCATCGTGGATAGCATGATTAAGTCTGCTCAGTTCTTGCCTTTTATCGGCAGAGGACTATGCAAAGTTGTTCCTCCAAGAGATTGTGAAGTTGTATCAGGCTCCTATTTCTATCATGTCAGATCATGGCAGTCAGTTCTTATCACAATTTTGGCATTCGTTCTAGAGAGGTTTGGGAACTAAGGTGAGTCTTAGTACTACTTTCTACCCGCAGTTGGATGGGCAAGCAGAAAGGAATATTCAGACACTGCAAGACATAATTAGAATTTGTGTTATTGATTATTATGGTATTTAGGTTGATCATTTGCCTCTTACAAAGTTTACGTATAATAATAGTTACCACTCTAGTATTGGTATGGCTCATTACAAGGCCTTGTATGGTAGGAGGTGTAGGTCTCCCATCGAGTAGTTTGTAGTTGGTGAGGCTGAGATGTTTAGCTCGGATTTGATTCATCAATCAATGAAGAAGCTGAAGGTGATTTGACAGAGGCTTAAAGATTCCCATATTCATCAAAAGTCCTACTCGATTATGAGGCAAAGGGGGTTGGATTTTAGCATTGGTGATCGGGTGTTCTTAAAGGTATCTGCCATGAAGAGAGTGATGCAGTTTGGTAAAAAGGGAAAGCTCAACCACTGATATATTGGTCCATACTTTTTATTGAAGAGGGTTGGTAATGTTGCATATGACTTAAAGTTTCCCTTTAGTTTGAGATCCATTCATCCGGTGTTTCACGTTTTGATGTTGAGAAAGTGCGTGGGTGATTCTTTGATGGTTGTTCCTGTAGAAAAGGTAGGTATTTCTAATTCCTGATCCTATAAAGAAGTCCTGATTGAAATTTTAGATTGGGAAGTTTGTTGGTTACAGACTGATCTTGGGTGTAGTTATATGTTCAAACACCGCGATTTACCCATATTTGGACTTGTTTTGAGAATAAAAATGTGCTAATTATAGTAAATTGTGAATTAAGTTGTGTTTCATGGATAACCGATGTGATTAGACATATAGGGTTAATTTATCATGGATTTGGAAGAAAATTGGATACACATCATAAAGAGGCGAATGACCATGTGGATCAAATTAAAAACATATGGAGATGCAGAAGAGTAAAGAGAAAAGAAAGAAGCAGAGAATTGACTGAAAGGAAGAAAGGAACTGGTGAAAAACTGTAGTGACACAATGCGATCCCAATGCATCGCGTCGACTGGAAAGATGTGTGCCTTAGAAAAAATATGAACAACTTCCAGTGCATCGATGCGATAGCAACGCATCGCGTCGGGTAGTGAAGATTATGACTTAGTTTGGTTTTCAAAATTGAATTCCATTGTGGCAACGCGATGTTGATGCGACGCGTTGGTTGGATCAATGCAATTAGCTACGCGTCGCATCATGGGTTCAGACATGGTGAAATTTTTTCATGTATAAAAGGAACACGTGAGCACAATTCCAAATACCTTTTGGCAAGCATAGTAGCGACGGAAAAACATAGAATTCTTCTTTTAGGGTTCTTATTATTTCTTTTGAACTTTTTTACTTCAAGACTAATTTTGGGTATGATTAATTCCTTGTTTTTGATGTTTAAATCAAACATGAGTGACAATACCCCTGTTCTGGGGTTGAGGTCAAGAACATGATTACTCTTTGATATTCTTTTTAGTAGTTTCTTTTTTGATTATGATCTGGGTTGTTCTTAATTTCTTAAGCTTACTATTTTAATGCTTGGCCACCATTAGAATAAAATTATATTTCTATGTGAATCCGGGAGGAGAATCGTAGATTAGAATGAGGATATTAAGGAGCAAGGTTCTTATCCTTTTATAAAATAAGGGGTTTGAACTATCTCTAGGATAGGGATATACCTATAAGCCATGTTTGATTCAATTACAAGAAGATTGCTTAATTAATCTAGAAGAACTGTTGTAGCTGCAATATTCAATAGATAAAAGATTTTAAGTCAGGAGATCAAGATCGTTGCCTAAACCTTGCGAACCAACAACCTGATAACCAATTAGACTACTGTAAGAATAGAGATTTGTGTTATTGTGCGAGAAGCCTCAACCCTGGAATTCTTATCATAGTTGTTTACAACTATTGCTTGCTTTACTCTAGTCATAAAAGTTTATTTCTTGTTTAATAATTTACACTTTTATTTTCAAATTCAAAATCATCTTGATACTATACAACACCTAATACTCATTGTCTGGAACTAAAAGTTGGTTAAATCTATAGTTGTTTAGTCCTCTTGGGAATGATATTTGATTGTCTAAATCACTATATTACTTGAATGATCACGTGCACTTGCGTGTGCGTCTCATTCGCAATAAGTTTTTGGCACCGTTGTTGGGGACTAATATAATTAGTAAATTGCTAAATTTTGGGTTTTTTGATATTAAGTTTAGGTGTTAACAACTTGATCTTAACGGCTAAATTTTTGCAGGATTAACTGAATCCAAGACTAGCGAGAGATAAAGAACTGGTAGAACCTTTTGCAGAACCATAGCAATTCTTTCAACAACGGTGAAGAATAGCTGAACAATGAAATGAACCGGTTGATCCAAATGCTGGGAATGTTCCACCTCCTGTCATTCAAGTTATTCTAGTTATTCCTGTTCAACAAGCTGCTGAAACTATTCATGAGATGGCAATCCCACTCACGAACCATGTGACAAACATTATTTTAAAGCCTGAACTAGGAGGTCGATTTGAATTGAAGCAGAATATAAGGAAATTACTGAATTCAGCAGGGCAAATTTATGGCCTTTCACATGAAGATCCGTAGCAATATATACAGACCTTTTTGGAAAACAGTGATACATACATTCCTGAAGGGGTGAATTCTAACTATGTCAGATTGACACTCTTCTCTTTCTCCCTAATTGGGGAAGCAAAAAGGTGGTTACATGCTAAACCACCACACTCTATCACTTCATAGGAAGATCTAGCTCAAAATTTCCATATTAGATTCTTTCCATCTGGAAAGACAGCACGCTTGAGGAGTGAAATCTTGAATTTTAGACAGAAAGACGGAAAAAATCTCTACCAAGCTTTGGAGAGATTTAAGGGTATGCTCAGAAATTGCCCTTACCATCATCAATCCAATGATGCTCTTGTGCATACTTTCATAGAATGATTGGATCCAAAGATGAAGATTCTCTTGGATTCAGCATTAGGTGGACAGGCTCTTGAGAAGACATATGAAGAATTATATACACTGTTGAATCAAATTTCACAACGGAACCCTGACTGACATGCAG
>JAPEIP010000008.1:61708986-61741912 GCA_026120095.1 Capsicum chinense | reverse complement strand
TCCTTATTCAGACAGTGTTTAGAGGCTTTTAAACTTAGTTCAGATTTGATTTAGTTTTTAGTTGTTTTGGGTATCTTTCACCCATATGGATGTTATTTTACCAGATTCCTTACTCAGCTGAACGTTATGGCCTACATGTTCATGTTTTCTACATTATTATGATATATATTGTAGTGTACAGGCACATATATCAGTCATGGGTTAGCTTGTGGTCCTTTGGGGTCATAAGCACCCTGTAGTGTTCCGATTCAGAAATATCAGGGTGTTACAAACTTGGTATCAAAGCCTAAGGTTCAATAGAGTCCTAGGAAGTCTGAAAACTGCATTTAGTATAGTCTTGTACATGGGTGTATTGCTCGCCACATTTATGTACAGGAGGCTATAAGATGTTTTAGGAACAGTTTCTCTTCTTTCAGTATTCATGTCGTGATAGTGAGAATAATCTTAAGTTAAACTCTCAGTCTAATTCACTCTTCTCTTCTTTCAGAATATGCCTCCAAAGAGAAGAAACCAACCAGTTCCTCAGCCCGAAGACCCTTTGGGTGAGCGCGAGCATGTTTCTCCTGCGAAGTTTAGAGTTGCATTCAAAATACTTGCTCAGTCTATGGCTGCCAAGAATGAGCGGCCACCAGTTATTGCAGCCAATCCAGTGGCCAATTCAGCAGAAGGTAGAATTTGGGACTTTACGCGAATGAACCTTCCATCCTTCTTCGGGTCTAATTCTGATGAAGACCTTCGAGAGTTCATTGACCAAGTCCAGAAGGTCATTGACATCATGGTAGTTACTTCTATTTAGAGCGTTGAGTTACCCGCATACCAGTTACAGGATGTTCCTCACACTTAGTACAAATAGTGGAAGTCTAAGAGGTTTGAGGATGCAGGTCCTATAGAGTGGGTGGAATTTGTCATGGCTTTCTTAGACAGATTCTTTCCCCAAGAGATGAGGGAGGCCAAAGTTCTTGAGTTTATCAACCTCAAGCAGGGAAACATGATGGTTAGGGAGTATTCTCTCAGATTTACTCAGCTAGCCAGATATGCCCCTCATGTGGTTGTAGACAACAAGGCTAAGATGAGCAAGTTCGTGTTAGGAGTGAATGATAGTGTGGTAATTTAGTGTAGATCTACAATGCTGAATAGTGATTTGACTTTAGCCAGGTTCATAACCCATGCTCATCAAATATAGGAGAAAATGGTTAGGGCTAGGGAGAGGTAGAATAAGGGAGCAAGATCAGGTAGTTTTAATTTTGCTCAGCCCGAATCAGAGGGAGGAAATCGTTCCTAGTTTTTTCCCAAGTCATCAGCTCAAGTTGATTCTTCAGCCAGTGCTTCATCTGCTAAGTTCAAAGATAGAGCACCTGACTCTAAATCTAAGGGCAGTGTCAGCAACGCCCGAACTAATCCCCTATGTCAAATTTATGGTAAGAACCACAGAGTGTTTGCATAGCCAGTAGTGATGTTTGTTTCAGTTGTGGTAAGGTAGGCTACAGAGTCAGAGATTGTCTTCAGTCCAGTTATCAGGGTCAGTAAAATTATTCTACAGCTCAGTTCGGTCGCCCGAACCAGCAGGGTGCCACTTCCATTGCTAGTAGTAGGCCACGCCCAAATCGACTCTATGCTCTTCAGACTCGACAGGATTAGGAAAATTCTCCTGATATCGTTACTTGTACATTATAGATTTTCTATGTTTATATTTATGCTTGCTAGTTCTAGGAGAATCCTTGCCTTTTGTTACTTCGTACACAACAGGCGATTTTGGAATCAATCCTAAAATTTTAGCAGAGCCCTTTTCAGTCTCTACCTCAGTGGGTAAAACCATCATAGCTTGGTTGGTATACAGGAACTTCCCGATTATGATATTTCAGAAATCCACGTCAGCAGATTTAGTTGAATTAGAGATGACTGATTTTGATGTCATTGACTGATTTTGATGTCATTCTCATCATAGATTGACTTCATTCCTATTATGCTACAGTCGACTACAGAACTCGGATAGTTTAATTTTAGTTCTCGAATGAGCCTGTCCTAGAGTGGGATGGTAGTACTTCATCTTTTAGGGATCAACTTATTTCCTACCTTTGGGCTAGGAGAATGATTTCTAAGGGGTGTGTGTATCATCTCATCATGTTAAAGATTCTAGTTTCGAATCTCCTAGCCTTGAATCAGTTCTAGTTGTTAATGAATATTCAGATATCTTTCCCGAAGATCTTCCAACCATTCCTCTTGAAAAGGAAATAGACTTTGGCATAAACATTTTCCCAGATACTCACCCCATTTCTATTCTGCCATATAGAATGGCACCAGCAGAACTCAAGGAACTGAAAGATCAGTTGAAGGATATCTAAGATAAGGGATTCATCAGTCCCAGTGTATCCCCATGGGGTGCACCAGTCTTATTCGTGTGCAAGAAAGACAGTTCTCTTAGGATGTGTATTGATTATTGTCAGCTCAATAAAGTCACGGTCAAGAACAAGTTTCCACTTTCTAGAATAGATGACTTGTTTGACCAACTTCAGGGTGCCAGTTATTTATCCAAGATAGACCTCAGATTAGGCTATCATCAACTCAAAGTTAGAGAATTGACATCCCAAAGACAGCTTTTCGTACTCGGTATGGTCACTTTGAATTTCTAGTCATGTCCTTTGGTCTTACCAATGCCCTTGCAGATTTCATGGACTTAATGTACCGGGTCTTCAAGTACTACTTAGACATGTTCATCATAGTCTTCATAGATGATATTCTGGTCTATTCTGGTACACAGCGAGATCATTCAGACCATCTCTGAATTTCTTCTTCAGACTCTCAGAGATGATCAGTTGTTCCCCAAGTTTATTAAGTGCAAATTTTGGCTAAGATCAATAGCATTCATTGGCTATATTATTTCCAGTGATGTCATTAGAGTAGATCCTCAGAAGATCAAAGCCGTAAGAAATTGTCCTCGCCCTATCTCTCTATCAGATAATAGGAGTTTCTTGGGTTTGGCTGGCTATTACAGATGCTTTGTTGTTGGATTTTCTTCTATTACATCTCCTGTGTCCAGATTGACTTAGAAGAAGGTTAAGTTTCAGTGGTCAAATTCTTGCCAGAAGAGTTTTCAAGAGTTGAAGACTCGACTCAACTCAGCCCCAGTTCTAACTCTTCCAGATGGTTCAGACGGTTTTGTAGTCTATTGTGATGCATCCAGAGTAAGTTTAGGTTGTGTCCTCATGCAGCATGGTAAGGTCATAGCCTACGTCTCTAGACAGCTAAAGCCCCATGAGAATAATTATCCTACTCATGATCTTGAGTTAGCAGCCGTAGTATTTTCCTTAAATATTTAGATACATTATCTATACGAAGTTTATGTAAATGTCCTCACAGATCATAAAAGTCTCCAATATGTCTTTTCTCAGAAAGATCTCAATATTCATCAGAGAAGGTGGTTAGAGCTTTTGAAGGATTATGACATAAGTGTCCTTTATCACCCAGGAAAGGCTAATGTTATGTTCGATGCTCTCAGTAGACTCTCCATGGGTAGTATTTCTCACGTTGAGGATAGCAAGAAAAAGATAGCCCAGGAAATCCATCAGCCTGCCAAACTAGGCGTTCGCTTAGTCGACTCTTCATAGGGTGGTTTATGTGTTCAGAGTAGTTCAAAGTAATCTCTAGTTTCCAAGGTAAATGAAAAGCAAGACAGGGATCCCAGCCTTGTCAAGCTAAAAGAGTCAGTTTAGAATCAAAAAGTAGAGGCTTTCTCTCAAGGAGGAGATGGTGTTCTTTATTGTCACGGTCGTCTGTGTATTCCAGGTGTAGATGACTTGAGGAAGGGAATTCTTGTAGAGGCGCATAGTATGCGATACTTTATTCATCCAGGGGCTACTAAGAGGTACCGCAACTTGCAGAAGATCTATTGGTGGAGTGGGATGAAAAGAGATGTTGCAGAGTTTGTGGCTAAGTGCTCTACATGTTAGTAGGTTAAGATGGAACATTAAAAACGTAGTGGGTCTATGCAGGAGTTCACCATTCCTACTTGGAAGTGGGAAGAAATGAACATGGATTTCATGACAGGTTTGCCTCGAACTCTTCATCAGCATGATTCAGTTTGGGTCATTGTAGAAAGAATGACCAATTCAGCTCATTTCCTTCCAGTTCATACCTCTTATTCAATCAAGGATTATTTCAAAATCTATACCAGAGAGTTGGTCAGATTACACAGTGTTCTATTATCTATCATCTCAGACAGAGGTACACAGTTCACCTCTTACTTTTGGAAAGTATTCCAAAAGGGTATTGGTACCCAAGTTTATCTCAGTACTACCTTTCATCCTCAGACAGATGGTCAAGAAGATAGGACCATTCAGAATCTTGAAGATATACTAAGGGCGTGTTCAGTTAATTTGAAAGGAAGTTGGGATGACCACTTGCCTCTGATTGAGTTTGCATACAACAATAGCTATTATTCCAGTATTCAGATGGCTCCATTCGAAGCTCTCTATGGTAGGAGGTGTAGATCTCTAGTCAGTTGGTTCGAAGTTAGTGAGACCTTAGTCATCGGTCCTGACTTGGTATTGAACGCCTAAGAGAAAGTTCAGTTGATCAGAGAGAGACTTTAGCTGCTCAGAGCTGGCAGAATTCTTATGCAGATGTTCATAGAAAGGATCTCGAGTTTGAGGTCAATGACTATGTCTATCTCAAAATATCTCCCATGAAGGACGTGAAGAGGTTCGGCAAGAAAGGGAAACTCAACCCCCACTATGTCGGTCCCTTTAGGATTCTCTGTCGCTTTTGCAAGTTAGCTTATGAGTTCAAATTGCCTTTAGATCTAGCTTCAGTTCATCCGATTTTCCATGTCTCCTTACTCAAGAAGTACATAGGTGACCCAGAAGTTGTAGTCCCTATTCAGAACATTGATGTTTAGGACAACCTCTCTTATAAAGAGATTCCAAATGAATTTTTGGACTATCAGATTCGTAGGTTGAGGAACAAAGAAGTCCCTCTAGTCAAAGTTCTTTGGCGAAATCAGTTCGTTGAGAGATCTACTTGGGAAGTAGAAGTAGACATACATACCAAGTACCCTCACCTTTTCTTCACCAACCGAGATCAAGCTCAAGGTAATAGTCCTCCCTAAGCTTATTTAGTTTCACGTTCAACATTCAATACAACTTGATATTTCATTTCATGTTCATACTCCATCACAAATTTGGTATCAAGTACCATTGCATATTCAGTAATGCATTGCAGGTATCATTCCAATAGATAATCATGCATCAGATATGCATTCTCATTGCGAGAACCTCAGTCATGCATTTATTAATCAGTTACACGTGCATCAGATATGCATGTTCAGTATAACACATTCAGTTTGTCAATCATAAGATCATGTTCCAGCTACTCATATTTGGATTATTGTTTCCCCTCACAGTCAGTTCCATTCGAGGACAAATATTCCCAAGGGGGAGATATTGTCATACCCGTGCCGTTTTCCTAGCTAGAAATCATCTCGAGGATGCTAGGACTTACTTTGAAATGTAAACCAATCTTTTTACACATGGTATTTTTGAAATTTTTAATTTCTATCACGTGAGAAATTGAGTTAGCTTTCCAACGATACCAATTTTGTCCAAATCAAACATCAGACGGGAAAGTTATGGATGTTTTACTTGGAACTGTCAGAAACACCCAGGTATGATGGCCAAGTTGATAGACCGCCACATAAGTGATAGACTACCACTTTGACCATCAAATCCAAGGCATTCGAGCCATGTACTGGATAACGACTGGCAGACGAGTTGACGGACCGTCAAAGTTGTGACAGACCATTATCCAGGCCGTCAACTCTTATCCAGTAAACCCTATTTCTGGTCCACGTTTGAAGTGATAAGTGATGGACCATCAAGTGTCTAGCGGATCGTCAGTATGACCATCGTATGCCATGTTCAGTTTATTTCCAGGTCATTTTAATAAGGGTATTTGAGTCACTTACCACTTGCCTATATATACCCAAATAAGTCCGAATTCAACCATTATGCTTATTATTATTTCACAAACAAATACTAGGGTTTCGCTCTAAATTGAATCACCAAGAACAAGACCCAATCTTCTTCAAGAATCAAAGGATTTCAAGTCCTTCAAGTTCAAAAACATCAAGAATCTTAAGTCAGGTATGCGTAGTGTTCATCTATGGACCCCTTTTATTTATAGAGTTCAAGAACCAGGCTTTTAAATGAGAAACTTTGATTTCCTTGTTTTTATATGATGTTTTTCATGTTAATGATCATTGTTTACGCTTCATGATATTAATTTAAGTTGACTTCCATGATGTATGCATGCTTGTAGTTAAAACCCATGAATTTGGGTGGTTCAAGATGATTAAAATTATTGAGAAAACCTATGCCCCAAAGTGTACATGCAAGGTGTTTGTTAAAATGCCTAGAATGCTAAAAATCATGTCCCATAACCCCGTAGTATTTAAATGACAAGCTATGTCAACTCTTAAGATGACTCCACATGAACCTCAATGCTATTGATATGTGTTACTAGTATGATTATGCAATAGACATGATATTAAGGTTGTTCAAGTACTTCCATGTGAGATGAAATCCTTTCTATGCAATACATTATTTATAACCATGCTTAGTATTAAATCCCTTATGTACGATATTATGAATTGTGGACTCAAATTTTGTGATCAAGTTATGTTATGTGTGTCAGTTTCCTTCCATCGAGTCCTGGGGGTATTCATACTCAAAAAATATAGTTGTGTGCCTAGAGCTAAGTCATGTTACCCCGATAATCTCAGTCAAGCCATGATTTATAGAACTCAGTCAGTATTGTGACTCACAAAACCTCTGAAATCTCATGATCTCAGCAAAATCTCAGATAGTAGTGCTATTCCATCAGTCAACAAAAATCAGTTACTCAGTCCATGTACAGTCAATTAAATCATGTTCAGTCTCTTCAGATGGGAGTAGAAGTTAGCACCGAATGAACCCAAGGATGGGAACTCACCTGCCAGTTTAGGGTGTGATTCTTAGCAGTCATCCTTGTATTCCAGAACTACCTAGCCAACGTAGGTTGAGACATCTTAACCTGTCAGACTAGGGTTGATGAGGTGGCTTAACCAGTCAGTTTAGGGTTCCCACCATTCTCATTTGAGTACTTGCCAGATGAGGGTCACTCACAATTGTCCTTACCAGTGGTGCGGTATTGACACCTCTCGAGTCGTGGCAGAGATTAAACCCCAACTTAGTAATATGCATTATTAGGGCATGTCGGTTAAACAACAACCTCCCATAGTTTTAGGCTCATTCTCAATAAAAGAACTCATATAGTTCTTCATATCTCAGTATACCAGGACTGCGAGATACAATCAAATTTAATTATAGTATGGAACTCAAATAGTTCCATCAGATCTAGGAATGTCAGACACAGTCACCCATGTATACAAAACTACAATATTAGTCATGATTAGTTATCAGTAAACTATGTATTAGCGTACAAATTTAGCTATCACGCATTCGCGATCTCAGTTTCGATGTATGCATGTTTCCACTCTCACGTTCATATTAGTCAGTTAGTTATCATTGTTTATGCATATAACCCTATTTATATTCATCCTACCTCACTCGTATACTCAGTACTCCATTTGTACTGACGCATTTGCGCTATGGTGCTTTCTCTTTATGTTACACCATAGGTTCAGAGACATGAGTTCCATACCAGCAGTAGCAGTTGTGTTCTAGTATACAGTGTTGCAGTGAGTCCTCTTCATTCGAGGATGATATGATTTGATTTATTCATTTATTATTTTCGTTAGCTATCAGTTTACGGAGTTAGTTGGAGACATATTCCTTCAACTCCTTATTCAGACAGTGTTTAGAGGTTTTTAGATTTAGTTTAGATTTGATTAACTTTTCAGTTGTTTTGAGTGTCTTTCACCTATATGGATGTTATTTTACCAGATTCTTTATTTAGTTGAACCTTATGGCCGATATGTTCATATTTTCTACATTATTATGATATATATTGTAGTGTATAGGTACAGATATCAGTCATGGGTTAGCTTGTAGTCCTTTGGGGTCATAAGCACTGTGTAATCTTCCGGTTCAGAAAATTAGGGCGTTACAGTTGGATGAGCAAATTTTTATTTCTGTTTTTATGTTTGATGGTTTGTAAGTTGACAATATTTCCCTTTTTGGCAATTTAGTTGAAAAATATTTGCTTTATTTACAGTATTTTATTTTCACCCTTTGTGGTAAAATTTTCAGATTACAAGTATTATGTCTACACTTTTTGGTAATTTTTGTCACGCAACATCATAGCTAATTGCCTTCCTCTATGATAGATGAATGACGACCGTCTTAAGGAGAGTGCGTCTTTAGAAGCTAAGAAAATAATAAGACCCTGATCGCTACCTTTGAAAAGTGCAATTTGTTAGGTAAAATATTTTAATTTGATTATAAATGAAACTGTGTTGAAACAAAATGAGATGTTTTTAAATCTAAGTCCCAAAAAGTGTAGTTTGGTTTGATTGGCTTAATGTTTAACTTGATAAAGTACAATATTGGAACCCGAAAGGATCCGACTTGATTGTTAGCATGCACAGTGTGAGTGAGTGTTTGTTTATATTCTCCATGTATAGGAATAACTAGAACTTGCCCGGTGTGTTTACAAAGAGAAATAAAAGGTCTTCGATGTAGGAAGTGATTTAGGCATTTCTTTGTTAACCGAATTGTAAAGACTTTATTTACCTATAGTTAAAAATTGTTGAGCCTATAGCTTGACTTGTTTGGTAGCCTCATATTTTGCCGAATCCATTTTTTGATAGACCTTAATGTGATCCATATTTCCTAAGCGCTTTAATACAAATAATAGAATGAGGGGGAATGTAAATTATGAAGAAAGAAAAAGGTGAAATTGAAGCTCTAGAAAAGTAATTTGCGCATTTAATAGATACGATTAGGAGTAGACAATAATTTGTGATGAAAATTTCAGTATTGTTACCCAGTTATTGTGTTACACTGAACCTGTTTTGGCCCTGGTCCTTTAGGGACAATGTGCACCTCAACTTTGTTAATGTGATTAGAAAACTGTGGGTGAAACAATGGAAGATGTAAAGAAATGAAATAAAAAGTTTGGCTTACAAAATGTGATTATGATTGAAGGTAGTTATGTATTAAAGTGCTTAGGGAGATTAGTCACTATTTTCAAAATAGTTCCTACACGTCCCTTAGCCTGCATTACAACCATAAAAAGACCTATTTGATCCTACATTTCAACATCCGAATATTAGTAGAGTAATACACTAAGGGAAAGCCTATGGTTCATCTCCTATTATGTATGAATTCTTTATGAGAGCAAGTGATTGAATTTTAATATTTCCCTCCTGATTAAGAATGTGAAATTATGAGTGATAGGGGGAAAACTTTTTTGTTTTGAGGGTGCATGCGGATGAAAGTCTGGATTACTTATTGAGTTGCCTGATTACGTGCTTGTTTTAAGTTTGCCAACAAATTGAATGTCATTATTGGGACAATGAAGTGTGAAATAAAGGTTTATATGCCCAACGCTAGCATGGTTCTTACGTTTTGATTGAAATATTTAAAGATTGTGCTGCTTGAAGTTGTTCGAGGACGAACAAGGTTTTATGTGTGGGGTGGTGATCTTGGGTGCATTTATATGTCCAAACATCGTGATTTACCCATATTTGGACTTGTTTTGAGAATAAAAAATGTGCTAATTATATTAAATTGTGAATTAAATTGTGTTTTATAGATAACTGATGTGATTAGACATACAGGGTTAATTTCTCATGGATTTGGAATAAAATTGGATACACATCATGAAGAATTGACGGAAGCTGAGGATTGACAGAAAGAAAGAAAGAGAAAAGAAAGAAGCTAAGGATTGACGAAAAGGAAGAAAGAAACTGGTGAAAAATTCTAGTGATGCAATGCGATCTTAACGTGTTGCGTCGATTGGCAAGATGTGTGCCTTATCAAAAATATGAAGAACAATTTCCAGTGTATCGATGCGATAGCAACACGTCGCATTGATGTATAAGTTATGTGCCTTAGACAATTTGATGTGTGCAATTTCTAGTGCATCAACGCAATGTCAATGCATCATGTTGATGTTTAAAGCTTTGATACTTAGCCAAATTTTGAGGAGAAAATTCCAGTGACACGACGCGATGTCAACGCATTGCTTCGTGTGGTGAAGATTATGACTTAGTTTGAATTTCAAAAATAAATTCTAGTGTGGCAACGTAATGTTGACGCTACACGTTGGTTGGATCAATGCGATTAGTGACGTATCGCGTCATGGGTTCAGACCTGGTGAAAGTTTCCCAAGTATAAAATAAACATGTAAGCACAATTCCAAATACTTTTGGCAAGCATAGCAGCGGCAAAAAAGCATAGGATTCTTATTATTTCTTTTGAACTTCTTTAATTCAAGACTAGTTTTGGGCATGATTAACTACTTGTTTTTTATGTTTATTTCAAACATGAGTGGCTAAATACCTTGTTCTGGGTTTGAGTTCAAGAACATGATTACTCTTTGATATTCTTTATAGTAGTTTCTTTTTGGATTATCATCTGGGACGTTCTTAGTTTCTTGAGCTTACTATTTTAATGCTTGGCCTCCATTAGAATAAATTTATATTTCTATGTGAATTTGGGAGGAGAATCGTAGATTAGAATGAGGAAATTGAGGATCAAGGTTCTTATCCTTTTATAAAATAAGGGGTTTGAGTTAGCATCTAGGATAGGGATATACCTAGAAGCCTTGTTTGGTTCAATTACAAGAAGATTGCATTATGAATCTAGAAGAATTGTTGTATCTTTACGGGATTTGTAGCCATAATATTTAATGGATAAATGATTTTAGGTCGGCAGATCAAGATCATTGCCTAAACCTTGCGAACCAACAACCCAATAACCAATAAAACTAATATAAGAAAAGAGATTTGTATGATTGTTAGAGAAGCGTAAACCTTTGAATTCTTATCATAACTGTTTACAACTATTGATTTCTTTTCTCTAGTCATAAAATTTTATTTATTATTTATTAATTTACATTTTTATTCTCAAATTCAAAATCATCTTGATACTATACAACACCTAATACTCATTGTTTGAAACTAAAAGTTAGTTAAATGTCTAGTTATTTAGTCCTCGTAGGAATGATATTTAATTGTCTAAATGACTATATTACTTTAATTATCATGTGCACTTGCGTGTGCGTCTGAGTCACAACACGGACGCAGGACGTTTCTTCTGTAAAGGTCCTATGAAGGAACCACAAAGTTGAAGAGGCTACTTGGAAAAATGAAGAGGACATGAGGTCTAAGTATCTGTTCTTGTTTTCCACTCTGTATAATATTTCTTAAGATATGTGAATCCCTTAACTTCTTTGTTTTCTAATTTTTTTAAAGAAAAAGGTGATTTCCTTGGCATCTTTATTTTGTGTCATTGTTAAAGGTAAGAGTATAGGTATATGGAGTCAATTAGTGCTAATAAATGCCTTGTCCCATTATTCGAGGATAATGATCCATGTGCTGGAAAATTAAAACACCTAAATTTTTAGTCCTTGGAAATTTCTTGAGCTTTGATCTCACTACCTTGGTAACGACTCACCTTATGAGTCGTAGGGTGTTTGGATAAGTCAGTGGTACGAGTTATAACCAAACTAGTAAGTTTGTGGCTAGATTTTACTCTGAGTATAAGTGGCTCTCTAAGAGTTGTAAGGATATATTACGACTTATTAGGTTAATCATAGGGTGTCCAGTGTAATTACCAAATTGGGTTTTGTATTGACTATGACTTGACCCTACAAGTCGTAGGGTCCCACTACGAATGGTGCCATTGAGTTGTAAGGATAACAGTGTAGGGTTCCTTAGTGGTATTTCCTTGGTAACGACTCGTGGTGACGAGTCATAAGGAGTGGCTACGAGTCAAGGATTGACTCAAAGTCAAAGGCGACCCTTTTCATCTTTTAAGTTAAGGCCATTGTAGACATTTCCCCTCTTCCCCATCTTGAAACCCATATCTTATAACCCATCTAGGGTATTATTATCCCTTATAAAAACATCAAACTAACTTCTCCAAACTCTAAAATTCCTCAAGGTCAAGAAAACCTAAGGTTTTCAAGAGGTTGATCAATTGGGTCTTTCAAGGATAATTTATCTTCGTACATCTTACTATTATAGGAATGTAAATCTTCTCTCATTGTTAATTTGTTAAAAAGCATATGTATTAAAGTGTTATTCACTTAGAATTGTTTTGGTTTTAATACAAGGGTTGTGGTTTTTGAATACTTACTGTTAAACAATGCTTTCACATGGTTTAATTATGATTATTCATGCTTTAAATATGGTTTTGAACTTATGGGTGCATGGGTATGGTTAATGAACTAGGAAATTATGATTTTCCCAAACTTGCGACTTTTAAAGTAGTTAGAACCCAACCCATAATGTGAAATTTATTTTGAGTGATGAGAAAGGTGGGAATTTATAAAATTGAACTAGTCTTTAACTATTGCATGATATAAAGAGGTATTTGAAACACAATGGCCTGATTTAATAAACAAAGGGAGTCGGTGTCCCCCCTTATATTAATAAACAAAGGGAGTTGTTTCCCCAAAATAAATGGAAAATTTTGTAGGAATGTTGTTATTACCTTGCAAATGTAGTTGGTATGATGATACCAACAATGTACCTTAATGTGAAATATGTTTCATAATTAAGGTTAGGTGATAAATATTTTAATTGGGATCTGATAAGGGTTGTGTAGCCGAGTCATAAAAGTGAAGGCCCGAGTAACCGACACTGGAAATTGCATTTGCCGAGCGGGGTCAAAATCACTAGGGAGGTTTGAGTCCCCCTTATTATTATTATTTCATGATTAGGGAGGTTCGAGCCCCACATGAATTATTATATGATTGGGTGCTTAAGTCACCTTAGTTTATGCTGGGAGGTTTTAGTCCCCTGTATGCATATATCTGAGATTATTCTCCGATTCGTGTAGCTACACACACTAGGACCCAACTAGGAGTTGAGAGCTGGAGCACATATAGCCTATGGGTACTATTATATGACGGTTGAGCTATACAATCTAGGCTAAAGTTTTTAAAATACATGTTAAGCCTTATTCCCTATTCTGATATGTGATATATATGTGTGTGAGTGTATATACATCTAGTTATGTTTATTGGTTTGAATGATGTTAAACTGTTGATCATCTCATTGTGTTATCCATAACCCCAAATTACATGCTGGCGTTCACCCTACTAATCGTCTTCGTATGTTATATCCCCATGCAGTTTAAGAATTGGTCACTCTTCTACTCTTCCTACTCAGTGATTAGGATTCAAGATTATCTCTTGAGTTGACATTAAAGTTTTGAGCTTCCATACTTCAAAATTCTATATTTCATTTTTTTTTGCTGATGTCTTAGACTTATTTTTGGCTATTGTCGGGGGCATGTCCCGACACTTTATTAATATTCTATTTTGGATTATTGTTTAGAAGTCTTTGTTTGGACTACTATGGTTATTGGGTGGTGTTGGTCGGTTGTTTGGTCAGTCTTCAGTTGTCGGTTATTGATATGCATTAAACTTTTCTTAACCAAATGCATGTTATTTTGTTATATGTGTGGAATTCATCCGTATTTTAGGTTTTTTGTGTTTGGGTTTTTTAGGTGCAGTGGGTGATCTCTAGTCCACGGGGGACTTGAATACCCAAACTAGGGTTTGGCCCTTTCACCTTTTCAGTAGGAAGAGCTGAACCCATATAGCCCATGGGTTCCCAAAGGATGATTAACGCTATACAGTCCAGGTTAATGGTTTTAAATCTCCTGCTAATCTCGGTTTCCTATCCTGGCATCTTTTACACACGCACACATAGATATATGTATGTATATATATGACTATGAGAATATGGTTTTTGGACTAATTTGAACTTGGCATTATCTTATCTCTTCCCTGAGTTACATGCTTGCGCTCACGCAGCTAACCGTCCTAGGAAATAATGTAGGGTCCAAAGAAACCTCTTTTACCCCTGTATAGCATTAAGTGCATTATCACGCCTATTGAGTAGTGTTGAAGTAGTGATCCTCCATTTTTCAGAAAGAAGGACATTTCATTTATTTCTTTATGAGTACTGAAATCCAATTGGCTTCTTTTCATGTTTTGGATTCCTTTTATGGCCATGGTCGGGGCATGTCCCGATCTAACTTGTAATTTTAATTTAGAGGCTTTTATGGACAAAGTGTTGGTGGTTATTATTTATGGATTTTTAGTTCCTATTTAGTATCTATTTATCTTCCATATATTGTTCGAGTTGCTTTGTTATTATATTATATTATATTATATTCTTGTTGGCTAGTCTAAGAAGGTGGTTCCGGCTCTCGGTGAGAATGAGATACCTGTCACTACTAGGACCATTATGACTAGGCCCAAGGTCGGGTCGTGACAAGCTTGATATTAAAGCATAGGTTCAGGATCCTTGGGTGTCCACAAATTCATGTTGAGTAAAGTCCTTTTTATTGGTATGTAGCACTCCAAACTTATAATGGAGAGGATACAAGGCATTTAGGAACGTTTTCCTTCCTTGTGTTCTATTTTGGGCTATAAAGCCTAGGGTCATGGATTTCTCTAACTATGTGTTTTCTCGTTTATCAGATTATGCCTCCCTGAAGATCTGATGTTTGTAGAAATTCTTCTGGAACGTCCACCCCATGTGAGGGTAAATTTGAGGGACTCATCCTATTTTAGGAGTGTACACCAGGTCTAGGATCCTTGGTCCTGATTGTGCTACTCCACTTAGGGTTCCACCGGTCCCTACTAGTCCCTCCCCAGCTGGAAACTCTCATGCTCAGTCACCTCCGGGGGTCTTTCTAATGTTGAGTACCATTGGTCTATTCGTCTTCTTACCTAAGTGGTGGACTCCTAGTCTCATCAATCAGGTCCTATGGTTCTGTTATGGTTCAATTTGAGGTTACTTAGGTTGGACAGTTTATGAGGTTGAATCCCCAAACCTTAACAGGATCTAAGGTTTAGGAGGATCCTCAAAGATTATTGATGAGATCGAGAAGAATTTTTGAGTAATGCATACTACTGATATAAAAGGTGTGGATTTT
Organism: Capsicum chinense; assembly: GCA_026120095.1. NCBI lineage: Eukaryota > Viridiplantae > Streptophyta > Magnoliopsida > Solanales > Solanaceae > Capsicum > Capsicum chinense. Next base: position 61,726,796 of record JAPEIP010000008.1, on the reverse strand, counting down.
GTTTCTTATTAATTGAAGGATATTGCTTATCAGTGGTATGAGGAGAGGGAGCAGTCAAGGGATAATAATGTAAGAGAGCAACGTGGGAGGAATTTTATGGTGACTTTGTTGATCGTTTCTTTCCTCCTGAGTTGAGAAAGGCAAAGGATAAAGAGTTTGTTAACATAATGCACCAGAGTTGGTGTCTAGTATGAGGGCTAGGATGAGGATATTTGCTTACGGTTTGTCTTAGGACTTGGTATTTAAATGTAAGGCTTCAATATTTAACAATGACATGGATTTCTCCAGGGTGGTTGTACATATGAAGCAAGTTGAGGATGAAAAAAGAAATAGGCAGAGATAAGGGAAGGCAGATTAAGAAGTTCAGTTATTCAGAGCAGGGTGGACTAAGCACACAATCACCAAGACCCCCACGTCGACAAACGCGATTTCCAGTATCGGTCCTCCCAGGACCTCCACATTCCACAGCGAAACCTTTAAGCCCAAATTAAAATATTTGAACATAGCTCATCCATTAAACCAAGGAGTCAACCATTAAGGCATTTACCGAATGGTATCGTCATACTATTTGAGCTTGCAAGTCAATTCAATTATCCTATTCCAAACAAATTACCTATTAGACTCTAAATATATATATATATATGTGTGTGTGTGTGTGTGTGTGTTAAAAGTGTGAAGACCCTTGAAAAAGTGATTTGAACTTTTTGCCCTTCATTAAAAATCTTTGCAATAGATAAAATTTTATTTTCACTTATTTTAATTATTTTTATCATATTTAAAATTAAGGAGTTCTATAATATATGGTTAGAGAAAATATATTTTAAAAATTAAAGAGTCTATTTAATATTTAAGGAGTCCTAAAATATATGGTAAGGCTCCTAAATTAAACCTCTGCTAAACTACAATATATATCAATTTATGAAAAATCTTCCTAAAATATTAATTTATATCCAATATGGTTTATGAATCTTCTACTTCAACAAAAAACTTTATTATTTCATGGCTTCATCTCTCTCAGCCTTGTCTAATAAAGGTATGGTTGTTTATTTATTGAATTTCCAAATTTGAATGCTTCTTTTCTTTGTGACGTCCCTATGAATTGAACGAAAGTTTCTAAGAGGTGAGTTACAATTGATTTTAATGCTTTTATTTAGTAAAGAACTTGGTCATTGTTTATTGTGTGAAACAAATCAATAGAGAAGTTATTGGGTGGTTTAAATTGATCGATTTTGATGCATGATTTAAATTTATTTATTTTAGATTTATTTTTTATAAAAAATCTCTATTGGTCTCTGCATCTTTTTTTGCTTTATATTTATATATTTTTTAGGAATATCTCCAACAGTTTCTGCTTGTTAAAAGAAAAAATTATCTATAAGTGACTTTACGGATCAATATTAGCTTGAAAATCTTGATAATAGGATCTTGCACCATAAATAATCTTTGTGAAATAGAGACCATGTTTTACCTTAAGGTCCATAAAAACATGCTTAGTTCCAATCTAAAACTAGGAGATGAAAATCATGTGAATCCCAACACAACATAAAACATCAAAGAATACTAATACATATGTGCTAACTTGTTGAAATACACACTACAAAATCACAAAAAGGTCAAAAGTGAAATTAACCAACCAACATATAAGAAAAGAAACTTTCAATCATGCCCCATATTTTAAGGAAGGTTTTCCACGAAAAAAAGTTATTAATTTTTCTAATATTTTATCACTAAATGTTAAACCTTTCATATTTTTAGCATTTATTTTAACATCAATGCTATTTTGTATAACTTTATTCTATTATATATAATTTTATTTATAATACAAGACACGCATACAAAGCATGTATACTTAACTATTATATATATATATAGATAGATAGATATGTATGTAAGTATGTATATGTATTTTTGCATATGGTTTTTGGACTAATTTGAACTTGGCATTATTTTATCCCTTCCCTAAGTAACCTTCTAGTGCACATCTCATTAATCATCCTAGGATGCTTCATTGTTTCATAATGTAGGGTCTGAAGGCACCTCTTTTACCCCTGTGCAACCATTAGTTGGATTAGCACGCCTATCGAGTTTTGTTGAAATGGTGAGCCTTCATCTTTTGGAAATACAGACATTTTATTTCTTTCTTTGTAAGTATCAAAATTCCATCGATTCTTTTCATATTTTGGATTCCTTTTTGGGCCATGGTCAGGGGCATGACCCGATCTAACTTGGTATTTCGGTTTAGAGGCTTTTGTGGACAAAGTGTGGGTGCTTATTGTTTATTGATTCTTAGTTCCTATTGAGTATCTATTTATCTTCCATATGTTATGCTTCTGCTATTATATAATATTATATTATGTTCTAGTTGGCTAGGCTTGGGGGTGGTCTTCGGCTCTCGCAGGGCTTGAGATACCCATTGATACGAGACTAGGGTCGGGCTATGACACTTACGGGGGTAGGGGCCATAAGTACAATTTATGCCCCATAAGTAGGCCTTCATAAGTATAAGAACAAGAATTAAATTACAGAACTTTCTTCTGCTACTTATGACCCTACTTACGGTGGGAGTAAGTACTACTTACGACCTCACTTAGGGGTATAAGTTTCCTTATGCAACATTCCATCATATTTTTCTCCTTTTTTTTCTCAAAACCCAGTTTTCCAGTAAAACCAACATAACAACAAGTCACATCTAACAAAAAAGGCCTAAGTACTTTAACAATTTCTGGTTTCAAGCATTGAAAGTGCGATGAAGTGACATAACAACACCCTCAAATTACAAAATTTACATGTCCTCATGCAACTAACACATCACAAAGAAAACAATATTATTACTAAGAGAAAAGTCAACTCAATTTCAACTCAAAAACTCTCACCCTATTCTATTTCCAACTTGCCAAAACCACTGTGTAGATCTATGTAGCACAATAGTATGACACAAAGGAATCAAGAAATGACATTATGTTATCAACAAATAATCAAAAGTATATGAAATTTACACTACTTGAATAGATAAGTAGTTAAGAACAAAACCCATGTACCCTCACAGAAATAAAGGTCCAACTCTCACAATATCGTATCATGTCAATGCAAGGGAATATGTCAAGACACTCATGCTCAGTAAATAAGTTCAAATCAATTTGCATAGAATACCACAGGTTTGCCCTTATTTTCTATACCTTAGTTTTTCTAACAATTGGACTAAGATCAGTATAGGACTTTGGTAGGCTTGTAATTTAGGCTTGGGGAAAGGTATGGTAAATTTAGGATATAGTGACTCACTCTTCTTGACATTACACATACATTTTAGGCATCATTTCTCAACTATTCTTCTTTTATTTCTCCCTTTTCTCCTTTATAGATTTTTTTCCAGATTGGGTGTGGTTTTATTTTTTCTTTTCATTTATTCACTTTTTTATTTAAGTCTTTTTCAAATTTTTCTCTTTTTTTCGACCACACCCAACCTTACTCTTACTTTATTTTACATTACACATCCTTCTGCATATCTAATTTTAACACACACCCTTATGATAGACAACCTCAACTTACACAATTTCCCTAAGTTTAGATTCACAATGTCCATGGAGGGACCAGGGCTAACACAGGTTAAGTGTAATCAATTGGGAAGATGAACAGAGGGATACATATTCTTTTCTGGAAGGTCATTTAGGTTAAGATTTTACTATGTTAAAAATGACATATGATCATGTCCTACAACCATCCTACAACCTAGGCAAGTTTTGCATTAAATTCACAAAGGGAACTGGGTAAGTACCTCACACATATATGGTACAGGGTTATATCACAAAATACTACCTATCCATTTCATGTAATGCTAAGTTATGATTATTTTGTCCTTAGTTCTATTGACATGAAAAGATTCACATAATATTCACAGAGATATTTACATTAGACAGTTCACCAAAAAATTGGAGGGGTATTATTTTTTCCAAAACACTTAAGAACGAACAAAACACGTCAACTACACTTAGGTCCTTATTTTTTGCCTAATTGTACAAAAAAAAACATAACACGTATAACAACATAAACCTAACCTATATATGTTAGCTCTACTATGAAAAACTCCGAGAAAAGAGTCAGGACAACAAAAACCCCAAGAGGACATCTAGACCCACAAGTAGCCCTACCCCATCCAATAAGCATGCATTGTCCCAAATACATTAGGACACTATAAAGCAAGAGATTTAGGAAAATACATGTGGCACCTTATATGTATATATGTGACATCAATCACAATACACAAATTTTCACAAACACAGAAATAATAAAACACCTTGGGTTGCCTCTCAAGCTGCGCCTAATTAAATGTCATGGCATGATGTGGGGAACTAGATTACTCAAATATCATTAAGGTATCCATAGGGTTTCCTTCAAGGTCATCAACACTTTTATTATTAAGACTACCATCATGTCGGTTGACTAATTCATAGCTTTGTGCACATTAAACATGACTTCCTTATTATTCAACCTAAACTTAAGCTCATCTCTTTACATATTTACAAATGCTCTACACATGGCTAAAAATGGTCTCACAAAAATTATGGTAATTGCAACATCAACCTCACAATCTAAGATAACAAACTAAGTCCAAAATATGTTGTATACCTTTACAAAAACATCAAACGATATGCCCACGGGCTTCTTAACTATATAGTCTGTCATCAATAATCGATATTATCGTAGGTTTAGGTGATCTAAAACAAAAAATTTTGAACACTACCAGCGGCATCAGGTTAATGCTTACATCCAAGTCACACAAAGCCCTAGTAAGTTAATGCTTGCATATAAGTCACACAAATCCCTGGTAAGTCTAGATATACCAATAGTACAAAGAATAGTGAAAGCTCTGGGATCACCTTTCTTTTGCATAAAAGATCTAGATTTAATTAAGATACAATGATGCAAGACACCTACATCCTTATGACTAACAATTTAATTTCTTGACACCAAATCCTTCATAAGCTTTGCATACCCAGGAATCTGCTCAAGCGCTTCAAGAAGAGGGATGTTCATACTCAACTCCTTTAACATAGCAATGAAATTATTATATTTCATTTATCTTTTTCCTATTTTGAACTTTGACAAAAAGGTGGGGGAGGTTGTGGAATAGGCTTCAATATTGGTTTGACCTCCTTACCCGTTTCTTAGTCATCCTCAGCTCATTACTCTAAACATGTTAATTTTTATGATTTTTATCTATTAGTTACCAACTTCTTAGTTTCACCTTCGTGTCTATCATCAAGATTAATGGTATTATTTTGTACCTCATCAACTATTGGCATAGGAGGATCAATAGTAGACTTTCTACTCCGAGTGGTAATAGTTAAACAGTGATTTTCGTTCTTTGAATTCTTAATAGTGTTACTCGAAAGAGTTCCTAGTTGATGTTGATTTAAAGTAGCTCACATCTAAACAAATTACCACTCAAGCTGTTTCATTGCAGTAGCATGTGATTCTACCTTCTGGCTTAGTCCTGAAATATCTACCTTAATCTCCTTATAATAATTATCTTAGCTCTCTGAACCCTTAACAAACTTTACAAGCAATGCTTCTATCCTCAAATCAATATCACAATTCCCTGATGGAATATACACACCTCTATTCTCCTTATAATAATTAATTCTCCTCTTGTCACTATCTCTCTCTTTACTTATATTCCTATATTTGTCGCCATAATAGCATCGACCTTGATTCCTTACTTTATTTTTTAAGAGTCCTGATTGGACCCTTGGTCCTTGGCTAAGAAATCCTCCATCCCATTATCCAAGTACTTAGCCTACTCTTCAGAGTCAGACTCATCATGTCTAATAGATTTACCTTGTGTACCCACTGAATTTAACTTTTCAGCAATCATAATTGCAAACTACTTAGTAAGTAACCCAATATCCATCCTTAGATGTGCTACATTTTGAGCCACTTTATCATCTAGGAATCTCTTCTCACTAGAAGAACCAATAGCATAAGGATTGACTCCTCTTTCTACCTCCCGAGTATACCACCCTCGATCAGTTTAAGAGACCTAATCTAGAATTTCCACACCTATCGCCAAATAAAGGCTCATGAAACCAACATAGAAACATAACTTATCTAAAAAAAAGGCCTAAGTATATGCATAATTTTCAATTTTAAACATATAAAACAATGGCACATCAATACCATTGCCTTGAAGTAGCTCTATGACTTAAATAGATTTTTTAATTTATAAACTTTCATTTTTTGAATTGTAATAATGAAATCTATAGGCTTTGTAATGTAGAGTTTCTCATTTAGTTATTTACTGATAAAAGTGGTCTTAACATCCTTCTGGTGTAATTATAGATCTAAACGTGCAACAACAGTCAAACATAATCATATAGTGGTAAACTTCATAACCAGTGAAACTATTTCCTCATAATCTATTCCAACTTTTTGAGTAAAACTTTTTACCACTAATTTTGCTTTAGAAACACCTTGGGTTTTTTAAATTTAGAAATTCCCTAAGTTTTGAACCCACTGGACAACATACTACTAGGGATAATAGTTGTATGTTGTGATATAGCTTAAGGGGTCCTAGTCATACCTTAAATAATGTGGTGTTGAGAGGTTACTATCTAAGGTACGAGTGCAGAACATATTGGTTCTATGTTAGGGAATGAGTCTTATGTTTATAACTCGTATGGTTATCAATGTGTCCTTTTTTATATCCTATCAAGCGTACGATTGTAGGTACTACTCATACCCAAGGGTACAACTTGGGTATAAGGGGTCATAAGTTGGTCATTATAGAGGTCCAAAGAGAGTTCCAGGGTATGATTTAGGGTATCACTCATACCATAGGTTATAAAAGGTATGGTGGAGTCGTACCCACCTGCGAGATTTTATACAGTTTAAGTGGGGGTAATATGGATTTTTCCCCTTATAGCTCCTTGGGACCCCACAACTTAAAACACCTTTTGGGGATATATGTAACCTATTTTTAATAACTTAAACACTTATATACTCTCTCAAATTTTCTTTAGGGCTCTTTGGTAAAGGAAGGCTAGGGTTTAATCTAGAGGATTAATTTAGGGCTTGTACAGGTGATTTCTGTCTATCATCTTTATAATCTAAGGCAATGTACTCCTCCCTCGTTGTTAGTTCCAACTAAAGGTAAGTTTTATTAATTTTTTCATGGCCTAATTTTTATTTGGTTTTGGGTTTTAAAATATATGTTGCAGGTTTTGATTATAAAGGTTTGTTATGATTTTCCCATGTGTTTACCTTGTGGTTTGCATATTATCATGATTGTTTGAACACTTGGTTGCATGGAAATGGTTAATTGGTTATTAGTTTTGGTTTTGGAGAAAATATGGCCTCAAAATGTTTGATGAAATACCTATGAGAATATTTTTACTATATTATTGGACTTTTAATAAAACCTATTGCATGGTATAACTTTGTAATGTAACCCTCAATGGCATAAATGGTCTAAATCATTTTGAATGGTCAAATGGGAAGGTTTTGGTTGTTATGGTTGGTTTAATTAAAAACCTTATAGAGTACAAGGAAAACCCTCAAGCAAACTAAGTAATGAACATACTTTTGGGGTATATGGGAATACCCCAAGCAACTAAATAAAGTAATCTATAGGTATATGGGAATACCTTCTCCTCTAAAATATTAGCTAAAGACATTGCTCTCAAGCTATAGTTGGTATGAAAATTCACTACAAATATCCTTGGTTAATAATAAATGGATTGGTGGTATTGGTTACATAGTAATGGTTTTAATTGGGCAATAAAGATGGGGTATGATAGCTAACCGTGAAGGTTCGAGTCTAACAGACGAACACTAGAAAACCATATTTTTCGACATGAGGATTGATGACCATATAGGGTACTTGGGAATTCTCTAAGTTACATTTATATATATGTGTCATGGAGAGTGAAGGGTATTTGTAATTCCCTACTCCTATGGTATATTTGGTTCATATGACTACACACACCCGTTTAGGGGGTTACACTGGACCCATATAGCCCATGGGTGGTTATAGGAAGTTTGACCTACACATACCCAGGTTAATGGTTTAAATGCATGTTAAACCCAGTTTTCTTTCCCGATATGGATTATATATGCATATATGTATGGATATAGGTTCATATGGTTGTCATTTTTATTTTAAAGGTTTGCATTATTTTATCCTTATCATGAGTAAATGCTAGCGTTCACCTCCTAACCTATATTTGGGTGATTGTATCCCCACGTGACATAGGAACTAGCCATTCTACTCCTATTTAGTGATCAATTTTGGGATTAGGTATTAGATTAACGTGGTAAGCTTTCGTACTGTAGAAGGCTTCATTTCATATTGTGGACATCTTTTCATACTTTGGTTATTTTTGGATATTGGTTTTGGCTATGGTTGGGGGTATGTACCAATTGAATACTATTTTTATTTTATTTATAGACTTTATGGAACTACTATGGGTTGGAATGAGCAGTGTCAAAAGTAGTGCTAGCCTTAGTATTGGCATTTGTATTAGGGCTGATACTGTTTGGTTGAATTTATGATTTTTCCATCCTTTTATATTATGTTATAGACTTGAAATCAGTTTTTATATTGGTTTGGTTATGGCTATTAGTTGGTATTGGATGATTGGACTTGATTTTGTTGGTCATAGTTATAGACCTATCCCAGAGTCTGGAATTGTAATATACATTATCTTGTTACATGCTCAAACTTCATCCGACATGAGGTTTATCCTGGTTGGTTGGGTTGGGTATTAGCGGTGGTCTTTATTTTCTATTAGACGTGAGATGCCCATTATGAAAAGGCGCTGCTTCGGATTGTGTCAAGTTGGTATCGGAGCTTTAGGTTCACGGTCAATTGGGAGTCCTCAAATCTGTGTTGAGTAAATTCTCTTATCAGGATATGTAGAACGCCACACTCATAAGGGAGAGGCTATAAGGTATTTAGGAATATTTCTCCTTCTTGTGTTCTATTTCAAGCTGCAAGGTCTAAGGTCCTTTCTAATTATTGTTTTCTCTTTTTTTAGATCATGCTTCGATGATCTGAAGCTAACAGAAACTCTTTTATTTTGATTTTCTCATGTGACCCCATATGTGGCTATGTATTTTGATTTTGATCTCGAGGTTATTTTAGATCTTTTCTCTATTTCTACCCTGGTAAGTGACTCTGTTATTGCTAAAACAATCTATAGGAGGAGTGTGGTATCTATTTGTAGTAAGGAGACTTTGGTGGACTTTTATAAATAAGATATGATGGATTTTGATGTTATTCTGGGTATGGATTGGTTACATTTGTGACATGCAACCTGAGATTGTTGAACTCATACGGTTGTCTTTGAGTTCCCTAGTGAACTGGTTATTGAGTGGAAGGGTGGTTCCCTAGATCCTAGGAAAGTTTTATATCATGTCTTAAAGCTCGGAGGTTGATCTCTAAAGGATGCCTTGATTATTTGTTCTAGGTTAAAGATTCAAACTCGACAGGTCCTTCTTTATATTCAGTTCTAGTAGTGAATGGGTTTCCTGAGGTCTTTCCAAATGACCTCCCTGGTGTTCCTCCTGATAAAGAGATTGAGTTTGGTATTGACTTCGTTCTGGACACTTGTCTAATATCTATTCCTCTTTATAGAAAGGCTCCAACTGAGTTAAAAAAGCTTAAGGGTAAACTTAAGGATCTCTTGGATAAAGGTTTCATTTGTCCTAGTATATCCTCGTGGGGTGCTTTGGTATTATTTGTCTGTAAGAAAGATGGATCCCTTCATAGGTGCATTGACTATAGTCAGTTGAATAGGATAACGGTTAAGAATAAGTACCCTCTTCCAAGGATAGATGACTTGTTTGATCAATTGTAAGGTGCTAAGTTCTTTCTCTAAAATTGATCTTTGATCAAGGTACCATTAGCTTAAGATTTGGGAGGTGGATATTTCTAAGACAGCTTTCCATACTCGGAATAGACACTTAGAGTTCTTGGTGATTTCATTTGGGTTGACCAATGCTCCGACAATGTTTATGAATTTGATGAATAGGGTTTTCCACCAATTTCTGGATTTGCTTGTCATTGTGTTTTTAGAACATATCTTGTGTATTCTAAGAGTAAGGTGGATCACGCCAATCACATCTTTATTATGTTTCAAACCTTGATGGAATAACAGTTGTATGATAAGTTCTCAAAATATGAGCTCTAGTTGACCGTTCTTACTTTTTTGGGTCATATTATTTCTAGTGAGGGGATCATAATGGATTTACAAAAAGTTGGCGGTGGTTAAAAAGGGGGTTAGACCTACGAATCCAACTGATATTTGGAGCTTCTTAGGTTTGGTTAGTTATTACAAGAGGTTTGTAGAGAGCTTTCTTCTATAGCTTCCACTTTGACTAGGTTGACTCAGAAGAATGTAAAATTTTTGTGGTTCGATGATTGTGAGGGAAGTTTCAAGAAGCTAAAGAATAAGCTAACTTTGACTTCAATTTTAACCTTGCTTTATGGAAATAAAGGGTTTGTGGTTTATTGTGATATATGCCGGGTGGGACTCGGATGTGTTTTGATGCTATATGGTAAGGTGATAGCATATACTTCTAGAAAGTTGAAGGTTCGTGAGAGGAATTATCCTACTCGTGATTTAAAGCTTTTAGCAATGGTGATTTCTTTGAAGATTTGGTAGTACTATTTGTATGGAGTGCATATGGATATCTTTTCGGATAATAAGAGTTTATAGTATATGTTTTCTTAGAAGGAGCTTAATGTCAGGCGGAGGAGATAGATCGAGCTCCTCAAGAATTATGACATTAGTCTTCTCAACCATCAAGGTAAGGCTAATGTTGTTGCTGATGCTCTTAGTTGGTTCTCCATAGGGTGTTTAGCTTATGTGGAAAAGGAAAAAGAAGAGTTGGTGAAAGATATTCACCACTTGGCTAATCCTGGGGTTCGTCTTCTAGACTTGAGGATGGAGGCATGATGGTATAGGAAGTGGTGCGGTCGTCTCTTAGTGCGGAGATCAAGGAGAACTAAATGTAGATCATGTTTTAATAAAAATCAAGGGAGATTTAGGTAGGCAAAAGATAATGGTATTTGAGATCAATATTGATGGTACCTTGTGGTACCAAATGTGGTTATATGTTCCTAACGTTGATTGTTTGCGTGAAAGGATATTAGCCGAGGCGCATGAATTGCATTACGTTGTTCATCCTGGTTTGATTAAAATTTATCATGATCACAATGAGATGTATTAGTAAAGTGTTATGAAGAAGGATGTGGAAAATTTTTTGGCCAAGTGTTTAGTATGTCAACAAGTAAAAGTTTAGCATATGAGGCCCGGAGGGTTGTATCAAGAAATTGAATTGGTGGAATAAAAATGGCACGTGGTCAATATAGATTTAGTTACCAGCCTTCCTCAATCTTGGAATCAATTGGATTTTATTATGATCCTTGAGGATAGGATGGAAAAGTATGCTCACTTCTTGCTAGTGAGGACTAACCTTTCGGCAGAGGATTATGAAAATTTGTATCTTCTTGAGATAGTGAAGATGCATGGGGTACCTATTTCGATTGTCTGTAGTCGTGGTACGCAGTTTTCAACTCATTTTTGGTAGTCGTTTCAAAAGGAGTTGGGTACTAAGGTGAGTCTGAGTACTGCTTTTCACCCGAAGATGGATGGGAAAATAGAGAGGACTATTCATACATTAGTAGATATGCTTCGTGTGTGTGTGATTGATTATGGTGGTAGTTGGGTTAAGCATCTACTTCTTGCAGAGTTTTCTTATAATAATAGTTATCATTCTAGTATTAGAGTGGCCCCTCTTGAGGCATTATATAGTAGGCGGTGTAGATCTCTTATTGGGTGGCTGGAGGTTAATGAGATGGATATGTTTAGTCTGGACTTGATTTATCAAGCTACAGAAAAGGAGAAGGTGATTCGGGATAGGCTTAAGGCTTCCCAAAGTCACCCAAAGTTCTATGCAGATGTAAGGCATAGGGACTTGGAGTTTAATGTTAGGGATAGAGTGTTCCTAAAGGTATCTCCCATGAAGGGTGTAATGTGATTCGGTAAGAAGGGAAAGCTCATTCCTTGTTATGTTGGTCCTTATATGATTTTGAAGAGGGTTGGTAATGTTGCTTATGAATTGGAGTTTCCTTTTAGTTTGAGCTCCATTCATCTTGTGTTCCAGGTCTCTCTGTTGAGGAAACGTATAGGTGATCCCTCATCGGTTGTTCCTTTGGAAGTTTGGGTATCTCAGATTCTATGTCTTATGAAGAGATCCCGATTGAGATATTGGATCAGTAGGTTTGTTGATTTTAGACCAAGGATGTGGCCTCGATTAAGATTCTATAGCATAATAATAAGGTGGAAGAGGCTACTTGGGAAGCGGAAAAGGACATGAAGTCCAAGTATCCGCACTTGTTTTCTGCTCCGGATATTCATGAGGAAAGTATGTTTTCTTGATCATATCATTGTTTTCTAACTTAGTTGAAGGTTGGAATGGTTATGTTGGGGTGTAACTCATGCTTATACTACCTTGTCCATTCATTCGGGGTTGAATAATCCTAGTGGGGGGACTGATACACCCTTGGTTTTTGATCCTTAGAAATTTATTGAGTTTTAAACCCATTGGACATAATGCGACTAGGGGTACTAGTCCTATATTGTGATACGATTTAGGAGGTTCGATTCATACCTTAAACAGTGCGGTACAAAGAGGTTTCTGTCCAAGGTAAGAGTGGACAACATACTGCTCGTATGTTAGGGAATGAGGTGTATGGTGATAACTTATATGGTTATCAGTCTGTCGCTAATCACATTCTATCTAGGGTATGGATTGTAAGGTACTACTCGTACTTTATAGTATGACTTGGGCATGCGGGGTCGTATGTTAGTCAGTATAGGGGTCCAAGGAGGGGTCCAGGGTACGAGTTAGGGTACTACTCGTACCCTAGGGTACCGATGGTATGGTGAAGTCATACCCATCTGTGGGGATTTATACAGTTTAAGTTAGGGGTAATTTTGATATTTTCCCTTATAACTCCTTGGGACCCCACAACTTAAAATAGCATTTGGGACTTTATTTAACCTTTTCAATTGCTAAAACCCTTAGAAACTCTTTTAAATTCTCTCTGAGGCTCTTGGGTAAAGGAATGCTAGGGTTTCATATAGAGGATCAATTTGGGGCTTGTACGGGTGATTTATCTCCATCATCTTCATAATCTAAGTTAAGATACTCCTTCTTCATTGGTAATTCTAACTAAAGGCATGTTTTATGAATTGTTTTCATGGCCTAATTATTTTTTAGTTTTGGGTTTTCAAATATATGTTGCGAGTTTTGATTATAATGGTTCGTTATGGTTTTCCCATGTCTTTTACTTATGGTTTGTATATTATCATGATGGCTTGAACACTTAGTTGCATGGGAATAGTTAATTGGTTATTGGTTTTGGTTTTGAAACACTGTGTCATCAATATGTTTGATAAAATGCCTATAAGAATGCTTTTACAATATTGTTGGACTTTTAATTGAACCTTTTGCATGGTATAACTTGGTAATGGAATGCTAAATGTTCTAATTGGTTTGGAATGGCCAAATGGTAAGATATTATTTGTTATGGTTGGCTTTATTTTAAGTCTTATGGGGTAGAAGGAAATCCCTCAAGAACGCTAAGCAATGAAAAAACTTGTGTCGTACATGGGAATTCCCCAAGCAACTAAATAATGTAATCTATGGGTACATGGGAATCCCTTCTTCTCTAAAAGGTTGGATAAGAACATTGCTTATAAGCAACAGTCGGTATGACGATACCACTACTAATATCCTTGGTTAATAATAAATGGATTAGTGGTCTTGGTTACATGATAATGGTTTTAATTAGGCAATAATGTTGAGGTGTGATAGCTAACTATGAAGGTGTGAATCCAATGGATGGACACTAGAAACTCGTGTTTGCCGACATGACGATTGGTCATGAAAACCATATGGGGTACTTGGGAATCACCTAAGTAACACTTGTATATATGTAGCATGGAGAGCGAAGGGTACTTAGGAATCCCTACTCCTATGGTATCTCCGGTTCATGCGGCTTCACACATCGAGGCCCATTCAGGGGGTTACACTGGACTCATATAGCCCGTGGGTGGTTCTTGGACGATTAAGCTACACGTACCCAGGTTAATGGTTTAAATACATGCTAAACCCGATTCCCTTTACTGATATGAATTATATATGTATATATGTATGGATATGTGTGTATATGGTAGTTTGTTTGATTTTAAAGATTGGCATTACTTTATCATTATCCTGAGCACTTGCTAGCATTCACCAACTAGCCTATCTTCAGGTGGTTGTATCCTCATGCAATGCAGGATACAACCATTTTACTCCTCCTACTCAGTGATCGAATTCGCGATTTTTTATTCAATTGAATTGTTGAGCTTCCATACTCTAAAAGGATCTATTTCATATTACGGACATCTTTTCATATTACTTTATGGATAATGGTTTTGGTTGTGGTTAGGGGAATGTCCCAATCGAATACTATTTTTATTTTGGTTAAAGCCTTTGTAGAACTACTATGGGTTTGAAGGGGCGGTGTTGCTAGTTCTGTTAGGCTTAGTATTGACATTGGTATTAGGAATGATATCGTTTGATTGAATTTATGTTTGTTATATCCTTCTGTTGTATTGGTTTGGTTATGATTGTTGTTTTGTATTGGATAGTTGGACTTGTTTGGGGTGGTCATGGTTATAGACCTATCCCAGAGTCTAGAATTGTAATAATTTGTTATATTGTTACATGCTCGGACTTTATCCGACACAAGGTTTATGCTTGTTTGTTGGGTTGGGTATTGGGGGTGGTCTGTGATCCCGGTTGGACTCGAGATACCCATTAAGACAAGGCCCCAGTTCGGGTCGTGGCATTCAATTTGCTTTTAATGTTGAGAATCAAATTGTTCCTAATAGTTCTACACTCAGGAAGAAGCTCAACTAAATCCTTGACTTTATTAATTTCCGTGCACTCTAACTCTACTTCATAATTTTTGTGCACTCTTTTTTTTAAGTCTCATTAAATTCTCATTCATAAATTTAGGATCATCCAATTCTATGGAGATACAAAGAAAACATAATCTTTATTTTCATATGATCATTTAGGTTCACCTTTCCGGTACTATTACATAATTGATAATTCTTATATACACTCTAGAAAATAAATGTACACGATCGTTAGAAATATATTTACCCAACTTAGGAGTCGAGGATGAATTCTTTCAGAATAACAGAAATATTCTTATTCACAAGAGTCACATGCAACTATAAGTTGGAACATAATTCTAAAAATCAAACAATAAAGTAAAAATAAGGGGTTTCATTTTACACTATTTCATATTGAGTTATTAATTTCAAAGTTGGTTTGTCTGAACTAATGCTATAAGTTGTAATCTAATGGATTAAAGCAGTTCGGGTTATGCCTTATTGAGAATAATTATATGCATGGGCAAGTGAACATACACGTAAAATTTGATTGCTTATTATGAATAGGCTTGGCTTTAGGCATTGATGGTAATTTCTCAATCCATCTCCAAACTTCACATTGGTCTATTTTAAACACCAAAGTGTTTACGCTACCAAATAATCAATAACCTCAAATTGGATAATCTATCCTAGAATTGCCTCTTAAATGAGTGTAAATCAAGTTTCATCAACTAAATGTCATTACTATTGTCTTTTATTTCAAGAAAGACAAGAAGTCTGAACATACACTAAGTTTGCAACATCAATCTATAAATTAAAATATAGAGATTTGGCTAAAATCATAACATGCAATCTAATATAAAGGTAATTAAATAATCACTACCCACACAACATTCAATACTAAAATTGCACAACCCCAAGTTTAGGTAATTAGCTACTCATAGTACAAGAAAAGGAAAATTTACCAAAATTTTCTACCTTAATCGCCATAACATCCAATTTTTTAAAAAGAAAAATCCAAATTACAAATGAAAAAATAGTTAGTATCCAAACTAGGGTTTGATTACAAGCTTTGGATTCAAAAAATTGACGAAAGATCCTATTTCAAAATGGCCAAAAAGGCTTAAATAGCTTCAACAAAAATGGAGTCTCAACATAACAGAAAAATGTCACCACATCAAATTCAGCTAAGTGTTATTCGATCACCGAAAGAATAATCTACTGGATTGAATTACCATTAGATCATTGATTTTTCTCAAACTTGAGCTTTAGTGGTTGGCATCTGTCACTTTTTGCAATAGACTTTGGCTTTATCGATGGGATTGGCAATGTGCTGAATCATTTCTCTTGTATCTATTTTTTCGTGAATTGAGATTTTCTAAACTGTTTTGATTTGCAATGGAAGCATCATTTTGGGATGCACCAACTGACACTTGCACTTGTTTTGTGCAATTTTCATATTTTTGCTTCCTTTCTCTGTTATTTGCTATTTCAAAACTTCGTGGCCTTAATCCTGAAATTGAACTAAAATAATATTAAAATATATTAAAATTAGCATTGGGGACATTATTTCTTTAATTTATTAGGTTAAATGGGTTGCAAGTTTATCAAATCATCAACAATTATAGTAAAAAACCTTCCCATGAATTTGAAATTTGGAACTCTTACTTGGATCATGAGTCAATTCTTGATTTATTGAATTATAAAGTATGTCTAATGATATTTCCTGATCACCTGAGTTCAACATTTCATAAAGAGGCTTTCATTCCTTTTTTTCACCCTTTTGGGGAAATTTATTTTGTAGAAATATGACATCTCGTGATTCAATTTTAATGGTACTTTCATCCTCTAATCATTAATAAATACATATCCTTTTGAGTATTTTGAGTATATTATAAAGATATATTTCTTTTCCTTTGGACTAAGTTTACCGAACTCACCAAAAAGATCTTTAATATACGCAATATAACATCAATTTCGTAGATTATATTAAAGTTTGATTTTTATGTCTTGTCCATAGTTCATAAAGAGTGAAAGATACTTATTTAAAAGACGTTTTATTTAATATGTTAGATGCAGTCAATAATGCATTCGCCTAGAAGGATATAGATAAATTTGCATGTGCCATCATGGATCTTGTAATGTCAAATAGTGTTCTATTTCTTTTTTCAGTTTTATCATTTTGATGAGGCTATAAAAATAAATTCCACATAAAATTGATCACCCAACATAGATTTGAATTTAATTGATCATTCTCAATATAAAAAAAAAACCATCCCAACATGAAATTCATAAAAAAATCCATAAACTTACACTTAGAAAAGATATTCTTAGGCTTCATGGACGAAAAGAGACTATTAATGAACACTACGCATACCTTGGTTCGTGATTCCATGAAGATTGAAGGAGGAAACTTTCTTGGAATTGAATCGTCTATGAAAACCCTAGCTTGCTCTTGAGAGGTTTTTGAGAGAAGAGAGTGTACTTTGGGTGAATAGTGGCTGAATCACGTGTTAAGGGCTTAAATAGGGGTGGGAAGTTGACCCTTTTAACCCTGAATGCGTCATTTAATTTCAATAAAATTTTCCTGAATTGGACCCCTGGCGCGATGCGACGCCATTGCTCCATGTCACTGGATTTTGCCAATTGGGAAATTAAGAGATGGTATGATGCAGAGCCATCGTGTTGCCCCATCTTTTGCAACTTGGAATTTGGCGCGACGCAGAGGAAATCACACTAAGACACTAGAAAAGGACAATTTTGAATTTGGGCCCTGGCGCAACATGGCATAATCGCGGACCCCTACTGGAACTTTCCAAATGCCATTTCCTCCTGTGGCGCGGTGCGCCACTGACT
>JAPEIP010000008.1:61687390-61708886 GCA_026120095.1 Capsicum chinense | reverse complement strand
CTGATATGAATTATATATGTATATATGTATGGATATGTGTGTATATGGTAGTTTGTTTGATTTTAAAGATTGGCATTACTTTATCATTATCCTGAGCACTTGCTAGCATTCACCAACTAGCCTATCTTCAGGTGGTTGTATCCTCATGCAATGCAGGATACAACCATTTTACTCCTCCTACTCAGTGATCGAATTCGCGATTTTTTATTCAATTGAATTGTTGAGCTTCCATACTCTAAAAGGATCTATTTCATATTACGGACATCTTTTCATATTACTTTATGGATAATGGTTTTGGTTGTGGTTAGGGGAATGTCCCAATCGAATACTATTTTTATTTTGGTTAAAGCCTTTGTAGAACTACTATGGGTTTGAAGGGGCGGTGTTGCTAGTTCTGTTAGGCTTAGTATTGACATTGGTATTAGGAATGATATCGTTTGATTGAATTTATGTTTGTTATATCCTTCTGTTGTATTGGTTTGGTTATGATTGTTGTTTTGTATTGGATAGTTGGACTTGTTTGGGGTGGTCATGGTTATAGACCTATCCCAGAGTCTAGAATTGTAATAATTTGTTATATTGTTACATGCTCGGACTTTATCCGACACAAGGTTTATGCTTGTTTGTTGGGTTGGGTATTGGGGGTGGTCTGTGATCCCGGTTGGACTCGAGATACCCATTAAGACAAGGCCCCAGTTCGGGTCGTGGCATTCAATTTGCTTTTAATGTTGAGAATCAAATTGTTCCTAATAGTTCTACACTCAGGAAGAAGCTCAACTAAATCCTTGACTTTATTAATTTCCGTGCACTCTAACTCTACTTCATAATTTTTGTGCACTCTTTTTTTTAAGTCTCATTAAATTCTCATTCATAAATTTAGGATCATCCAATTCTATGGAGATACAAAGAAAACATAATCTTTATTTTCATATGATCATTTAGGTTCACCTTTCCGGTACTATTACATAATTGATAATTCTTATATACACTCTAGAAAATAAATGTACACGATCGTTAGAAATATATTTACCCAACTTAGGAGTCGAGGATGAATTCTTTCAGAATAACAGAAATATTCTTATTCACAAGAGTCACATGCAACTATAAGTTGGAACATAATTCTAAAAATCAAACAATAAAGTAAAAATAAGGGGTTTCATTTTACACTATTTCATATTGAGTTATTAATTTCAAAGTTGGTTTGTCTGAACTAATGCTATAAGTTGTAATCTAATGGATTAAAGCAGTTCGGGTTATGCCTTATTGAGAATAATTATATGCATGGGCAAGTGAACATACACGTAAAATTTGATTGCTTATTATGAATAGGCTTGGCTTTAGGCATTGATGGTAATTTCTCAATCCATCTCCAAACTTCACATTGGTCTATTTTAAACACCAAAGTGTTTACGCTACCAAATAATCAATAACCTCAAATTGGATAATCTATCCTAGAATTGCCTCTTAAATGAGTGTAAATCAAGTTTCATCAACTAAATGTCATTACTATTGTCTTTTATTTCAAGAAAGACAAGAAGTCTGAACATACACTAAGTTTGCAACATCAATCTATAAATTAAAATATAGAGATTTGGCTAAAATCATAACATGCAATCTAATATAAAGGTAATTAAATAATCACTACCCACACAACATTCAATACTAAAATTGCACAACCCCAAGTTTAGGTAATTAGCTACTCATAGTACAAGAAAAGGAAAATTTACCAAAATTTTCTACCTTAATCGCCATAACATCCAATTTTTTAAAAAGAAAAATCCAAATTACAAATGAAAAAATAGTTAGTATCCAAACTAGGGTTTGATTACAAGCTTTGGATTCAAAAAATTGACGAAAGATCCTATTTCAAAATGGCCAAAAAGGCTTAAATAGCTTCAACAAAAATGGAGTCTCAACATAACAGAAAAATGTCACCACATCAAATTCAGCTAAGTGTTATTCGATCACCGAAAGAATAATCTACTGGATTGAATTACCATTAGATCATTGATTTTTCTCAAACTTGAGCTTTAGTGGTTGGCATCTGTCACTTTTTGCAATAGACTTTGGCTTTATCGATGGGATTGGCAATGTGCTGAATCATTTCTCTTGTATCTATTTTTTCGTGAATTGAGATTTTCTAAACTGTTTTGATTTGCAATGGAAGCATCATTTTGGGATGCACCAACTGACACTTGCACTTGTTTTGTGCAATTTTCATATTTTTGCTTCCTTTCTCTGTTATTTGCTATTTCAAAACTTCGTGGCCTTAATCCTGAAATTGAACTAAAATAATATTAAAATATATTAAAATTAGCATTGGGGACATTATTTCTTTAATTTATTAGGTTAAATGGGTTGCAAGTTTATCAAATCATCAACAATTATAGTAAAAAACCTTCCCATGAATTTGAAATTTGGAACTCTTACTTGGATCATGAGTCAATTCTTGATTTATTGAATTATAAAGTATGTCTAATGATATTTCCTGATCACCTGAGTTCAACATTTCATAAAGAGGCTTTCATTCCTTTTTTTCACCCTTTTGGGGAAATTTATTTTGTAGAAATATGACATCTCGTGATTCAATTTTAATGGTACTTTCATCCTCTAATCATTAATAAATACATATCCTTTTGAGTATTTTGAGTATATTATAAAGATATATTTCTTTTCCTTTGGACTAAGTTTACCGAACTCACCAAAAAGATCTTTAATATACGCAATATAACATCAATTTCGTAGATTATATTAAAGTTTGATTTTTATGTCTTGTCCATAGTTCATAAAGAGTGAAAGATACTTATTTAAAAGACGTTTTATTTAATATGTTAGATGCAGTCAATAATGCATTCGCCTAGAAGGATATAGATAAATTTGCATGTGCCATCATGGATCTTGTAATGTCAAATAGTGTTCTATTTCTTTTTTCAGTTTTATCATTTTGATGAGGCTATAAAAATAAATTCCACATAAAATTGATCACCCAACATAGATTTGAATTTAATTGATCATTCTCAATATAAAAAAAAAACCATCCCAACATGAAATTCATAAAAAAATCCATAAACTTACACTTAGAAAAGATATTCTTAGGCTTCATGGACGAAAAGAGACTATTAATGAACACTACGCATACCTTGGTTCGTGATTCCATGAAGATTGAAGGAGGAAACTTTCTTGGAATTGAATCGTCTATGAAAACCCTAGCTTGCTCTTGAGAGGTTTTTGAGAGAAGAGAGTGTACTTTGGGTGAATAGTGGCTGAATCACGTGTTAAGGGCTTAAATAGGGGTGGGAAGTTGACCCTTTTAACCCTGAATGCGTCATTTAATTTCAATAAAATTTTCCTGAATTGGACCCCTGGCGCGATGCGACGCCATTGCTCCATGTCACTGGATTTTGCCAATTGGGAAATTAAGAGATGGTATGATGCAGAGCCATCGTGTTGCCCCATCTTTTGCAACTTGGAATTTGGCGCGACGCAGAGGAAATCACACTAAGACACTAGAAAAGGACAATTTTGAATTTGGGCCCTGGCGCAACATGGCATAATCGCGGACCCCTACTGGAACTTTCCAAATGCCATTTCCTCCTGTGGCGCGGTGCGCCACTGACTAATACGGCACTGTTCTATGATGGAACTTAAAATAGTCGTAACTTTTGACCCGGTTACCGAATTTGGGCGAATCTTATACCGATGGAAAGCTTATTGAATTTCCCATATGACAAAAAGTAAAAATCTTGAAAACTCCTCATGGAATAACAATCATTCAATTTAGAATCTAATACGAGACATTCTTGAGATGAAATTAGCTAGAAAAAAGTACAGGGTATTACATAACATCCAAATAAATAACTAATCATTATGTAAATATTTACTTTATCAAACATATGGAAACACAATTATCATGAGGGAATATTTTTACATGGATGAATACAAGAGTTTAGTAGAATAAATTATGAAGTTTGTACTTCTCATATAACCATGGACATAAAATGAATAAAATTTGAAAATTTAGAGAACTTTGGGACTCAATGGGTGAAAGGAGTCCATTGATTAACATCCTACATACATGAAACAGAAGCCTTGAAGAATTCTTCTTGGGAATTAGACTTACTTGAAGAACCCTAGTTTGGTCTTGAGAGAGAAAGGAAGAACCACTTTAATTTCTCTTGGGTAAAATTAATAATTATGTTATGAATTGGGGATTTGGGTATTTTATACCACCCCTTGTGAAGCCAAAACAATCTGGGTTTTACTTTTAAAGGAGTGGGAAATGACATAAAAGTCCTTGGGAAAATGTGTTGAAAACTAGGTTCCTAGTCATTTTGACTTACCCTACGACTCGATGGGACTGACTACGAGACATAGTCTAAGTAATAAGATGGAATCTAGGGTCAAAGTTCAGTTTTTTGTCTCATTACAAATTTACCCATACAACTCATCATGACTGACTACGAGTCGTAAGATGGATTCATAGTCTAAATCTTGAGTCTTGGATCCTTTCCTGGTTAGACTACAAGTCCCTCTCTACAAATCGTAACTTGAATCGTTGTCACAGTAGTGTTCCAGTCCATTAAGGTAAAATTTCCACAACTTTTTGCCACAACATTGAATTAAGGCAAGACTTGGAGCATTGGAAATCTAACTTAGTGGTCGATCTTTTGAAGGGGTCTAGAGCTTTAAAATTTGCGGTATTACAATATATCCACCTTGGTATCATTCATCCTTTAATAAAACTAGTTGAGAGGGAGTACTAGGAATACTGAGATCATGCACTAAATACTTATGAGCTGAATCATGATTAAATATTTGAATCTGAAAATATGATGCATGGATTGAATTGAATTCATGAATGCATATTATGACATGAGGATGGTTAGATAGTTGAGATAGAAAATGATAGGATTTCATTAAAGAAACCATTACCTCAATCTTGATCTTAATTCATTGAGAAGGGAAAGGGAAACTAGTCTTGCAGATCGGCTTCTACTTCCCAAGTAGCTCCCTCAACGGACTGATTTCTCCATAGAACCTTGACTAAGGCAATTTCTTTTTCCTTAAACTACAAATATGTCGGTCAATGATTTCAAGTAGGACTTCTTCATTGGAGATGTTATTCTCCATTCCCATACTTCCTAAAGAAACGACAAAAACTAGATCACCAGTGCATTTTCTTAAAAGTGAGACATGAAACACTAGATTCACTGATACTAACTCCACAAGCAACACTAACTCGCAGGCTACCTTTCCAAAAAGACAAAAATCCTATAGGTCCATCATAGTGGTGACTGATCTTCCCTTTATTGCCAAATCTCTTCACTCCTTTCATGGGAAAAATCTTCAGATACATAAAATCACCAATATCAAATTCAAGCTCCCTTCTTTTTATATCAGCATAGGATTTTTGATAGCTTTGGGCTGCCTTCAGCCTTTTGCAGATTTACTGAACTTTCTCCATTGCCTTATACACTGGCTTTTTCCCTATCAAAGTAGCTTCACCAACCTCAAACCAAATAATAGGAATCTACACCTCCTACCATAGAGAGCCTAAAATGGAACCATATAGATACTAGAGTGATTGATTTTATTGAAGGAAAACTCAATCAAAGGTAAGTAATCATCCCAAGAACCCTTGAAATCGATAGCACAACTCCTTAAAATGTCCTCTAAGGTCTGAATAATCCTCTCTACCTAACCATCTATCTATTGTTATAAAGCTATACTGAGATAAACTTGGGTACCAAGACCATTCTAAAAAGCCTTCCAAAAATAATAGGTAATTGAGTGCCTCTATCTAAAATAATGGTCAAAGGGTCCCTATAAAACTTTATGACCTCCCGGAGATAGACTCAAGTATAGTCTTCGATTTAATATGTAGTATGGACTGGTAATAAATGGTCTGACTTTATCATTTTGTGTACAATAACCCATATAGAATCATGTTTATGATGCATACAAAGTAACCTGTAACAACGTCCATACTCATAACTTCCTACTTCCAAGTGGGAATGCTAAATTCCTGAAGAATACCACTAGGTCTCTAATGTTCAACCTTAGCCTGCTAATAATTCAGATACTTAGCCACGAATTCTACAATATATTTTTTCATACTATTCCACCAATAGACATCGTGCAAATCACAGTACATCTTAGTAGCTTCTAGATGAATAGAATATCTCAAACCATGTGCTTTTACTAATATTCACTACCTTAAAACATCCACATTTGGAACACATAACTTGCCCCAATAATAAAGTAAACCCTATCCCCTTAGAAGAAAGTCTCAACTTTCTGATCTCAAACTGCTTCTTTCAACTTAACCAAAATAGAATCTCTGTCTTAATTTTCCATTAACTCATAAACCAAGAAAGATTTTGAACCAATCATAACCCAAACACTACCTTTGGCTAAATCAACCACCCAAACACCCAATCTACCTAGCTGATGAACCTCACAAGCTAACTCCATATTATTACCCTCAACATGGGCAACATTTCCCATAGACAACCTGCTAAAAGCATCGTCCTCAACATTGGCCTTACCTGGGTGATACAACATACTTATATCATAGTCTTTCAACAATTTTTGACACCTTTTCTAATAAAGATTTAAGTCTTTTTGCGTGAACACATAGTGTAATCTTTTGTCATTAGTAAACATATCCTCATGGACTTCATATAGATAATGTCTCCAAATCTTTAAGGAGAAAATAATTGATGCCAACTCAAGATCATGAGTAAGGTAATTCTTCTTATGGGGTTTAAGTTTACTAGAGGCATAGTCTATGACCTTAAATCATTGCATCAACACACAACCAATACCAACCTTGGAAGAATGACAATAAACTACAAATCCATCTAAACCCTCGACTAGAGTCAACACTGGAGAAAAAGTGACTCGATTCTTCAACTCCTAAAAACTCTTCTTGGAGGAATCTTACCACTGAAAGTTGACTTTTTTCTAAGTTAGTCTGGATATAGGATAGTCAATAGAGTAAAATCCTTCTATAAATCATCTATAGTAATTAGGTAAATACAAAAAACTCCTAATATATGGTAGAGAGATGGGTCTAGTATAGTTACTCACTACTTCAATCTTGTAAGGATCAACTCAAATGCCTTCACTAAAAATAATATGACCGAGGAATGATACTGATTTCAACCTGAATTTGCATTTACTAAACTTGGCTAATAGTTGATGATTCTTAAGGGTCTTCAAAATAATTCTCAAATGATGGGCATACCCACCTTTAGTATGAGAATAGATAAGAATATAATTTATGAATACTATGAAAAACATGTCCAAGTACTTCTTCGACACACTATTCATCCAGTCCATAAAAATTGTAGGAGAATTCATTAATCCAGTCCATAAGCTAATGATAGCTGGATCTAAGGTCTATCTTTAAGAAATAATTTTCACACTGAAGTTGGTTGAACAAATCACCAATCCTGGGGAGAAGATACTATTCTTGATTGTGACTTTATTTAATTGACGGTAGTCGATGCACATTTTGAAAGAATCATCTTTCTTGTGCATGAAGAGGATTAGAGCACCCCAAGGAGAAATACTATGCCTGATGAAACCTTTATCTAGGGAATCTTTCTATGGTTATTTTTATTCCTTAAGCTTTACTGGAGCCATTTTAAAAGGTGGTATTGATATAGTCTAGGTATCTAAAAGAAGATTTTTTTCAAAGTCAATTTCCCCCTTGGGAGGAACTCGGGGCAAATCTTCAGGGAAAACTTCTAGAAACTCATTTACTAATGGAACTGATTCAAGGCCAAGGGTTTTGGAACTTGAGTACTTGACTCAAACAAGATGATAGATACATCCTTAGAAGTTATTTTCCTCACCTTGAGGAAAGAGACAAACTGACCTATAGGGACTGAGGTACTATTCTCTCATTCTAGGACTGGCTCATTAGGGAACTAAAACTAACCTATCTTATTTCTATAGTCAAATGAGGAAAATAAGGAGTAGAGCCAATCAATACAAAGAATGACATCAAAATTTATTATCCCTAACTCTAGAAGATCAACTAATGTAGCTTTATGAGATATTATGACCGGGTAATTTATTTATACCTGTCTTCAATAATAGAACTACCATCTGGGGTAGACACAGAGAAGGGTTTTGCAAGACTTTATGGGATGATTTCCAAGTCTACGGCTATATAATGAGTCATAAAGGATAGTGTAGCTCCGGTATCTTATAATGCATAAACATGAAGGTAAAATAATTGTAACATACCTGTTACCACATCAGGAGAACCATTCGAATCTAGTTCAATTTAAAGGAAATAGAGCCGATTCTGAAGCTAGACACTGGTTGCACTGAAAGTACTACCCTGCTGAGTCGGGTGACCGCTGGTGTTGCTGAATAATTAGCCTGACCCTACAAACAAAGATCTTTACCCTTGTAGGAACCCATTGGGTATTCCTTGATTCTATGGCTTAGCTTTCCATATCCAAAACAAACATCACTGCCAGCCAGACACTCATCATTATGGTTTTTACCATACCTCTTGCAGATGGGGTTAGTGTAACTACTATTTATGCTACCCTATGACTTAGAGCCTAGTTCTCTATACTAATTATCCTATCTAAACTTAGGTACTGGATTACTAGAAGAAGATGGAGCTGAGGCTGAAGATCTCTGGTAAAACTGAGAATGATTAGCACCATCCAACCTTTGCTAAGAGAAGTTGAAGCTTACCATTTTGGCCCTCTTATTTTCTCTTTCCCTTTCTTTAAGTTTCCTTTCCTCAATCTGCTGAGCATGAACCATCACTCTAGAGAGGTCCGTATCCTTAATTAACATAGTTGTTCATCACTCCTAGACTACATCCTTATATACTCCACACACAACATTTCTCATTCAACACCTAGAATCAGCCACCATAGTCTGAGCAGACCTTGCTAACTGGTAAACTTGAGTGAATACTCCTTCTCACTTATGTTACCCCACTTTAGATTTATAAACTCCCACACCTTGGCCTCCCTCAATTCAAGTGTGAACTACCTATCCAAAAAATCAGTATCAAACACATCCCACTCTAACGACCCTACATGAACACCTCTATTCTCTTTTCATTGCTTAACTAAGGTATGGGCCACCACTTGTAATTGGTAAGAAGCTAAGTCAACACTCTCACTTGGAGTAACACCCATAATATCCATTACCTTCTACACACAGTCTAAGAACTCTTGGGGATCCTTCTCATACTTGGATCTTAAGAATATTAGAGGATTCATCCGAGTAAAATCCCAGATCTTGGATACTGTTGTATTTACTACTGGATTAGTTGGAGAAACATCCCACTGGTTTTTTTGAGCAGCCATAAACTATGCAAGCCTATAAAATTGGCCCTTAATTAGCATCAGAGACCTATTCATTCAGAGGATATTCCTAAATCGGTGGCGGTGTGGGTTGGTCCCCGGTCCTACTTTTGTTATTCCTTTTAGGTGGAATTTTTAGGAACTGTATAGAGGATTAGTTAGAAGAAGAAAATTTAATAGATCTCACACTCCATCACACGATATAAATATTGAAAGAAAAGAAACTTTCCTTAAATATCTCGTAGCCTCTCACCCATAAGTGTTACACGCTTCACACCTATGCATAAGACTTTACTTAACGTAACTTTCAATCACCGTGGGACACTTTAAACCTTGTGCTTTGATGCCAAGTTTGTCATGACCCAAGAATGCTCCCTAGTTATCATATGGTACTTAAGGCCACAAGCGACCCTAAGCTCACCCATGATCTGGTACAAGCTGTAAATATCAAACAAACATAAAAAAAGTACTATGTGGCACTCATTTTAATAAATGTTTAAAATGTTAAGTCAATATCAAAAAAGTCTGAAACACATCACTGAAAAAACATAACTAACTATCTGACTGTCTAAAAGCCTCTAAACATGATGAGTTGTTGGGAAAGGTCCCTAACTAATTCCTACTATTGAAATAAAAATAAATGTAAATACTCAAAAGCATGATAAATTATACAATTAGTCCTCTACTTTTGAGGACTCACCAACACTACAACTGAGTGGCACACGAACTATCTAAGTATAATCAGGGAACGGAGCATCTGAACTTATGTTACAAGACCACATAGCATAAAAGAGATTGTGCAGCTAGTACATTGAATGTACTGGAATGTGAGATAAAGACTGATTGATATACATGTAAACTGAGCATGAATGTGTGAACATGGAAATAGAATACAAGACCAAGCATATATATATATACTAAAATAATCAGAATAACTGGATAACTAATATATAGATACTTGGTCAAGAAAATTTATACTGATGTAGTTTGAATACTAAAATGAAACTGTTGGAGCTATCATATTAAAAACATGACCCAATCTGTGATAACTGGAGTCGAACCCTTAACCCCATTTAGAAGGATGTTGGGACCTTACCATGGGTACCAATATTTGTTGTGTGGATCTAATAACATAATGTCCTGAAGGACTAGGGTTTCAGTCCTCTATTGGAAGGTGAGCTATCATCCTTAGGTTCGACGTTAAGTCATACTCCCAACTTAACTGACACTAATATTGATGAAAGACTTAACATGACATATACTAACATATGCTCAACATAAGGGTATTTTGAATTTAATTATGTAAGTATTCTCTGAATGACTTGTAACCTGACATTAGTGACATATATGAATATCCAGGTATCAGGTGTTCATAAACCACCATCACTATCTAATAAAGACTAATCTTGACAAATGTTGAATAATTCATGGTATGGGAAAATCATGAATAACACCCAAATCAATAACCAAGTGATGTAGACATTTGTAATATCAAACATATGGAAAAACAATTATCCTAAGGGAATATATTTTCATGGATGAACTTGAGAGTTTAACTGAATAAATTATAAAATTTGTACTTCTCATAAAACTCTAGACAAAAAGGGATTAAACTTAAAAAATTGGAGAACTTTGGGAGTCAATGGGTGAATGGATCCCATTGATGAACATCCCACATACCTGAAGTAGAAGCCTTGAAGAATTCCTCTTGAGAGTTGGACTTTCTTGAAGAACCCTAGTTTTGTCTTGAAGGAGAAAGGAATCACCACTTTGATTCCTCTATTAAAATTAATAATTATGTTATGAATTGGGTCTTTGGGTATTTTATAACACTCCTTGTGAAACCAAAACTACGTGGGTTTGACATGAAAGGGAGTTGGAAATGACATAAAAGTCCCTGGAAAAATATGTTGAAAACTGGTTTCCTAGTCGTTACGTCTCACCGTATGACTCATTGGGACTGACTATGAGTCATAGTCTAAGTTGTAAGCTAAAATCTAGGGTCTAAGGTCAGTTTTTGGTCTGACTATGCCTTTTCTCATACAAATCATCATGACTGACTACGATTCATAAAATGGATTCATAGTCTAAATCTTAAGTCTTGGATCCTTTACTGGTTTGGCTATAATTCCCTCCCTATAACTCGTAGTCTCTAATTACGAGTTGTAAGGACTAGTCTTAGTCACTAGACATAAACTTGGGGAATTCACTTAAGTAACTACAACTCACTCATGAAAACGCATCATGAGTGGTAATGACTCGTTACCCGAGTAATCATCATAACAATATACCAGTCCCTTAAGGGACAATTTTCCCCAACTTTTTACCACGACATCGAATTGAGGCAAGACTGGAGGCATTCGAAAGCTGACTTATTGGTCTATCATTTTAGGGGATCTAGATATTGAAAATTTAGGGTATTACTTAAAGTAAACTTGTGATTTATAAGTGTGGGGTGCTTACTCAGTTTGCTTTGTGAGTGTAACCCAAAACCTTCCCGGATAGTTTTGCCAAGGTTGTAGGATAGCTGGTTGGGATAGGGTCATAGGACATATTTTAATAGGCCCACTTTTATTCTAAATATTCAATGTATCCCTTGATCCTAATTTGAGGCTAACATGACCTATTTTCTTATTTAAACCATTCACCTTTCAATTTTAATTATAATGAACATGTTTTGGCCCTGATCCCTCCTTGGATATTATGTACCTCAACTCAGGAAAATCACCTAAGTTGAGGTTAGCTATCGTAGGGATACATAGCTAAAGATGGGTATGAAGAGAAAATTGAGAAAAAAAGAAGGTAGGGTTGGGTATGGTAGAAAAATAAAAAAAAAAGAAATAATAAATTAAAAGAATTAAAAAAACCACACCCAATCTATAAATAAATAAATGAGAAAAGGACAGAATAAAAGAAGTGTAGTTGAAAGTGGATCATAGAATATAATTGTAGTGTCAAGGAGGGTTGTGTCACCATTACTCATATATACCATACCTCCAGTCACATCTAAATTACAAGTTAAGAAAATACCTATAGTTTTCTAAGTCTAATTGACCAAAAAAACTAAGGCATAGAAAATAAGGGCAAGTCGATGGTATTTTGTGCACACTGTTTGAACTTCTATGTGAGTGTAACACCCCAAAATCTTCCCCGAGACGTCACACGGTGCTTAGGATCACAAGTGATCCCAAGCTAACCCTTCTACTGGCATTACTCATAAGCAAATGAATGATATGCATATAACAACTGAGTTTACTATGAGGAAACATAATAACGATGGAATCTGGGGAAAATATAATATCAATACAACTTTTACATTCTGAAAAAGTCTGAAAGAGGGACTGAAAATACATAACTGACTCTAATTGACATCTGTGAAACCTCTACTATACTTACTATAGATTGCTGGCACGTGACTTCCACTATCACTAATCAATACATATGAATAAGAAAATAAAGTACATCAATAACATCTAACTAAAGTCCCCGAAGTAGGAGGACTCCTCATCTGCTAACTGGAATCTACAACTATCTAAATATTATATACATGATACAAATGAGCTGATTCCTATATTATGAGACAATATAGCACATAGACATATATGTGGATCAGTACTTTGAGGATGTACTGAGTATATGGGGGTGAAATGCATAAGTTAAAACATCATTGCATCATCATAACTTGTAAAACAATGCATGCTAAATGTAAATGACTCACATAAGCTGGAATATCTAGAATACTAAAAATAATAATCATGAGAAACAAATCATACTTGTAAATCTGGTGAGCCATAACATTTAGTTCTAAAAGTTGTGCTAATACTCTGTCTTTAAATCATACTGTCTAACTGTAGAAAGGACTCACTTCTAAGTTTGAAATCTGAAAACTACAATCTGTAACTCTTATCTTTCTGTAAAGCATAGTCTAAGTATAACTTGTATTCCTTGACACTTAGTTTTCTAAAATATGGAAAATACCTTATCTTAGGGCTTAAAATCTTAAGACCATAACTTCCAAAACATATGCTTTTATCTTAAATCATTAAATCATTAGATTGTTAAAGAGTTGGGGACATCTGTTAGGAGGTTCTTCTAACAAACATACACCAAGTGAGCATCCATGGAGTCTCATGACTGGCCCCCATTAGGTAAGGATGTTCTACCCTTGCAATCGAAATAGAATTTCTATCTAATATGATTATAATCTGAGTCATCCACCTAGAAGTGGGAATATTCTGAATCCTACGATGACACATAGTTTTGGGGTATGAAACCCTGGAATCATACCCAACTCGGAGCTAAATACTACTCTCATTCTTATGCTCAAAATATTAAGAAATCTACTTCAAAACTATCACAAGGGTTTACAAGATAACCAATTATTCTTTTATTTCTTTAAATCTCAAGTTATTTAAACAAAGCGGATTCTTATCTTAGCTTAGGACCAAAAGGTCAAATCTTTGTCGAAATCTACGAATAATCTAATCCGAGGGTGCTCATAGCACAAATAATCTTAAAATAGCAAATCTTAATGTTAAAACATTTTGAAATTCATTCTTGATAATGTAAACATTCATAAATCAACTTAAAATCTAGAAATTTCAACAATATGCATGGAAATATAAATATAATCATGTAATTCAACTTCTAAATCATAGGAAATCTCATAATTTTGCAAATAATGATAATGGGTAAAAACCCTAACTTGAATTTCATGGAAAATCATATAAATTGTAGTAAATTTATAATTAAAATAAAGTTTGGGCACAAGGATGAAAGAATCACCCTTGTTACAACCACACATACCTTGGTAGATGATTAGATAAAGAATTTGGAGTTAGTGACTCCTAATTGAGTTCTTGAAGATGAGGTCTTGACTATCTTGTTTTGGGAATCTTCAATCTAAAGCTTTCTTGGAGAATCTATGGTGGAATTTGATTTAATGGAGAAGGGGATTTTGGTTTCTATGGTTTTTCTTTTGAAGAGAATGATGAATAATGAGATAAACTGCTTGGAAATATGATTAATCTCATGTTTAAGATGGATTAGGGACTTGGGAATTGACCAAAATACCCTCATTAAACCCCCAAACATAACTGGAAAAATGACCAAAAATCCCAATTTGACGGGCAACTGTGACACGCCACACTTGCGGTGGCTCACTGGAAAAGGACAAGTGGGAACTGGGCTTTATCCACAATGCGAAGCTATTGCGGTGCCCTGTGCTTTGCCATTTTAGCCACAAGAGCAACACACCACTATCGCGTAGGCTTGCTGGAAATTGAAAAATGTGAAATGGGACTCCTCTGCGACACAATAGAATCCTGGAGTCTCACTGGAATTTGACAACTGCCAATTTGCTTAGCTATGCGACGCACTGAGAGTCCAGGTGATACACTGTCAACTTAAAAAGCCATAACTCCTTCACCAAGTGTCGGATTTAGGTGAATTTAGTGTCGATAAAAATGTTATTCAATTTCTCATACAATGGTATTCATATTTAAATCAAATTCTTACAATTCTAAGGATGAATTTAAGCTAGCAAAAGTATGGGGTATTAGAGTGAGCATGAGTTCTTTGATGTAGTCTAGGTATTGATATTCATTATGATACTGTGAGAGTATAGGAGTTCTTTTTTGTGAGAGTAAACAGGTTGTATTGACAACTAATTATCTATTTAGGAAATGTCATTTTCATACATGATTGGTTGTTTGTTTCTAATATGATACTATCACTTGATTTCTTTCGTGTCATAATATTATTCCACATATATATATATACATAGTGGTTTTGAAAGTTTGATATAGGAGGTAGTTGAAAGTTTTAAATAAACTAAATAAAGTGACTGTCATAGGTACCTTAGATTTCTTTAGTTAAGCATCACGGTTGTTTGTTGTGTTTTCAGTTTCTGAGGACATGAAAATGTTCTAAGTTTAGGGTGTTCATATGCAATGATTTCATGGAACTTTTGATGAATAAAAAAGGAAACTAGGCAAGAACATAGGTCTTCTTGTTTGATCTAAGGTGATTTTGTGTTAATTTAATAGGAAAATAGTTTTTTGGAGAAAAATATGAGAACGAAGGATGAAAACTAAGTTGAGTGGTGACCCACAAATTGACCTACGACAAATGGATGGGACCAATGTTGCATGAGTTTGGGCATGACTTGAGTTCTAAAACTGCTTTACAAAGTCTAAGTTCCACAAAGAGACCAACGACATATGGATGCAACCCATGACTAGTGGGTGGCAGGCGTAAGTCAAAGTACTGAAAAATTGAAGCTAACTATGATTCCAACGATGGAGAGCCATGACTTGTTGTTTTGATCCATGACCCAACTTAAATTCATTGGTATTGCTGACATAATTTTCCCACACAGACTAAGATAGGATTTATTTTGTGTCTATATATAATCCCTTGATTATTTATTATTTAGATAGGGGCTATATATACGTTTTCCCTTACTTTGAGGTCATGATATACATTATTCATACTTGAATTATTGACATTGGTTTTTAGGTTCTATAATCAATTTGAGAGTTCAATTTTCATCATATTCATGTAAGTTCAAGATTATGCTTTCATCTATGAAATCTTTATATGTTCTTACAATCATGAGTAGCTAAACCCCATAACTAGTTTTATGGGAAACCATGATGAATTAACAAAGAAGGTTAAGCACAAACTCATTCTAGACTAGTGTTCATGCTTGTATTGGTATTTCCTTTGGTTTCTATGCTTTCTTGATGTTGTCCAATGTTAGGAATTCGCTTGTATTCTATACTTGCTCAAAAGAGAGGTACAAACTAGGAAAAGAAAATAACAATAGTAATTTAAAGCTACCAACCTTTATTTAATTAACTTGAGTCGTAACTAGGTTAGTTA
This sequence comes from Capsicum chinense, assembly GCA_026120095.1. Classification (NCBI taxonomy): domain Eukaryota; kingdom Viridiplantae; phylum Streptophyta; class Magnoliopsida; order Solanales; family Solanaceae; genus Capsicum; species Capsicum chinense. The sequence continues at coordinate 61,692,654 of JAPEIP010000008.1, read as the reverse complement.
ATCGAAAATCATAAAACAAGGATTTGTGATGTGATGCTTTGAGTTTGAGAGGAGAAGAGTTAGGTGATACATATCTTGCTATATTTTGCATACAAGGAATCGGGATAGTTATTTAAGAATGAATAACCAGTGAAGTTATGAAGTCAGGGAAACACAATCCAAGTGCTCATCTTATATTGAGCACAATCGAATTAACCATCAATTGATAGTATGATACTTCAAGCTACAACAACCCCTCTCCCCTTTTATTTATGTAACTCCCAATTACATTAGAAAATACTTGACAGACTTTGGCCTTTTCCTCATGATATCGAATCCAACGTAGTTAGGTTTTATATTTGATTTACCAGTCGCTTTATACTTTTTGAGAGGTGTAATTTGGGAACTATCATGCATCTTCTGCCATATTAGCCTTGGCCGAGTGATATAGGATAGATATGTCATAGTCTTTGATCAATTCCATCCACCTTATCTGACTCTGGTTCATGTCTCTCTAGATTAACACATGTTGCAAACTAAGTTTGTCGATGAACACTTCACACTTCACCTCAGAAAGGTAATTTCATCAAATATTCAAAACAAAGACCACAACCACCAATTCCAAGTCATGTTTGGGGTATTTTTTCTCAAATGACTTCAGTTGCCTCAAATCATAAGCAACTGCATTCGGATTCTACATCAATACAACACCTACACCCAATTGTTACGCATTACAAAACATAATAAAATCCTTATCTTCAATAGGTAAGGTGAGAATTGGGATCGATATTAGAGAAGTTTTGATCTTTTGGAAGCTCTCTTCACACTTGTCACCCCACACAAATGGAACCTTATTTTGAGTTGTGAGAGTCATATATGAAGAATTGGCAATAAACCCCCTAACTAATTAGCAATAATAAGAGGCCAACCCCAAAAGCTAATTCTTAGCAACATAAACTTTCTATAAGTCTACCATAACCCCTTCCTTAGAGACCATGTGCCCCATGAATGATACTTAATATAGATACACTTGGAATACTTAGCACATGGTTCCTTCTCCTTAAGAAACCCTAGTATTGTACACAAATGAGTTTCATGCTATCTTTAACTCTTGGATTAAACCAGAATGTCATCAATAAACACTACGATGAAAGAATAAAAAATGTCATGAAAACCTTATTCATCTGACTCATAAAAGTATTTGGGGCATTGGACAAGCTAAAGGACATGACTAGACATTCATAATGCACATAAAGAGTTTGAAAATAAGTGTTCGGGATGTCTTCTACCCTAATCTTGGGTTGATGGTAACTTGACATTAAATAAATTTTAGAGAGTACTACATCTCTCTACAACTAGTCAAACAGGTCATCTATCTTAGGAAAAGGATACTTGTTGTGAATAGTTACCATATTCAACTATCTGTAGTCTATGCATATTCTCATGTAACCATCCTTGTTTTTCACGAACAAAATAGGATCATCCCAAGTGAAATTCTTGGGTAGTGAAATACTTGTGCGAATAAAACCCTTCTTTAACAATTCTTGTAATTTAGCTTTAATTTCCTCAGTTCTATTGGTACCATACAATAAGGAGGGATAGAGATGGGGAAAGTTTCATGCTCTAAATCTATACATAAATCAAACTTACAGTCAAAGGAATTCTAGGAAGTTCAATAGTAAATATTTCTAAGAATTCACACAAAATCATGACGAAAGCTATAGGAGGGACTACAGATTTATCTTCTCGAGTATGGGCTAAAAATGACCTATACCCCTTCTTTTCTAATTTCTATACCCCTTCTTTTCTAATTTTTAGGCATGAATAGATGACACAGTTCTCACAGGAGGAAACTTAAAAGTACCTTCTAAATCTAAGTTTTCATTCTTATGCATCACTATAGTGACAATCTTAGCATAACAATCAAGAATGATAATATAAGGAGACAACTAATTCATCCCCTAGATTATATCAAACCCCTTCATGTCTAAAATCACTAAGTTTGCTATAGTTTTGTATCCTATAAACATCACAGGGCATGCCATATAGACCTGATCAACACATAATGGCACCCCAAACTAGTGTAGACACGTAAATAAGAGCATCAACCAATTCATAGGATAAGTTCCAACCCAAAGCAAATTTCATAGAAATATAAGAGAAAGTAGACTAGGATCAAATAATATATACATCATACAATCACAGACATAAATAGTATGTGTAATCACATCATCAGAAGATTCCACTTTGGGATAAGCTAGAATATCTTAAAATTGGGTTCTATCATAGCATCTTTACTAGCATGAGCACATTTTTTTTTATCTTTCCTCAGTCTCAATTAGCTTGGTTTCCACCCCTTCCTATAGCCTGGCGATTATACCCATCATAAGATCACCTTTACCATTTGCTTTATGATCACAACCTACTAAAAATAGAGTATTAGAATTCCATTATTAAGTCAACTAACCTACAGGTAAAAATTTAGGACAATACCTTTATATATGTCCTAAACCTCCAAACTCATGGCACTTGGTGCCCAAGCAGGCTTCTAAACTAAAAAGGACAAAGATGTATAGATGACTATTTGTGAAGGTTGATAATTAACCCTAGATGGGCCTCTGTAAACACAAGCATGCCTGAACAATAAGGACAAGAAGAAGGACCTTGAGAACCTTCAAACAAGTATCAATGAGCTGGCTAGAGGTTTGGGCCATCATTTTTTCATCTTTCAGCTCTCCTTATTTCCCAAATACCTCAGCCATTTTATATAATTCCATAACCTCTTGGAAATACTTTTACAAAGTCATCACTGATAAAGTAACCATCCAAATCCTAGAATTTAGACCCTTCATAAAGTACCTAATTGCTCCTTCTCTGAAGTGATTAATTAAAGTGTATAGCGGAACAAAGGCAAGAAATTTAGCCTCATAGGTCACCGCAGATATCACCTTGCTCTAAGTTCAAGAATTCATCCTTCCTATGATCAAGATAAGCGAAAAGAACATATTTCTCAAGAAAAACATTCTGAAATTAAAACCGAGTAAGTTGAGGTAAGGTAGACCTACACTCAATAAAGGACCTCCACCATTGTAACTTTTAATAATACCCATCTTATACAGATATTCATGATAATCTATGAAAAAGTCAAATGCATCCTCAAACTTTTCACCTTGAAATACTTGGGTTTCATCTTCACGAGGTTATAAAAAAGTCCATGATCATTAACAATCATCACCGGTCCCACTACCATTAGGGATACACCTTGTATTAGAACCTTCATCCATCGTTGGTGCCATAATAGTTTCATAATGTAAGGATGAGGATAGGAATACAAGAATAGTAAGAGTATCACCTTTGCCAGCCAAACATCCTAAAAGCCCTAACACTTACTAAATCAACTCTACCATTATAGGTATCTGGGTTTCACCATTCTACATAGGTATAATTTGTCTGGTATCACTATTCCTTCTTTCCCAATGACTATCTCTTTATCATGTGCTAACCTTGGAGTACCATGTTATGTGCAAGTGAAAGGGTTTTATTGTCTAGTAAATCCTCTAGATAATTGAGCTCCACCCCTAATAGTTGATGCCCTTCTTTCTTCTCTCTTATCCCTATCTCTCATGCATGGTCTTCCCCAAATTACAACCTATGTGGCTAGTGAAAAAGCTGTTGTTGGTATTACTAATGGGGTGACTGAGGATGTTCTAGATAATGTGTATTCAACATCGATGAAATAAGAAAAAAGGAGTTAGATACCAATTTGAATTACAAGATACCAATTGGAATCAAGTAATAACATTCAAGGAAGATGTAACACCCCAATTCGCTAAACCGAAATACTACATGGTGCTCATGACCCCGAAGGACCACAAACTAACCCATGACTGATATTTGTACCTGTATACTGCAAATCATGATATAATAATGCGGAATACATAGAACTGTAAGGCCATAGGGTTCAACTGAATACAATTATTATGGCTTAACTGAATACAATTATGTGGGTGAAAATACCCAAAACAACTCAATCCGAACATAAATCTTAACATAAATCTAAAAGCCTCTAAACTATCTGAATAAGGAATTAAAGAAACATTTCTCCAACTAACTCTGTAAAACTTAACTAAAGAAATAAATAAATGAATCAAATCATATTGTCCTCGAATCAATGAGGACTCACTATGTCTCTGCGACTGGAATGCTACCACTACTGCTAGGTTGGAGCTCGTGTCTCAGAACCTATGGTGTAATATGAAAAGAAAGCACCATAGCGCAAATGAGTTAGTACAACTGGAGTACTGAGTATACGAGGAAGGTAGGCTGAACATAAAGGGTTTCATGCATGAACAACACTGACTGACTAATATGAACGTGGGAGTGCAAACACACATATATAGAAATTGGGACCGTGAATATGTAATAGCATGACTTGTAAGCTAATACATGGTTTACTGATAACTGTCATGACTAATACTGAAACTAATAACATGGACGACTGTATCTGACAGTCCTGTATATACTGAAATCTGAAGAACGCCTTGAGTTCTTTTACAGAGACTAATACTAAAACTGTGGGAAGTAGTGTTTAACTGACATGCCCCATGTATGCCGTTATATCTAAGCTAGAGTCCAATCTCTGCCCTGACTGGAGGGGTTTCAATACCGTGCCACGAGTAATGACAACCTGTGAGTGACCCTTATCTGGGGGATACTCAATGAGAATGGTGGAAACCCTAAACTAACAAGCTAAGCCACCTCATCAACCCTAATCTGAAGGGTTAAGATTTCTAAACCTACACTGGCTACGTAGTTCTAGAATACAAGGATGACTACTAAGAATCACACCCTGAACTGGTGGGTGAGTTCCCATCCTTGGGTTTACTCGGTGATAACCTCTACTCCCATCTGGAGAGACTGGACATGAATAACTGACTATGCATGACTTAATCTTACTAAATTTCGTTGACTGGCGGAATGTTACTGATATCTGAGAACTGACTAAGATCATGAGTTTTTCCTAAGTCACATGACTGACTGAAGTCTATGGAATCATAGCTTGAGTTCGGATATCATGAAACATGACATGGATGTAGGCACACAGCTATAGTTTTTGGGTACAAGTACCCCCAGGACTCGATAGAAGAAAACTGACACACATGACTGACTTGATCATAACAGTAGAGTCCATAATTTATAATATCATAAGTAGGGATCTCATACTAAGCATGGTTATCAACAATGTATTGCATGGAAAGGATTTCATATCACATGGAAGTACTTGC
>JAPEIP010000008.1:61654747-61686122 GCA_026120095.1 Capsicum chinense | reverse complement strand
CTTGATAGATTCAAAAACTCTTAGCTTGTATTACCTTAAGTGACTCATATGAACATGCTTAATGCATCATAAGCTATCCTATCACTAGGATATTCATTGTAAGTCATGTACTCAAGTATGAATCACAGGATAGGAGATTTCATACGTCAGAATACTTATTTACTTCCTAGCTTAGAAACATGCGGGGTATTACAGAAGAAAGAAAGGAGTTTGTTTCATAAAGCCTTGTAGCCTCTCGATGAAAAGTGTAGACGTCTTTGAATTATTACACAAAAATCTACTAGACCTATTCTTGGATGACGAGATTTATGCTCCTATTACTCTGTACCATCATTTTTATGACCCAAACAATCATGATTGGCACCAACCCTAAACTATGGCGGGAAAACCATACTTAACATAAACCTTATTTATCAAGTTTAATAGTCAACGTTACCCTCCCAAAACTTATCATTAATAAGTCTAAAACCAATAATTCAATAAAGCAGTAAATTGTCAAATTCAACATAATTATTAGATCAAATAGAGTGCAAAAATCCTCTATTTATTATATTCCCGGGACTTGAAGTCACTGCATAAAAACAACTAAGAACATCCAAAACTATACTAAGAAATTATCAAAAAGGTAATAAAGGAATAATGAATTTATTAGTTTGAAAACAAGTACATAAATAAAAGGTAGAATATTTAATGACTACCTGATCATAGCACTCACTCTTAAAATAAAGTCCGAAACTACTAAATAGAGACTCGTCTCAAATGTTGGAACATACTCTATACTCTATAAAAGGAAGAGCACAAGTAGCCTTACTACATCAATAAGTACAGGTTAGGCATCACAGGATGAATCAACTCATTAGCAAAAAAATAAGCAAACCAAATAATTCATTAGCAATCATCACAGAACTTATAAGAAAAGATAAACAAACACATTTACGACACTTCATTATAGAGGGAATACAAGCTCATTTTTATGTATTTTAACACTTAGCCAATTTCAGCAACAAGATGCATAACAATATATGATTATAATTGTATATTTAATGCATATAAAAGAATCTAAGCATGCAAGATGTTTTCATAATCTCTTTTTATGCTCTATCTCATCAACATCACTTTCAATATCATGAATGTCATGATTCCAATAGCATCGACATCATCATAACTCATCAATATCAATATAATCTCAACAACATGAATATTATAATCTAGGCATCATCATCATTATCACCCATACGTATGAATATGCAAATGTAGTCAATAGTCATAAGTAGTGCCGAAAGTAATTACATTATTTAGTTCACATATAAGCACAGAGTCAAGAGAGTCTAATTGCTGCAATTAAACTATAACCTACCTTAATTCTCTGCTCAAAATCACTTTTAGGTTGAACACTTTCCTTTCTTTTCACTTTACCTTTGTTCTTAATCTCTAACAACGAGTTTACATACCTAATTCAATCATTTATTCTTTTTTAACCACTAGGGATCAATAATATGAACTTTGCATATAATTTTGCCTAAATTCTTCATCTTAGGATTTCAACCCTATAAAACAAATGAATCCTACTTAATTTATCATGAATGACAAGAATTCTACTTGAAATAGTATATCCTAACAGCCTAGGATCATTAAAAATTAATCTAAAACCCTTTTCCCATCAATTTGTGCTTAGTTCATAAATTAGGTCAAAACCCCCAATTTTTACCATAAATATGATTCTAGCGATTTCTGATAATTCTAGAAGTGATTCAAGTTTAGAATATCAAGAAATCTTACCTCCAAAGATGTAAAACCATTGAAAATTGCAGGATATTGCCTTTCCGAAAGCCTTGGTTCATTTTTTAGAAAAGTGAAATAAGAAAATATGATTTTAGTTTTAAAAATTGTCAAAATGTATTTTAACTACTACAGTGGTTCCTTTTTCCACTACAGTGGTCCCAAGGCTGAATCTTGGGGCCTCTCCTCAATAAGGTCTATTTTACAACATGCCCCTCAAAATATGACACTGCAAACCAATCCTTTCACAATAAACTCTATAACTAGAGTTTTATGACTCCATTTTATATGTTGAATATTTCTATGACTTTCAAAACTAATTCTCTGCCTCAAAATAAAGTCAAACACCCCCACCAATGCTTACATTAATACTATATTTCCTTAGGCTTGTACACCCTTAATAATCATCAAATAATAGGCTAACCCTGTATTTCTTAAGAATATTCTAAGAGAAAATTTGGCAAATGTTTAAACTCTTATTTCAGTGTAATGACGAATTGGGTCATTAAAGAATGTGAATGGTATAGTAAAAGAAAAGGTATATTTAGGCTAAAAAGTTAGGATCAAGGGATATCATATAACATTTTGTAGGTCTTTTAAACTAAGAGTGAACTATTCAAAATGGCATGTGATCCTTTCCTAACTAACTATTCGACAACTTAGGAAACACTAACTGGGCTAGTCCTAGATTGCACCCACATAGTTTATCATGCTCAACTTACTCTATAATTTAGGGGCAAGGCGATCGTTGTCTAATATAACAACCCAACTTTAGTTGGGGTCGAATCCTCAAGGAGTAGAATTAGTATTAAAATCCTATGGGTGTTGAAAGTTACTAAAGATATACCCGTAATGAAGACATAAATTAAACATGAATTAAAATGGGGGTTTTATGGTTTGGAAGATTGTTTTGCTGAAATCTAAGTAAACTACAATTAAGAGAAACAAAAGTTGGTAATATTCCAATACGAGAATAGTCTTGGGATTATGTATTCCTAGGGGAAAATACGGCATGGGTTCATGATAATCAAGTGCAAATTTTAATTAATGACTATATGGGTAGGATAGGTTAGGGGTTTTGATGCTAGTTTTTCAAGAAAACACCAAAAATATCACACATGGATTGTTTCGGATACCTCGTGGGTGTGGCAAATAAATCCCGCCAAAACCTCAATTGGGCATCCCTATTTCTAGGAAGATGCCCAAAACATAGCAAATTCACAATCCATCTCTATTTCTAAGACAATGTAAAGGAATAAGTTAATGTCTATTTATTGTTCACTAATACCTTGTTACCTATATCCCTTTTCAAGGATGATATAGGATCTATAAGTATACCCATATCTCTCTTTTAAGATTGATGTGAGATTTTGGGAATTTTAGGTTTTCACCTACAAATTCCCATTCAACAGGCGATTGTCTGTGAAACCCAACATCATTAACCAAGATTCTACACTAATAATCAAAAACCACAGATATTTGCAGCCTATTTCAACATAATCCCAATATAGATGTTTAACTACTTATGAAGTTTAAGTTAAGAACTATACAAAAATGAACATTCAATGTTTCCATTGAAGATGCAATCAAGAGTATTCCCCTATTTAACTTCAATTACAACTAAAATCAATTAGAAAATTAACCACAATATTATTTCCCAATTTAGTAGGGTTTTACAAACTAAAAACTTCAAAATCTAGCTGCTGATATCCTAAAAATAAAATGGTTTTTGTCCTATAGAGAACTGGAAACAACTGTGGGAAATGACAAATCTACCCCTAGGCTATTTTCCGCTCAATAAAGATCTTCGGGGCTTGATTGTGATCGTGGTGAGCCCATCATGATCGCCACCATGACTAATCTTTCCTTCTTGCGATCGTGACCCTCAGACCACTATTTTGGTAACTAAGGGTCAGTTCCTGCTCATGTTTTTCTAGCCTTTGCTCTAACTTTTCCTTTTTTGATCTTTTTTCATCCCATTTCACTTCTTTACTTCCCATCACCTATATACCTGCAAAACATCGGAATTAATGCATTCAACTGAAAAATTCCTCTCATTTACACCATTTAATCATAGTAATGTGCAAAAATTTGGGCATCAATGAGTGGTAAATTTACCACTCATCAAGACCCCCAACTTAAACCTTTTCTTATCCTCAAGTAACACTACTTCTTACTCAATGAGACTATGTAATTGTAAGCCCATTTAAATGACCAAATGATCATAATGACGTTGAGCTTGATTAATACCAACAAGTAGCTCTCATGCATGGGCAAAGTTATTCTCACAACTCCCCTCAACATGAAATTCAATCTCAAAGATACAAAAGACTTTAAAGAATAATAATGCAAAAATTACTAACTCTCTAAAAGTGACACTCTATTGATAGCAACTCATTTATACTCCTTTGCCTCGCTTTCTGAAGATAATAATTTCACCCGCCTCAATTAGTCTACATGCCTCCTCACAAGAAGGAAATCCCATATACGAAATTATCTATTATGAAATAAGTGTTTTAAGTTTAAAAAATCACTCTAACAAAGACTCACTCAATGCTAATAAGTTCCATACCATATGCTTGCCTTATTTTCAATCGCCACTATAATGAATACACTTGGTTGGAGATCTCGAGGGACTTTTTCAAGCTTGTAATGTTGGTTCAAGAAAGGGTACAATATCATTTAGGAATAATGTAGCTACACCCTCCTTGAACATATACATCACACTATTTAAACTAACTTTTGACAATGGACCACTTCATTTGTTTCAAAAATTCACACATGCCTACTTTCCCTATCTTGATTAATCCATCTCTTTAAAAGAATTTTATTTTTGACTATTTTTTTTTGCAATCCATTCTATTCCTTATTTTGAAGATTCCTTTATTTTTAACTATTTCACTTTCTCTCTTTTCTTAGATTTTTAGGCATCCACTTACAATATCATGGCCTAAGGTCACATTTTCAAAAACTTATCACCCCCAACATAGGCATTTGGCCTCAAGTTTCATTTTCTAAGTTCAAGAAGGCTAGGATTCAAAATAGGTATAAACTTTAAATAGTTCAAGGTTTCTAATGTGGTTGCCAAAGAAAGGCTTAAAATGGATAACTAAGGATACTATTCTATGTGGAAGTAGTCTATTTAGGCTAAAGTGGGTTCCTATGTTCACAAAGAAGGACTAAGATCATTTCACTAACCAAGCATAATCATAATTAGCATTAAGAGACTTACAGGCAAAGTTCTTGATAATACAAGTATGCATAACAGATACACAATTACGTTCATCGCACATGGCATGCAAACTTTTCAAGGAGGCTCAATTCCATTTCCTACTAAAGATAAAAGGAAGTATTTACCATATACTACAAACTAAAGACTTTGGAGTCACAAAAAGAGGTAAAGTATTGTTACAAAATTGTTCAAGTCTATGCCCTTGGTTTTCAAAAAATTTTGGATAGTGGAGGGTGTTTTCTTCGCATTTACACCACGAAAAAATTTTCTAGTGATGGCACCAAACCGAGCCGTCATCCCATATTTTATATCTTATGAGAGAAAATCATATGGCTACTCAGACTTCACCATAGGCATAAGGGCAATCCCAAAACTCCAATGCTACGAGTACTTAGACTTTCCCTGCATCTATGGCACAAAACCCAATAACGATAACTTTCTTTTAAGAATATCATTGCTCAACCTATCAAGGGGAAAGGCTCATCCGTTATCATCATAAACACGAAAAAGATAAAATAAAAATCTAAGAATGAAACACATAACTAATCCATGAAATGTGGGCACCATCAGAGTGCCCAAATATTACAACCCAGAATAAAAGTAAAAATCATCCAAAACAACATAAAAACATCCACAAATATCTCACTAATATAGCACAAATAAAGAATACATAAATAAGAACCCCTAACTAAAAGCTTCCCCAACTAAAAGCTTGCAGTGACCTTACTGCATAATCAAGAAAGTATAAAGAGAGTAAAAGGGTGCTTCCTGTAACCGCAATCAAGAACTATTGTTTCCATCGGTCTCACCATCACCTATAGCACTATCTGAGTTTGACCACTCAATTGGGACCTTATCATCACTATCAGCTCTAGGAGAAGAAAGTATTTCTCTGGGTTTCATGACCTTCCAAAGGCCCTTCACCCCCTCCACATCTTCAAGAAAAACTTGTCTTTTTTCTTCACTCTCTTCTTCATCTACTATTGCGAGTCCTTGAGCTCCTTGTGTGAATATGATAACGATGATTAGGCCCTCTTAAGATAAGAAATAGTTTCCCCTACTTCTTTTGATCCTCCAAGAATATCTCATAGTTGGACTGAGATATTTAGGAATGGAAGACAGTGGAAGACTCTTTTAGTCCCTGAAGGAGCTTCAAACTAACTCCTTGATTGTCCTTATCTCGACTAAGGTGTTATTGATCATCCCAGCTGTGGATAGCCTATATAAAATAATATTATCCTCCACTGACCTCCACAAGTCAATATTTCTCTTCTTGCTCTTCCTAAGGTCTCTCTCTCCTTAGATCTTTAGTGGATAAATGGGATTCTTGGGAGAGATCCAACTATCTTTCAGGAACTCAGCAACCCCTGATTGCTTACATAACTTAGTGATCACTGATGGAAATAAAAGCATGGGCCCCTTTTGTTCCTATAATGATGAATCTCCATGATAACAAACCGGCTAGAATTTAAAAGAATGTTGTTCAAGAGGCAGGTCTAACACCCTTATTTTATGAATCGGAATGCTACACGGTGCTCATGACCCTGAAAAAGCACAAGCTAACCCATGACTGATATTTGTACCTGTACACTGCATAATATATATATATAACATGCAGAAAACCTGAACATGTAGGCCATAAGGTTCAACTAAAGAGATATAGTAACATCCATGGGGTAATGAATACCCTAAACAACTGAATATAAAACTAAATACTGAATCTAATAGCTAAATCTGACTAAATCTGAAAGCCTCTAAGTACTGTCTGAATAAAAAGTTGAAGGAACATGTCTCCAACTAACTTCGTAAAGCTGAACTTAAGTAATAAATGAATAAATCAAATCATATTATCCTCAAATATATGAGGAATCACTACAACACTGCAACTGGAAATCTACTGCTAGTCTTGAACTCGTGGCTCTGGAACTATGGTGTAATATGAAAAGAAAGCACCATAGTGCAAATGCATCAGTACAACTGGAGTACTGAGTATACCAGTAAGGTAGGCTAATGTAAAGGTTTAACATGCATGAATAATACTAACTAACTGACTGATATGAACGTCAGAGTACAAATATACATACATAGTAACTGAGATCGTGAGTACGTGGTAGCTAAATCTATACGCTAATATATGACTGGAACTGTAGTTCTGATACATGAGCGACTATGTCTGAATGTCCTAAATATGGTAAAACTCTCTGAGTCCCATGCTATAACTGAATTTAACTGTATCTAACAGTCCTAGTATACTGATATCTAAAGAACTGCCTGAGTTCTTTTACTGAGAATGATACTGAAACTGTGGAGGTAGTTGTTTAATCGATATTCCCTATGTATACCATTACGGCTAAGCTGGGGTCCAATCTCTACCCCGACTCGAGGGGTGTCAATACCGCGCCACTGGTAAGGACAGTTGTGAGTGACCCTTATCTGGCAGGTACTCAAAGTGAGAATGGTGGGACCCTAAAATGACAGGTTAAGCCACCTCATCAACCCTAATCTGATAGGTTAAGATGTCTTAACCTACGCTGGCTACATAGTTCTAAAACACAAGGATGATTGCTAAGAATCACACCCTGAACTAGCAAGTGAGTTCCCATCCTTGGGTTTACTCGGTAGTAACTTCTACTCCCATCTGAAGGGATTGAACATGATTCAACTGTATGTACTTGGACTGAATAACTGACATTCGTTGACTGATAGAGTAGTACTATTATCTGAGAGTTAACTGAGATCATGAGATTTTTGATGTTTCCTAAGTCACATGACTGACTGAGTTCTATAGAGTGTAGCTTGACTGAGATTTATTGTGGCACATGACAGGGATCTAGGTACACAGCTATATTTTTCGAGTACGAATACCCCCAGGACTCAACAGAAGGAAACTGGCACACATGGCAGGACTTGATCACAATATTAGAGTCCACAATTCACAATATTATAAGTAGGGGATAGTATACTTCATGTATTTATTCACATCTCAACATGGTAGGGAGAACATGGATACATTTCGTGTATATAATTCATATTTCCATTATCACACATGCTTCATGACACAACAACAACAACACATATATAGCATGGAAATTCATATGGAAGTGTATAGCTAACATGGACTTGTCATTTAGATATCATGGAATAATGTAATTATGGGTTTCTAGCATCCTAGGCATTTTATCAAACACCTTGCATGCATTCTTTAAAGCATAGGTGGATTTCATACTTGCATCACATCAAACTACCTAAAGTTCATGTTTTTCAACTAACAACCACTTATATTTCATGAAAACATCTTTGGATATCCTTTTGAAACTTAAACAACAATCATCAACATGTATATGCTTATATCACAAGAAAAAGTTTACAAAATAACATTTGAAAACATGGTTCTTGAGATCTATGAATGGATTAGATCCATAGATGAACACTACACATGCCTTAGATTAAGAATTCGTGGAATCTACGGTTGAATTTGCTTGACGCTTGAAACCCCAATGGAAACCCTAAACTTGTTTTTGACTGTTCTTGAGTGAATTTTGATAAAATTAATGAAAGGGATGCTTTGGGACTTCAATACCGTGTTTAAAGAGTATATATAGGGTTTTGGGAAGTTACCATATTGCCCTTGAGGAGTTTATAATGAAAACCAAAAACTACGCAAAATTTATCCCGATTTAGGGCCACGACGCGATGCAGAGCTTGTTAAAATGCCAATTATTGCTACCTGGAAGCTTGTCGCAAAGCGGGGCTATCGTGGAGGCTTTCTAGAAATTTACGAGTGCCATTTTAGCCTCTGGCGCGACGCGCCATGCACTGAAATGGTATTTGTCTTACAGCAGAAACTTAAAATAGCCATAACTTCTTCACCGGGTGTCCGTTTTAGGCGAATTTGGTATCGACGGAAAGCTTATTAAATTATCTATCCATTGGTAGGTCATGGGATCAAAAATTCATAGTATAATTAGATATATACTCATTTGAAGTTGGCAATATCAATATCCATCTCAAGAATTCAATTGGTAAGGAATGTTTTGGTTCGCATAATAGCTAGGACATGTTTGAGACCTTAATTCACATCAAACTTAATCATGAAACTACCAAGGAACCATGATGTACTATGAATGATCTTGAAACATGGAACTAATATTTAGTTTGATTTTTTGGGGTATTACAGTAGGCCACCATCTCAGCCCACATAGTTAGGACATTTTTCTGGTTCGTAGAGGGGGAGACTCTGCTACAAATAATGGTCATCCATATCCTCGCTTTAGCCATGAAGTCACTCATCAGTATCCCTGTCTTAGTGGTGGCCTATGGGACCTCCCTCCTTATGCATAAATGCTCAACCAGCTAACTCCCAGGAGCACAATTATTGTCCTTGTAGTCCCCCATGTCAACATTGTCCCACCCATAAACTCTATGAATCAACTCGGCGCTAAAACGAACGTCTTTACCCTGATTATTATTATTAGGTTAGGGTTAGAGAGATCTACTATGCTGAGATTTATTTAGAACTCCCTCACCCCGTGCTCATTTACCCGGTATAGTGCTAGGGCAGAGCATATCTATCCCATGGCCTCTAGCTTCTCATAGAAGGCTGAGAGTTTCTCAGTCACTTTGTCCAATGAGGTCCCTCTCTCGGGTAAAATATTCTTTCTCATACGGTCGTCATAATATGTTATCTCACATTTTGAGGCCATGAAATGGTGGCTATCATTGGATACCATTTAGTACTTGAGATTCACAAACAAGGCATTTGTTCATAAGGAAAATATTAGGAACATATGTTGTTTAACTTGTTTGAACCAATGGAAAGGCTTATGCGACATGGGTAAACTTAAAATTTAAAATCTAAGATTTGGACCAGTCTATCAGACTGATCTTTATTATCACGATTGTGGTCTTCCTGGATCATGACTGCAATTTCTAAAACCTATCAGCATCATGCTCTCAGTTATCGCAATCGCTATGGTAGGTTTGCGATTGTGGTAACTGAAGCAGGTTTGATCAACTTCTCAGACTCTAAAATATCCAAATTCATTGACCATTTATGCTCCACATCAAAGATTTTACATTATAAACATGAAACATTGTCCCTAGGTGTTCTATCATACCCTTAGAAAATGTAAAAGCAATTAAGGAATTCGTTCAAGCATTTAATTGAAGACTTGGTTTGCACAATATATTTATATTATTTTGAACAATTTTGGGTACTCAAAACTTCTCCTAGTATGTGCACACCAATAACAACAACTATCCACACCAATCAAGCACAATATCTATAATACTTCTTTTAATTTTCCCTCCAATAACAATCTATATCCCTATCACGCCATTCCCGTTCTCTTTCACGATTGGTCCAACCTTTGTTCCCACCTTGCCTTTGGTAGGCCAGGTGGGAACCCCCCAGATAATTAGCCAAGTATATAATTTATTCACCAATCCTATTGGCCTCTTCTTCATCATATCCCTTGGAGTCCATGACATTTACCTTTTTAATGGTTGCACCCATCACATGTTTCATAAGGAGTTCTAATTGTGTCATTATTTTTTCCATGTTTTCTCTCTCGCTTCATCTTTCTTCTTTTTTTTAACAACATAGGAGGTGGTAGGGGACCCTTTTAGCTACCTCGGTATCTCGGGTATGCCAATCCCTATTTTGCATTGTGACCTTCTCAAGCAAGTTTGAAGCCACATCATATAACATTTTCACAAGTGACCCACTTCATTATCCACCACGGTTTTGTTTAGTTGATCATAAGCACGATAGAAGATTTGGAGAAGCATCTTCTCTTGCGAAAGCTTCCAATTAAATCTCTCCCATACATCATATAGATTCTCTCCATTCAATTGATGAAAGTTTGTGATTTCATCACGCAATTACAACATCTTTGATGGCGGAAAGTATCTAAAAAAACATTAGTAAGTTTGTCCAAAATGTGATTGACCTAGTGGGAAGAGATTATAGCCACAACACCACCTCAACCGTTAGAGAAAATAAAAAGAGGCCCAACCACATGGATTCTTGTAAGATGTGAGCAATGTCAAAAGGGGCACACACTTTCACAAAATTATTCAAGTGCAAATTTGAGTCTTTATGAGCTTGACCCCCAAAGAGACCTTTCATTTTAAACATGTGCAACATAACACTCATGATGTAGAATACCTTATTCCCTTGATTAGGTGGTTTACCAATAGCACTCGCATAGCCAACATCATGGAGTTGCTCCTCATTATCAAGGGGCCCATCAAAGGTCCTGAAATTTCTTGCCTGATCACTCATGTTTCATGGACACTATTAAAACCACCTAGTAAGAATCAAAAACAAAAACCAAAATAAATAGCAACCACTATGGGTAAACCTAAATCTGCTATCAACACCGCACAAGAGAAAACTAAATTTCACTCTCTGGAAACGGCACCATTTTGATCACGCTCAACTTACTCCATGATTTATGGGCAAGGCAATCGTTGTCAAATTTAATAACCCAACTTCATTTGGAGTCGAATCCTTAAGGAGTGGAATTAGTATTCAAATATTATGGGTGTTAAAATCTACTACAGATATACCCATAATATAGACATAAAGTAAAACATAAATTAAACTTAGGGCTTATGGTTTGGAAGATTGTTTTGACGAAATCTAATCAAATTGTTAATTAAGAGCAACAAATAGGTAATATACCAATAAAAGAATAGTCTTGGGATTATCTCTTCCTAGGAGCAAATAATGCATTGGTTCATGATAATCAAATGTGAATTCTAACTAATGACTATATGGGTAGGCTAGGTTAGGGGTTTTGATGCTAGTTTTTAAACCAAACACCAAAAATATCACCGATGGACCCTTTAGGATACCTCGTGGGTATGACAAACAAATCCACCCAAAACCTCAATTGGGCATCCCTATTCCTAGAAAAATGCCCAAGACATAGCAAATTCACAATACATTCCTATTTCTGAGACAATGTAAAGGAATAAGCTAATGTCTATTTATTGTTCACTAATACCTTGTCACTCATATCCCTTTTTCAAGGATGATATAAGATCCCTAAGCATACCCACATCCGTTTTTCAAGGATGATGTGAGATTTTTGGAATTTGGGTTTTTCACCCATAAATTCCCACTAAACAAGCAAGTGTTAGTGAAACCCAACATCATTAACCAAGATTCTACACTAATAATCAAAAACCTCATATTTCAACATAATCCTAAGATAGGCGTTTATCTACTCATGATGTTTAAGGAAAGAAATATACCAAAATTATCATACAATGCTTCCATTAAAAATGCAAGCAAGTGTATTCGCCAATTTAACTTCAATAGAACTAAACTCAATTGAAAAATTAACCACAATATTCTTGCCTAATTTAGTAGGGTTTTACAAAGCAAAAAACTTCAAAACCTAAATGGTGATACCCCAAAAATAAAAAGGTTTTATTGTTTTAAAGAATTGAAACCAGGTTTGGGAAATGACAAATCTGCCCCTGGGCTATTTTTTGCTCAATAGAGATAGCCGGAGCTTGATTGCAATTGTGGCTTCTGCTATCATGGTGATCCCATCGTGATTGTCACCTTGACTAATTTTTCCTTATCGCGACTGCGCCCCTCAGATAGAGATCACGATAACTAAGGGTCAGTTCCTTCACACACTTTTCATGCTTTTGCACTGACGCTTCCCTTTTTTATCTCTTTTTAACTCATTTCACTTCTTTTTTTCCCATCACCTATATACCTGCAAAATATGAGAATCAGTGCATTCAAATGATAAATTCATCTCATTAACACCGTTTAATCATAGTAGTGTGTATGAATTTAGGCGTTAATGAGTGATAAATTTATCACTCATTAATAGTTGAACTAATAAGTACCTCACACTCACATAACACATGGTTACATTATCGAAATATCACCTATCCAGTACATAAATTTCTAAGCAATGGTTATTACGCCTATAATTCTTATTCTATGACAAGATTAATAGTGATCACAGTTCAAAATAGACCCAATACATATTTTAAAACAACTTTTAGGAGGGGTGTCCTTTAAACATGAAAATTAAAATATTCAAATCTTGAATGAACCAAGGCTTCCTATTTTTCTCCTAACTCAACACTAAAAAACAACATATACACACAAAAATAGAAATCAAATTCCTAAAAATGTCAGTTCTACTATAATAGCATACTTGAGGGAAAAGAAACACCACAACAAAAACCCTCGAGTGGTGGTACACCCCTACGCCCAACTTTGCAGTTATGCAGTGACCTTAATACATGATCATAATCAAAAAATCTATGAATGAGTATTAGGGACATACCTGTGACGCCCTAAGTATGTGGGTCGGATAAATCAGTACAAGTTGCATATGCAGCCCCCGAATCAGTAATAACAACACAACCATGTCTGACACAATCTCAATGACCTACATAAAATATTAGAACTAGCAGCGACGAATGTGCTCAATGATGGAAATTCATCCCCACAACTTCCACCTTCAAATATTTAGGTTGTCTTATTTGTAGGTGTCGAACTAGCAGAAGCTCCTAATTGTATCTATTGCTGCCTAATTTGGCCCACATAATAGTCAATCTAGTAGGCCATTCTTATGTCTTCAAGATGAACACTATCTACCAAATACACCTCGCAATGAGATATAGAATGGTCATTGATTGAATGTAAAATCCAACAAAGGTTAGGGTCGATTCGACAGGAAATATGCACAGGAAGTAGTCAATGCAGTTAATTAGACTATTAATAGATTATTTCCAAAGGGCAGATTCCAAAGTGACAAGTATTAAATTACAAGATTTTAGTAACCAAATAAAAAGTAAACATGTTCCTTGACTATTGTAATGCAATCATCCATACACGATTCAAAAAATACTTGTTGGTCATGCAATATCCTTTTAAGTTCCTCGAGTTCCCGAATAACCCAAGATATTTCTTGTTCCATAAACACTTTGACTTGCAAAGTAGTATGTTCCTGGGGCTTTTCATTCTAAATTAACCACTTAGCAATATTGCCTAGTATGGAAACTAGTCTAATGGATGATGATGTCAGTGTTGCATTTGGAGTATTACTCAAAGAAAGTTGTACCAAACCCAACAAAATAAGTGATATTTATTTGTGGAGCCCTCTAAAATGTTTGTAAGTTCAGCTGCACTAGTTTAAATAACAAGTTGAGTTTTGACTTGAACAAAGGGTTTAAATCATCCTGAATCAACACAATTTCTATAGTCCTTATCACTTCCATAAAATGATCTATAACTAGAAACTCAAGAACCCCAGCCTATCTGTATAAATTAGCAACTAGACATAGCAATGGAATCCTCATGCTATCCTGTATTATTTACCCCAAAATCTTCTCCACAATGTATTGTGCAATATTAATCTCATGCCCCTCCGTGATACTCACAAGAAAAGTAACCCAATCCGGAGACACTATATTGTGATTTCTTCTTGGACCCAATTTATACCTAATCAATGAACACCAAACCTTTTCTAAAAAATTCAAGGTTGCTTTATTAATTGTTAACTCATTCATTGCCAACCAGTCAATATCGGTCCCTTTGGTAGTAGTGATCCATGCCAGCCAAGTGTAGTGCAGCCGTTTGTCATCCGCACTTAGCTTATTAATTTAGATCTTTTCAGTTATGTATCCCTTAAATCATATTCTACTATTTTTTTAGGGGGGGCCTCATACTGCTCACCACTTACAAAATATGCAATATTACACTCACAAATATCAACCTATGTGCCTCCTACAAGAACAGTAGGCAGTAGGGGTTGCTTTTTATAATGTTGATCCAATAGTGATTTGACTTTTCAACATTGCCACATATGGCGCATAGAAATCATGAAACATCTTTGGGTTATATCTCCCAAAATTTCTACTAATCCAGCTAAAATGCTATCGATTGATCAGTTCTAGAATAACGAGCAGGTTTTTTTACCCGCTAGTGACTAATCGAGGATCACTTATATGCTTCGCTTGGAATTCCTTTATCAGTTGGGGATTAGTCCTTGCCATACCATTTTCATGGCTAGGGAACACTATACCTAGATTAGCTACTCAATCTAAACTTATGGTGCATGGCTTTGTATAGAAGAAACTAAAGCTAAAGTCTCGATATCATCATTTTTCAGTATTTGAGTCCCTTGTGTCCCACTTCCATCATTTACAACTACCTCTATACTCTATTTTCCACTCTCTGACACCCCCTACTCTTCAGTTTAAGGAGTGGAGATTGGAGTGGAAACTAGAATAGGTGATAGAACCAGCTATCAAGTAACATTCATATTCTTTTTTCTTGGTATAGAAGGGCGATGTAGCAGTTGATCTTTTTCAATTGGATACTCTTCTAGAGTTGTTGGACTCTTCAAATCTAGTCGACTGCTCTGCTTGCTTTTGTTTCTTTTTCTTTGCTGGGGTGTTGGTCTTTCTTTCTTTGCATTACCTTTCAGACACATGGTACCCATGAGTGTAAATGTTAGACCCAAAGAATTAGGGAAAGAGATAAATATTTATTACAGAATAATAGAAAGAGTCATATAATGGTTCATTACTGTTGGTTTAAAACCTTTAAAGGAAACAACATAGGAATTCAATTTAAAAGCTGGCCGCAGAAACAGAGATGGAGTTTGAAGAAGAGAATATGTAGAGAGACCGAGAGAGATTATTTTCTTGTTAAAAGAAAGTCTATAATTGATCATCAACTTAGCAACTTAAATAGTTTCTATTCCAACTAAAAATAGGACAAAGAAACAACCTACCTCTACTAAAATTAGAATAACTAATTAGTTTCCTATCAAAGATAGGACTTCCTAATTTAACTAGGATTGTACTTAAAAAAATTGGAGAAAACAGAAAAAAATAGTTGCATTCTTAAAACAACTTTCAACACTCCTCCCTGCTTTATGAAATGCAAACACCAATTCTTTGCCTTAAAAGCTCAAACTTGCGTAACGACCTCAGATGTAACAGCATACCTCCCACTATTCCTGGTACACCTGCCACTGTTTCCAACATCATTGCACGACAACCGTATCTTTCCTTGAACAATAAATCGGTTGGAATCCTGAGAAGTTTCACTGACCAATAAGCAACCTTATCAAGGAATTTTTTGGGCACATAGTGTTTGCTTAGATCAATCGACAAGTCAGCCTGATATGTCTCCCATGGAGATGCGAAATGGTTAACGTCTCTATGATAAGCTTCATCAACATCCTTTAGAGTCACATCCTTAGGCAGTCTCCAGTAGTCAATTGCTATCGCAGGAGCAGGGACATTTTAAATTTCACCACGATCAATATCATTAAGATACAAAGTATATTAGTGTATAGCCTCCTCTTCCAGATGACCAACAACTCTGTGTGCAATCTTGGGGAACAGCAAGTAAAGCACAAAGTAAAAATTGAAAAACGCTCCCTGCACGGCAATAAATAACAACCTCTCATACTATTTAGGTTGTACTAGCTTCACCATAGTCATCAGATGTATCCTTTCATTCTCAGCTTCTTTAGGTAATGTTTTTATCCAACCACCACTTTGCTCGAACTTCTCCTTTGCGTCACAGTAAGGATAATTATTTTCCTTGAAGGATTCGCAGAGTCTCTTGGTGGTGACTTCTCCATATGCCTTTCTTTTACCACTTGAACGAGATTCAGAGGTGGTCATACCTCCAACTTTTAGTTTTTCCTCGATTGATGAACTACCTGTTGTCTTTTGGATTTCTTACAATGCAGCTGATGTTCAGCAGCAAGGATCTCCAAAATGTGTGAAAGCCAAATCCCTCACTAAATTGTTGCCAAGAATCTAGCAGGATTCAACCTAGGCTAACTGGGAATTACTTAGCAAAGGCAGCTCATCTGACTGAGTAGCATTCTCTCGCTGCTCATCACAAGCATTCTCAAGTTCCAGCACTGATAATTTATCAGCATTAGCAACTTCAGGTATCTCTTTCCTCTAAACTGAAATGTTGCTTTCCAAGTAAAGCTTACACTCAGAATCATATTCTGGAATCCATTAAGAGAACATAATCCCCCTTCCTTAGTAAGACCAGAATTATTTCCCAACAACACCAAATCATTCTCAAGCGAAGAAATTTCTTCACTTAAATGCTTAACATAAACTTCATTCGGACAAGGTATGTCAGGCAGGCCATTCTTCGAGTCATCCGATGAAAGTCCAGAGATATCATCTAGCTTCTCCCCAGACGTAGCAGCAGCGTCCTTGGTTTATACTTTCTCCTAGCTGTCAGCGACAAAAAGGTCTTTTTCTTGAAGATTACTAAGCAAGTCAATGCAGTAAACTTTGCAATCGCAACCAGGACAAAGCCTGCCTTCATCATCAAGTGGAATGTCTTCTTTTAACAGAGGTAGCTCCACACGCGATTAGTGAAATCCACGCTCTTCTTCTAATAGATTTAATGAGAAACTTCTACCTCTCATTTTGACTTTAAATAGGTATTATCCAGATGCTTCCTTGATCAAGCAATGTTTATCTTTGAAGTACAATTTGAAACCTTTTTCTAATAACTGACCAATATTTAACAAGTTCTGGTCCAAATCGGGTACGAAAAGAACATCAAAAATTATTTTAGTGTCTGATTATGTTTCAATTGTGATGGTTCCTATTACTTTTGCTGGAATATAACCACCATAGATGATCCCAACTTTTGTAAATTTAGTAGGGCTCAAATCTTTAAAAAGATCTTTATCGCAAGTCATATGATTTATGCATCCGTTATCGATCAGCCACGACTCGCCTGAGACACTGCTTGCTAAACATGATGCGACAAAGAGTTGATACTCTTCTTGTTCATCAACAATTAGAGCCTCTGCATCTTGTTGCTGAGTTTTATTTTTACAGATGATCGTTTCATGCCCAAAATAATTGCACTTAGTGCACTTAGCATCAGGCCTCTTCCAATACTTGAAAGGTGCATGCCCGAGCTTGTCGCAATGCTTACAAGGAGGGTAGTTTCCTTTTAAACCACTTGTTTTGTTTTTGTTGTTGTGAGTTACACCTTCTTCATTAGTTGGTTGGTGTGTCTTATTTTTCTTCTTCTTAGAACGTCCATCATCATGATGCTTGGATGGTAAGGCACCTTCAACAGCTCTTCCTTGTCTCATAACACACCGTTGCTCTTGCACTTGAAAAGCACTTAAGATCTCTACAAGTGTTATCTTAGACAAGTTCTTAGTATTTTCTAAGGTTGTTATGGTAGCCTCAAATCTTTCAGGTGCCGTTACTAGGATTTTCTCAACGACCATTGAATCATTGAAAGCAGAATCCAACAATCTGATGCGATTTGCTAAATTAAGGATTCTGTCAGAGTACTCCTTTATGGTTTTACTTTCTTTTTTCCTTTGCAGCTCAAACTCACGTACCAGATTCAACACTTGCATCCCTCAAATCCCTTCATCTCCTTCATAATCAATTTTGAGATAATCTCATACCTCTTTCACTGATTCAAGAGATATGATACGAGTGAAGATAATAGATGAAACTGCAATAAATAAGTATGCCAGTGCCTTTGATTTCCTGGTTTTCCTCTCCTTATGAGTTTTAGTCTATGCCACCATGGGATTGTAGGCAAGGGAGCTATCTCTATTCATCTTCAATAGCTTCTTAGAGATCCAAAGCTTGCAGATATATCCGCATTCTAACTACCCAGATTTGATAACTTTATCCATCAAAAGTTGGTGGTACCATTGAAGAAAAAATTTCTTCTCTGTTCATGGTATCTACTGGATCAGATTAATGCACACACTCACAGGTCTCTTAAGATTAAAGCTCTGATACCAATTGTTGGTTTAAAATCGTTAAAGGAAAACAACGCAGGAATTTAATTTAAAAGCTGGCCGCAGAAATAGAGATGGAGTTTGAAGAAAAGAATATGCAGAGAGACAGAGAGAGATTATTTTCTTGTTAAAAGAAAGTCTATAATTAATCATCAACTTAGAAACTTAAATAGTTACTATTCCAACTAAAAATAGAACAAAAAAACAACCTACCTCTACAAAAATTAGAATAACTAATTAGTTTCTTACCAAAGATAGGACTTCCTAATTTAACTAGGATTGCACTTAAAAAAAACTAGAGAAAACAGAAAAAAATAGTTGCATTCTTAAAGCAAATTTGAACAATTACTCCTGGGTGTGACTTATCCCTTGACCCATTAAGTCAAGTACTGAAAACTACCAAGATCATCCCACTTAAAATAAATCAAGCAACGAATCATCGACTTACCCTATGATTTGGTAGGTGGCTCATTCATAAGGGTCGAACCTTAGAAATATTACTTTTTAAATAGAAATGGTTACAGAAACCATAACTCATTACTAGAAGTAACAATTTGTGAGGTCATACTTTTCCCATGTTTTTTGCAGCCTACTTAAGCCCATATTAGTTTCCACTTGTTTTTAAACATATGAGTAGTATGTGGTAACTAATCTTCACCCATTTTGAAAAATGTAAGCATAACCATTGGGAGTTGGGTGGGCAAAACAAACTGAGCTTTATTTTTAAGGAATTTATGGATTATAATTCTCATCGACCAATTATGAGAAGCCCAAGACAATAGAGGCACACTAAGTACCTTAAAATTAGATTCCACAGAAAAAATTCATATTGAAAAAAGTAAACATATAAGTAGTTACAAAATCTAATACATAGACAAGGAAATTCAAAATAATAGGGATACACACCATGGATTATCAACTAAAAAGAAACCTAGGCTTTTCATGTTAAGGCATAGCATACATGAACCCATAAGTAGGACTCAAAATCACATCAGAGTGAACTAATCTTAGTTTACTTACTTAAATTCGGATTTAAGTGCTTAAGAGGATGAAAAAGTGAAATAGGGTGATGTGTGTACTAGGAAATCATGAGTTTCAACTGGAAAAAGTATAGAATCATCATTTTATATGATTTTTTTAAAGTGATTTATGGAGTAATTTTAAGTAACGGCTATAAGAGGATTTTTTATGTTAAAACATAAGAGGGGGATGGGGGAATAGGTATCAGATTTAGGATTAATGGAAAAATAGGCTCAAATGTAGGTTAGGTAAGGTGAAATTAATGATTTTGTACTTCTTTCACTTAAGCTGACCACAACCCATTTAGACAAGTCACTAACTAAGGTAATGACTAATTTTATGTCCTTGCATTAGCATATTTAAGAGTGACTTTATGAGTTCAGGGAATGACTTTTTTGATGACTAGACGGATCATTTCTTGACTCAAAGTTGTCTGTCTATAGGATATAATATCAATCAATCAATCAGGATAATAGATCCAATTACTTGTTCCTTAAGCAAACAGTTTATTGGAACCAACCATTTCGTGACTTAAAATTTGAAGTTTTTCTGCTCGATGGCTATAGTTATGGACAATAAGTTGTTAGTATGACCAACGGTTCATTGTATAAATTTTGATCACTAAAGCTACTAAATTTTTTTGAAGTTTTTATCCTCCCACATTATGAAAATCTTCACACTTCAACTCACATTATCCCTATCTAGAATTAAAAATCAAATAGAAAATAAAATACAAAATCTTGGGTTGCCTCCCAAGTAGCGCTTATTTAATATTGTGGTGTGATGTAGGTATATTGATTAGTTAGACTTCACCAAGATACCTCCATGGATTGTCTCCCATGAATCACTTGATTTAACATTACGGAATGACTCAGGTCCCCTAGTTTCTTAGATTTACCAAGGGTCCATTCATCACTACCTTTATATTTTCCATCATTCCTAAGTATGTTATCACTCTCTAATAATTTACTTGAAATATTTTCCTTCATGATTTTCAATCTCAATGGCACCATAAGGCAATTCATGTATCCGATAACATGGCCCTGTCAACTTATACCTCAACTTTCTAGGAAACAAAAAATGTTTTGAGTTGAATAGCAACACCAACTCACTTGACTTAAATTCTCTCTTTGGTAGCTTCCAATCCTGATATATCTTCATCTTCTCTTTGTAAAGATTTGAACTCTCATAAGCTTTTAGTGAAAATTCATAAACTCATTTAACTTTTCAAGCCTCAAGTTTGAAGCATTACCCCAATTCAATTTCATCTTATTGAGTTCCCACAATGCTTTGTGTTCAAGCTCTTGGGTTGCCTCCCAAGTAGCGCTTATTTAATGTTGTGGCACGATGTGTGTGCATTGATTACTCAGACATCACCAAGATATCTCTATGGGTTGACTATCTTGAAGCACTTGATTTAATATTACAGAATGACTCAGGTCCCTTTGTTTGTGCCTAAGCACACACACAAATGTATGTGGTCTCACCAAGTAATACAATGGCCTTATAAAAAGTAGAATGTCGATCCCTTAGATACTTGTGTTAAACAACTATCAAAATCTAGTTCACAATTGAGATTTAAATTAGTGTAATTGTAACTAACAGAGTTTTGAAAGTTTATAAACTAAAAGTAAACTAAAATAATGGGGGAAAGTAAAGAATTTAGACAATCAATGAATAAAAGCTTGGGGTTAAAGAACTATGAGCAATCATACTATGCTAGTAAACCTCATTCGCTAGATTACTTATCTTGGTTGTTGATTCATCAGGTTTATTGTATAATTATGGTCTCCCGACCTCTAAATTTCTACCTAACTGGATATTACAACTACATCATTGAGCGGGGATGTAATAATCCATTTAGATTGATTAACATGTCATCCTACATGTGAACCAAACAAGGCTTCTAATTATATCCCTATCCTAGCCACTAATTCAAATTCCTTATTATATAAAAGAATAAGAACCTTACTCTATTTATCCCCACGTTCTATCTTCCTATTCCCCCTCCTGAGCTCACAACGCTGATAATAAATGTATTCTAAGGGTCACAAATCCTTAAAATACTAATTAAAAGGATAAATAAACAACCATATATGACAAGCGATACAAACCAAATCAATTCAAAGCATAAGTAAACATGTACTTGGCTTTAACCCCAGAAAGACGGGTGTTTAGCCGCTAATAGGCATATTCAAAATCAAAGTAATTGAATACATGATATAATCCATTAAAAATCTAAAGTAAAGAGATATAAACCCTAAAATAAGTGTTTAGAAGCCCCTCCAAAACGTCCAATATCATACAAGATCTCAAATAATAAGTACAAGTGTTGTTTTATAGTAGGAACATCTTGGTCGGGTGTGGAATAAGATGTGTGCCGCGACCCCTAGTCCATGGGAGCAAGGTTCACGTTGTGAGGCATGTAAAGGTGAAATACCCCTCTCATCACGAGGCTTGTTCAGGTAAACTATGGGTCATTTCGCGGGCTCAATGCGAGGCCTCTTTGGAAATCATTAAATTGGCGTCCAACTTCCCTTTGAGTATTTGTCTTTCATCCCGAGCCTTCTGATATTTTTTCCACTTCATGTCTAGATTGTATATCCTTCGTACATAATCATAATCAAATCACAAAGAATCAAACATCAAAATACACCATGTACTAGAGCTCAAAACAACAAACAATCCATAATGGCGAACTTGAAACTCAAGCTAAGAACTAGTTTCATCCACTTTGATCTTTACTTAGTTTTGACACATGGATTGATTCAATTGCACTTTAAAAATTATGAAAAATTTATTACAAAAATAATTACACAACCAAACCCTTAGGAATTCATCAGAAACATTAGAATCCATCAGGATAAACTAAACAAACACCTAGCTTAAGCTAGTAACACTAGTTTTATGCTTTGAACTCTAAGTTACCAATTTAAGTACAAACTGGTATTAAAGACACTATAAACATTATAATAACATAATTAAACACTTATATGCTCTATTATATCCTCATTAAAACCTTAAGAACATAAGAAGTCCTTAAAAGAAGGCTAAATAAGCTAAGATAATAACACTAAGATGCATAAAACCACCTCTGATCACCACCCCACACTTAAAGCCTTATTAGTCCTCGAACAACTCTTTACTCTAAGCATCATAAGTTGAGATGACTCTACACTTCTACTAAATGAAAGATGCTTAATATTTTACTATAACGACTACACAAAATGCAAGTTTATACACTATTCATATTACATGCACAACTGAAATCTCAAGAATACTACTCTAAAACATCCTAGACTCAAAAATTGACTCACCTAGTTGGAAAAATCATACATATTGTTCAATCAAAGACATAATACAATTTACCTAACTATCATCAAACATGTACCCTCACAATAATAGAATTACCCAAAATTACTCAAATAAAGGCAATTTATCACAGAATGGGTACAAGAATCAAATTGTGCTCACTCTCACAAGGAATTCACAAGGTACACAAAATGAACCATAGGATTTCCCTTAGTGTAAGACTCCACTAATATCATAATGTTAAGGATTAGGGTCAAATAAGTCTTCAAGGGTTGTAATGTTAGCTAAGGGACGAATAGGAACTTATTTGGCCAGTAATAGTGATTATCTTCCCTAAGTGCTTTAATACATCATGTTATAAAATCAACTCACCATTAACAACCACTTTACATCTCTTTTGTTTACCCCTATCTTTTCTTTTTCCCCATATTATTAAGTTTATTAACATACACTATGGTAGGAGTATTGTCTATTCACAACTCATTCAATTTGAACTATTTTTTTCTCTTTACATTACACAATTTCCAACCACAACACATAACAATTGTATACACCAATAACTATCACTTTGGAGATTTAGTTTTCACCTTTCTTCTACTTTTTCAAACTCCTTACTCAATTAATTTCAACTAAAGTGAGTAGGATCTTTGGATTAAATTAAAGTCATTCAAAGAAGGGATTAGGATAAATATGAGGCTACTAAAGAAAGTAGGATAAAGGCTCAATGGGGTTTAACTAGGATTATGCACAAGGGTAGGTAAAAATAAGGTATAAAAAGACTATCAAAGAAATGCCTATATCATCTCCTAAACTCATATTCTTTATTTCATTTTGCACACACACCAGGAAAGTTCTAGACAACATGTGAAACAAGGAATATACAAAAACCTCACACACATGGCTCATGCTTAACTCAAGCAAGATTAATATAGACTCTTAACTAAATAATAACATAAATGCAACTTTAAGCCAACAAGTACAAGAGTAATAATTACGAGCCTAAGAGTCTCATAAGTAATCATTCACACAATAAACATGCTTTTTGCAACCAAAACACTTGCATCATGAAATCAAATATAGAACCAACTAGAACATCCTACTTATTCCTAACACAAAAAAAATTTAAATTACTCCTAAAATGGGAATTTCCCCACTCCACACTTAAAAAGCTACTTTGTCCCCAAAGTAGAGATAAATATACTACCTAAGGCCTCTAGGCCTAGTTAGTAGCATCTTTATACGTCATGGGGGTTCGGGTACCCCACACTCATTCTTTACCATGCTTCTTAGCTCAGGTTTTTCAGTACTTAGACTTCCCATCGACCTATGACTTGACAAAAACAAAAACTAGTAAAGTAAAAACTAGAAATACTGAAAATAAAACATACCATAACTTGGGTTTTCTCCCAATCAGTGCCTGATTTAGTGTTGCGACATGACCCAATCTTCGACTCATCCATTTTTATTTAACCTTTTACTCACACTTGGACATCATTTTCTCATTTATTTTATACCTCTTAAGTATGAACTCTCAAGGTCAACAGCTTTATCAATAGTAGACTTTTCAAGCTTATCAATTTACATCATTTTGGGTTGTGGCGGTTTTGGCTTGGGCTGCTCAATGAAGAAGTCTGAAAACATCTTTGATGGACTCAAATTCACCACTACACACTTGTCCCTTTCAATCGCAGTAATCATGTACAAATCTTTGTAGTGGGATAGTGTTTTGAGTAGTTCTTACATTTTCACAACTATATCATCATTATCTAGCCTTATTATTAGCTTATCCTCTCTCACATTAATTAAAGTTTCTCTCATCACCACGAATGGATGTCCCAAAATGACTGGCACACTTTTATCTACCTAAAAATCTAACATAATAAAATTAGTAGGAATAATAAACTTACCAACCTTGATAAAAAGATCCTCTATCATTCCTTCATAATGGGCTATGGTCCGGTCTACCAATTAAAATAATAAAGAACTCGGTCTCGGCTTCTCCTAGCCCAACATATTTAACAAGGAGAAAGGCATGAAGTTGATACTTGCCACTAAGTCACTAAGTGTGTAGACCACTTTATTATTGCCAATTTAAATGGGGACAGTGAATCACCCAAGGTCCTTGAGCTTTTTGGGCATCTTCTGCATCATCACAAAACTACACTCCTCCGTGAGTGCTACTACCTCAACATCCTCCAGCCTAACCTTTTTAGTGACCACGTCCTTCAAGTACTTGGCGTACTTGGGAATTCCCTAAAAATATCTAAAAGAGGAAGGTTAATATAAAGTTCTTTGAACGTGTCAAAGAACTTTTTAAAGCATGCATCCTCCTTCACTTTTCTAAGCCTCTTTAGGAAAGGTAGTAGTGGTCTCTCATTCACCTGTTCAGCAACTTTTGTTTTTGAGTACTCAAACTTTCTTATATTTTCAACAACTTTGTCACCTACCAATTTAGGAGCCAACTCCGCATCTATCTCCTTAGTTTTCTTTTGGAGTTTTTCATTAATCTCTACTTCTCCTTAAAGTTATTAGTATAACTTATTTAGGATTTATAGTGTTACTTGGCAATCCACCTTGAGGGATGACATTTTGTGCTTGTTGTATTTACCCAACCTGAATCTCCAAGTTCTTTGTATCCACTTGCTGGATCTTTATATCTGCTGCAAATTATGCTTGAGCAGCTAAAATTTGTTTCAGCATCTCTTCCATATTGCTAGTGGCCTTATTTACTTGAGCCTGTGGTTGTTTAAACTACTGTTGTTGGGAGTTCCATGGTTGATTTGGTGGCTGAGTCTACCACTTTAGATTATAGGTGTTCCCATAATTCGACCTTTGAAGATTGCCCATAAACATCACTGACTCAGGATGGGTTGCACATATATCTACAGAATGACCACAATTGCGACAAACCACGCACAAAGTGCTTGTCTGCTAAATTGCATTAACTGTTGCTACAGGCTGTGTAACCCCAAATTTCATATTGCTGAATTGAGTTGTCAACCGATTCTATAATGCAAGAATCTGAGTAGATATAGCAGTAAAATAGTCCACCTCCAATGTATTTGTAACCTTCATTATAATACTTCTTGAGTCAGAATGCCACTAAAGATTTCATTTTGCAATTTGGTTCAACAAGGTATATCGCTAATCATAGGTCAACTCCAATGCTTAACCACCTGCAATTGTATCTAGAAAAATTTATGTGTTTTGATAAAGTTCCTTAAGAAAAACATGAGCTAGTACCTCATTAGACTACTGATGATGTGGAAATTCTAGAAGAAGAGCTTTGAATCTCTCTCATTCATGATATAAGTTCTTATCTAGATTCAGTTTGAAGCACACAATCTCATTGTGCAGTCTCACAGTCTTGCCAGATGGATAGAATTGGATGAGGAATTTTCAGGCTACGTCATCCCAGGTTATGATTGAACTTATTGGCCCAGCGTTCAACTACTTATTCTTTTCCCCTAATAGTGAAAAGGGGAATAGTCAGCCTAACATAATCAGTTTACATACTCGTAGGGATGATGTGTCACTACTCTCCATAAAGTTTCGCAGGTGGACTTATGGATCTTCATATGAAAGCCCTATAAACTGGTCACTACTGATGAAAAGTAGCACCATGTTCTGTTTCAACTCAAAGTTACCTCCAATAGTTGATTTTTGAAAAGAGGAGGTCAAATTTATTGGAATTGGGATTGACACTTCACGAACCATCCTACAAGCTGGTTAATATTCAACCATTAGAGCAGGATTGTCTTGTTCCTCTTGAATTTACAGAGTACGAGGGAGAAGGACTGCTTCTCTCCTCAATTGTTGAAAGCGCTTCTTGGGTTCGGGGCTTGGTTCAAGCAATTCCCTATCCCTTGCTAGCTTACTAGTCTGCAATTTTTTTTTTGGCAAATTCACTACCAAGACAAAGTGTAAAGCTCCAAAGTAATCTAAAAAGTAAAACTAAAACAAAAATAGTTGCCAATTTACAAGTTCCTAGTAATGGCACCAAAAATTTATTTGCACCCAAGCACACACGCAAGTGTTTGTGGTCTCACCAAGTAATGCAGTAGCCTTATAAGAAGCTAAATATTGATCCCTCAAAGACATTTTAAATAGCTATCAAATTCTAGTTCACAATTGAGATTTAAATTAGTGCAATCATAATGAAAAGAGTTTTGAAAGTTTATATACTAAAAGTAACTAAAATAATCTGGGAAAGAAAATACTTTGGACAATAAATGAATAAAATCCCAAGGTTAAATAAATATGAGCAATCATACAAAGCTATTGAACTTTATTCACTAGAATATTTATCTTGGTTGTCAATTCATTCGGTTTATCGTATGATCATTGTCTCCCGGCCTCTAACCTTTTATCTAACTGGACGTTACAACTACATCATTGAGAGTGCATGTAATAATCCATTTAGATGCATTAAGATGTCATCCTACATGTGAACCAGACAACGCTTCTAGGTATATCCCATCCTAGTCGCTAATTCAAATTCCTTATTTTGTAAAAGATTAAGAACCTTACTTTACTTATCCCCATGTACTATGTTCTTATTACCACTCTCGAACTCACAAGGTCGATAATAAATGTATTCTAAGGGTAATGAATCATTAAAATAGTAATAATAAGGATAAATATCAACCATAATTATAATCAGTCCAAACTAAATCAATTCAAAGCATAAGTAAACATGTTCTTAGCTTTAACCCCAAAAAGGGGGAGTTTAGCCACTAATAGACATAACCATAATCAAAGTAATTATATATATGATATAATCCATTAAAAATCTAAAGTAAGGAGATATAAACCCTAAAATAAGTGTTGAGAAGCCCCTCCAAAACTTCCAAGATCATACAAGATCTCAAATTACAAGTAAAGTGTTGTATTTATAGTAGGAAGAGTTTGGCCGAGTGTGAAATAAGGAGTGCGCCGTGACCCCTAGTCCATGGGAGAAAGAGTTGCATCATGTGGTATGACCAGGTGAAATATCCTCTCATCGTGAGGCTTGGTAAGGTGAAATATGGGTCGCATCGTGGGTCAATGCGAGGCCTCTCTTGAAATCATCAAATTGGCGTCCAACTTTACTTTGTGCATTTGTATTTCATACCAAGCCTTGTGGTGCTGTTTCCACTTTATGTCCTTATTGTATATCCTTCGTACATCATTTTAATAAACTCAAAATTATTCCTACAAAAAAAATACACAACGTATTATAGCTCAAAAAAACAAACAATCCATAACGGTGAACTAGAAACTCAATCTAAGAACTAGTTTTATCCACTTTGATCTTTACTTATTTTTGACCTGTGGCTTGATTCAATTGCACTTTGAACATTATGAAAAAGTTTATCTACATATATTTACACAATCAAATCCTTAGGAAATCATCACTCAAATTAGAAGACATCTCGTTAGACTAGAAAAACACCTATCTCAAGCTAGTAACACTAGTTTTCTTGTTTGGACTCTAACTGACCAATTTAAGAACAAACTTGTTTGAAAGACACCATAAACATTATAATCACATGATTAAACACTTAGATGATCAATTACTTCATCATTAACACCTTAACAACACAAGAAGTCCTCAAAATAAGGCTAGATAAGCTAAGATAACAACACTAAGATGCATAAAACCACTTCATATCACCCTTAGTTTCTTAGTCTTACCAAGGGTCCATTCATCAACTACCTTCATCTTTGTCTCCATTCCCAAGTATGTTTTCACTCTCTTATAATTTTTTTGAAACTTTTTCCTTCAGTATTTTCAAAATCAATTGTAGCATAAGGAAACACATATATCACATGAAATGACCCCCTCTACTTAGACCTCAACATTCCAGGAAACAAGTAAAGTTTTGAGTTGAATATCAAGACCAACTCACCCAAATTACAATCAGTCTTTTCTAGCTTCTAATCCTGATATATCTTCATCTTCTCTTTATAAAGATTTGAACTTTCATAGGCTTCTAGTCAAAATTCATCCAACTCATTCAACTTTTCAACCCTCAAGTTTATCAAGACCCAAAACTGGGCCTGGCCGTAATAGGAAATCTCAAGCCCACTATATGCCAGAGACCACCCCCTTGTCCTTACCTCAAGAGAACATAAATATAAATAGTAAAAGCTAATCAAAATACTAATAAGAAATATAGATTAGTCAAATAAAGATTGTAAGTATCAAGGCAAACAACCAACCTTATAATTGTTCATAAAAGCCTCTAAACAAAGAATACCAATATAAGTCAAGACATACCCCCAACTATCATAAAAAAAGGATCTAAAATGAAATACTAAGACAATAATAAAAGCAGTGAAATGACCAAGCCTTCTAGAAGGTGGAGGATTTGTAATGACTTTCGGTCATTTTCCATATTTCCTTATATTTTCACCCTTATAGATTTTTCATAGCTTTCCCAAGTCATTTATGAATTGTTGGGACTGGCAGTTTGGGTATTGAGCAGTTCATTTGGCTTTTAGAGATAGTTCCCTATTTTAAAGTCTTCGCAAGTTCCATATAGCCACCGGATTATAACTTCAGTAAAATAATCTTATATATAAATTTTGACTGTGCCAGCAGCTCCAACATATCAATTTTAGGCTAGGTATACCTATGATTTGGGTATAAAGTCTCCCCATCTCATTTCAGCCTATAGGTTGGAAATTTGGGAAATTGGTAATATGGGTCTAGGACCCATATTTGGTCAAAACGACCACAGATGGAAAATTTGATTGTGCCATTAATTCTAAAACATAGAATTCGGTATTGTTACATAGTTCATTTGCACATACGAGATTTTGGATGAATCCCGAGGACTTGATGGAGACTTGGAAGATTTCCATGTCTTCAGCTATCAACTAATGCAACTACGATTGCCATCCTTGGATCACGATTGAGGTACTAAGATCATACAATACGGGATACAATTGCTACTAATCATGCAGTCTTTAGGTAAATGCTATTGCATACCTTGGGGTTATGATAGTGACTCTTAAGTACCTGAACAAGGTATAATATTACCCCATTTTCTTGATTTTGCACATTGTTCACCCATACTCTTGAGAGAAAAAGACCTAAATAGTGTGAGAGCTTAAAATTGAAGCTAGTGGGTAATTAAAGCTAGATTAACATTTATTTTCATGGCTATCATCCAACTTAAGGCATGAATTCACCCTTTTCTATTTCTTAATTATTCGCTCGAACCCCAAAACCTTTAGGGCTTTGTTTTAGCCCCAATTTAGCTTGATTTTCACCCTTTTTCAAGGGTGATAATTCATTGATCTTGTATGAATATTGGGTTGGTTTTGAAAACATATTTTTAATAAGTGGGACCTACATAGGGTTTTGATGTCAATTTGGACCCAAAATACAATTCTGCAATATGGGTATTGATATTCTCATATTGATGAGTATAATTTTTTTTTTAATATATTGGCATATCGAGGAGGCTCTTTAAAATCAAAAGCAATGGTTTAGCAGTTTGTTGAGCTTTCTTCGATACAAGGTAGGCTAGGTTTATCTATTGTTAGATTGAGCTATGTCATTGTATTTTTATAATACCTTGTTGGATTTGGGATGGGTTTTAGGTGTTTTTATAATGACATACAAGACTTGGGGTTAGTTTGACATTTAGGCTAATTTGAAAGGGTAATTTTGAAACTCTTATCTTGTTCCTTATACTTTAGGTTAATGAGGCTTCATTCCCATGCTTTGCATGAGAATGCCTTATATTATTCAAGTTATATATTCTTTAGTTACTCATGTTTAGGGTTAGGTTGGCCTTAGTTTCTTTCACCCATGAAGGTTGCCTTAGTTTTTATATGACTTAGTTAATGTTTTGGGAGGAATCTTTACCTTCGAACTAGTGTGGCTTGCTATAAATCTAAAAGTGTTTTTAAATACCTTAAGCCTGGTTCAGGTGGAATTATCCTAAAAATAGAACTTGAGGATTAAATGTAGATTCTTATCCCACTTTAGGATATGACACATGTTAGCTTTGGTAAAAACTATTTACACTTTTTAGACTCTTGTAAATGTGTATCGAGGTAATATTGAGAAATATTGATACTTGATGGTTATGTTGGTTGATGTGAGGATTGACTCCTATTGACTATACTATTACTTATGCATATTTATGATACTATTTATGATGTTGATTATATATACTTATGCAATTCTAGTCTGAAATATGATTATGTTGATGATTATATA
>JAPEIP010000008.1:61638682-61654647 GCA_026120095.1 Capsicum chinense | reverse complement strand
ATCTAGCCTTATTATTAGCTTATCCTCTCTCACATTAATTAAAGTTTCTCTCATCACCACGAATGGATGTCCCAAAATGACTGGCACACTTTTATCTACCTAAAAATCTAACATAATAAAATTAGTAGGAATAATAAACTTACCAACCTTGATAAAAAGATCCTCTATCATTCCTTCATAATGGGCTATGGTCCGGTCTACCAATTAAAATAATAAAGAACTCGGTCTCGGCTTCTCCTAGCCCAACATATTTAACAAGGAGAAAGGCATGAAGTTGATACTTGCCACTAAGTCACTAAGTGTGTAGACCACTTTATTATTGCCAATTTAAATGGGGACAGTGAATCACCCAAGGTCCTTGAGCTTTTTGGGCATCTTCTGCATCATCACAAAACTACACTCCTCCGTGAGTGCTACTACCTCAACATCCTCCAGCCTAACCTTTTTAGTGACCACGTCCTTCAAGTACTTGGCGTACTTGGGAATTCCCTAAAAATATCTAAAAGAGGAAGGTTAATATAAAGTTCTTTGAACGTGTCAAAGAACTTTTTAAAGCATGCATCCTCCTTCACTTTTCTAAGCCTCTTTAGGAAAGGTAGTAGTGGTCTCTCATTCACCTGTTCAGCAACTTTTGTTTTTGAGTACTCAAACTTTCTTATATTTTCAACAACTTTGTCACCTACCAATTTAGGAGCCAACTCCGCATCTATCTCCTTAGTTTTCTTTTGGAGTTTTTCATTAATCTCTACTTCTCCTTAAAGTTATTAGTATAACTTATTTAGGATTTATAGTGTTACTTGGCAATCCACCTTGAGGGATGACATTTTGTGCTTGTTGTATTTACCCAACCTGAATCTCCAAGTTCTTTGTATCCACTTGCTGGATCTTTATATCTGCTGCAAATTATGCTTGAGCAGCTAAAATTTGTTTCAGCATCTCTTCCATATTGCTAGTGGCCTTATTTACTTGAGCCTGTGGTTGTTTAAACTACTGTTGTTGGGAGTTCCATGGTTGATTTGGTGGCTGAGTCTACCACTTTAGATTATAGGTGTTCCCATAATTCGACCTTTGAAGATTGCCCATAAACATCACTGACTCAGGATGGGTTGCACATATATCTACAGAATGACCACAATTGCGACAAACCACGCACAAAGTGCTTGTCTGCTAAATTGCATTAACTGTTGCTACAGGCTGTGTAACCCCAAATTTCATATTGCTGAATTGAGTTGTCAACCGATTCTATAATGCAAGAATCTGAGTAGATATAGCAGTAAAATAGTCCACCTCCAATGTATTTGTAACCTTCATTATAATACTTCTTGAGTCAGAATGCCACTAAAGATTTCATTTTGCAATTTGGTTCAACAAGGTATATCGCTAATCATAGGTCAACTCCAATGCTTAACCACCTGCAATTGTATCTAGAAAAATTTATGTGTTTTGATAAAGTTCCTTAAGAAAAACATGAGCTAGTACCTCATTAGACTACTGATGATGTGGAAATTCTAGAAGAAGAGCTTTGAATCTCTCTCATTCATGATATAAGTTCTTATCTAGATTCAGTTTGAAGCACACAATCTCATTGTGCAGTCTCACAGTCTTGCCAGATGGATAGAATTGGATGAGGAATTTTCAGGCTACGTCATCCCAGGTTATGATTGAACTTATTGGCCCAGCGTTCAACTACTTATTCTTTTCCCCTAATAGTGAAAAGGGGAATAGTCAGCCTAACATAATCAGTTTACATACTCGTAGGGATGATGTGTCACTACTCTCCATAAAGTTTCGCAGGTGGACTTATGGATCTTCATATGAAAGCCCTATAAACTGGTCACTACTGATGAAAAGTAGCACCATGTTCTGTTTCAACTCAAAGTTACCTCCAATAGTTGATTTTTGAAAAGAGGAGGTCAAATTTATTGGAATTGGGATTGACACTTCACGAACCATCCTACAAGCTGGTTAATATTCAACCATTAGAGCAGGATTGTCTTGTTCCTCTTGAATTTACAGAGTACGAGGGAGAAGGACTGCTTCTCTCCTCAATTGTTGAAAGCGCTTCTTGGGTTCGGGGCTTGGTTCAAGCAATTCCCTATCCCTTGCTAGCTTACTAGTCTGCAATTTTTTTTTTGGCAAATTCACTACCAAGACAAAGTGTAAAGCTCCAAAGTAATCTAAAAAGTAAAACTAAAACAAAAATAGTTGCCAATTTACAAGTTCCTAGTAATGGCACCAAAAATTTATTTGCACCCAAGCACACACGCAAGTGTTTGTGGTCTCACCAAGTAATGCAGTAGCCTTATAAGAAGCTAAATATTGATCCCTCAAAGACATTTTAAATAGCTATCAAATTCTAGTTCACAATTGAGATTTAAATTAGTGCAATCATAATGAAAAGAGTTTTGAAAGTTTATATACTAAAAGTAACTAAAATAATCTGGGAAAGAAAATACTTTGGACAATAAATGAATAAAATCCCAAGGTTAAATAAATATGAGCAATCATACAAAGCTATTGAACTTTATTCACTAGAATATTTATCTTGGTTGTCAATTCATTCGGTTTATCGTATGATCATTGTCTCCCGGCCTCTAACCTTTTATCTAACTGGACGTTACAACTACATCATTGAGAGTGCATGTAATAATCCATTTAGATGCATTAAGATGTCATCCTACATGTGAACCAGACAACGCTTCTAGGTATATCCCATCCTAGTCGCTAATTCAAATTCCTTATTTTGTAAAAGATTAAGAACCTTACTTTACTTATCCCCATGTACTATGTTCTTATTACCACTCTCGAACTCACAAGGTCGATAATAAATGTATTCTAAGGGTAATGAATCATTAAAATAGTAATAATAAGGATAAATATCAACCATAATTATAATCAGTCCAAACTAAATCAATTCAAAGCATAAGTAAACATGTTCTTAGCTTTAACCCCAAAAAGGGGGAGTTTAGCCACTAATAGACATAACCATAATCAAAGTAATTATATATATGATATAATCCATTAAAAATCTAAAGTAAGGAGATATAAACCCTAAAATAAGTGTTGAGAAGCCCCTCCAAAACTTCCAAGATCATACAAGATCTCAAATTACAAGTAAAGTGTTGTATTTATAGTAGGAAGAGTTTGGCCGAGTGTGAAATAAGGAGTGCGCCGTGACCCCTAGTCCATGGGAGAAAGAGTTGCATCATGTGGTATGACCAGGTGAAATATCCTCTCATCGTGAGGCTTGGTAAGGTGAAATATGGGTCGCATCGTGGGTCAATGCGAGGCCTCTCTTGAAATCATCAAATTGGCGTCCAACTTTACTTTGTGCATTTGTATTTCATACCAAGCCTTGTGGTGCTGTTTCCACTTTATGTCCTTATTGTATATCCTTCGTACATCATTTTAATAAACTCAAAATTATTCCTACAAAAAAAATACACAACGTATTATAGCTCAAAAAAACAAACAATCCATAACGGTGAACTAGAAACTCAATCTAAGAACTAGTTTTATCCACTTTGATCTTTACTTATTTTTGACCTGTGGCTTGATTCAATTGCACTTTGAACATTATGAAAAAGTTTATCTACATATATTTACACAATCAAATCCTTAGGAAATCATCACTCAAATTAGAAGACATCTCGTTAGACTAGAAAAACACCTATCTCAAGCTAGTAACACTAGTTTTCTTGTTTGGACTCTAACTGACCAATTTAAGAACAAACTTGTTTGAAAGACACCATAAACATTATAATCACATGATTAAACACTTAGATGATCAATTACTTCATCATTAACACCTTAACAACACAAGAAGTCCTCAAAATAAGGCTAGATAAGCTAAGATAACAACACTAAGATGCATAAAACCACTTCATATCACCCTTAGTTTCTTAGTCTTACCAAGGGTCCATTCATCAACTACCTTCATCTTTGTCTCCATTCCCAAGTATGTTTTCACTCTCTTATAATTTTTTTGAAACTTTTTCCTTCAGTATTTTCAAAATCAATTGTAGCATAAGGAAACACATATATCACATGAAATGACCCCCTCTACTTAGACCTCAACATTCCAGGAAACAAGTAAAGTTTTGAGTTGAATATCAAGACCAACTCACCCAAATTACAATCAGTCTTTTCTAGCTTCTAATCCTGATATATCTTCATCTTCTCTTTATAAAGATTTGAACTTTCATAGGCTTCTAGTCAAAATTCATCCAACTCATTCAACTTTTCAACCCTCAAGTTTATCAAGACCCAAAACTGGGCCTGGCCGTAATAGGAAATCTCAAGCCCACTATATGCCAGAGACCACCCCCTTGTCCTTACCTCAAGAGAACATAAATATAAATAGTAAAAGCTAATCAAAATACTAATAAGAAATATAGATTAGTCAAATAAAGATTGTAAGTATCAAGGCAAACAACCAACCTTATAATTGTTCATAAAAGCCTCTAAACAAAGAATACCAATATAAGTCAAGACATACCCCCAACTATCATAAAAAAAGGATCTAAAATGAAATACTAAGACAATAATAAAAGCAGTGAAATGACCAAGCCTTCTAGAAGGTGGAGGATTTGTAATGACTTTCGGTCATTTTCCATATTTCCTTATATTTTCACCCTTATAGATTTTTCATAGCTTTCCCAAGTCATTTATGAATTGTTGGGACTGGCAGTTTGGGTATTGAGCAGTTCATTTGGCTTTTAGAGATAGTTCCCTATTTTAAAGTCTTCGCAAGTTCCATATAGCCACCGGATTATAACTTCAGTAAAATAATCTTATATATAAATTTTGACTGTGCCAGCAGCTCCAACATATCAATTTTAGGCTAGGTATACCTATGATTTGGGTATAAAGTCTCCCCATCTCATTTCAGCCTATAGGTTGGAAATTTGGGAAATTGGTAATATGGGTCTAGGACCCATATTTGGTCAAAACGACCACAGATGGAAAATTTGATTGTGCCATTAATTCTAAAACATAGAATTCGGTATTGTTACATAGTTCATTTGCACATACGAGATTTTGGATGAATCCCGAGGACTTGATGGAGACTTGGAAGATTTCCATGTCTTCAGCTATCAACTAATGCAACTACGATTGCCATCCTTGGATCACGATTGAGGTACTAAGATCATACAATACGGGATACAATTGCTACTAATCATGCAGTCTTTAGGTAAATGCTATTGCATACCTTGGGGTTATGATAGTGACTCTTAAGTACCTGAACAAGGTATAATATTACCCCATTTTCTTGATTTTGCACATTGTTCACCCATACTCTTGAGAGAAAAAGACCTAAATAGTGTGAGAGCTTAAAATTGAAGCTAGTGGGTAATTAAAGCTAGATTAACATTTATTTTCATGGCTATCATCCAACTTAAGGCATGAATTCACCCTTTTCTATTTCTTAATTATTCGCTCGAACCCCAAAACCTTTAGGGCTTTGTTTTAGCCCCAATTTAGCTTGATTTTCACCCTTTTTCAAGGGTGATAATTCATTGATCTTGTATGAATATTGGGTTGGTTTTGAAAACATATTTTTAATAAGTGGGACCTACATAGGGTTTTGATGTCAATTTGGACCCAAAATACAATTCTGCAATATGGGTATTGATATTCTCATATTGATGAGTATAATTTTTTTTTTAATATATTGGCATATCGAGGAGGCTCTTTAAAATCAAAAGCAATGGTTTAGCAGTTTGTTGAGCTTTCTTCGATACAAGGTAGGCTAGGTTTATCTATTGTTAGATTGAGCTATGTCATTGTATTTTTATAATACCTTGTTGGATTTGGGATGGGTTTTAGGTGTTTTTATAATGACATACAAGACTTGGGGTTAGTTTGACATTTAGGCTAATTTGAAAGGGTAATTTTGAAACTCTTATCTTGTTCCTTATACTTTAGGTTAATGAGGCTTCATTCCCATGCTTTGCATGAGAATGCCTTATATTATTCAAGTTATATATTCTTTAGTTACTCATGTTTAGGGTTAGGTTGGCCTTAGTTTCTTTCACCCATGAAGGTTGCCTTAGTTTTTATATGACTTAGTTAATGTTTTGGGAGGAATCTTTACCTTCGAACTAGTGTGGCTTGCTATAAATCTAAAAGTGTTTTTAAATACCTTAAGCCTGGTTCAGGTGGAATTATCCTAAAAATAGAACTTGAGGATTAAATGTAGATTCTTATCCCACTTTAGGATATGACACATGTTAGCTTTGGTAAAAACTATTTACACTTTTTAGACTCTTGTAAATGTGTATCGAGGTAATATTGAGAAATATTGATACTTGATGGTTATGTTGGTTGATGTGAGGATTGACTCCTATTGACTATACTATTACTTATGCATATTTATGATACTATTTATGATGTTGATTATATATACTTATGCAATTCTAGTCTGAAATATGATTATGTTGATGATTATATATACCTGGTTCGATTCTGGAGGATGACTATGGCAATATTGATTATATTCACCGGTGTGAGTCAATCAAATAATTATTTAATGGTTCAAGTCTGGCTAGTGATTATATTTACCAGTTCAAGTCTGGATATGCATATTATGCATAATGACATGCTTTTTTATGATTGATAATATCGATATGTGATATTGAAGGTACAAATTTCGCTAAGTCAAAAAATGAGAAAATTTTTATATGGTTGTATGACATAAATGTAATCTAGTAATTAAATGGATTGGTTAATAAGTGATGATTAGCTTCTAACTGGTGATTAGTGAACAATGATTATAAGGTTGTTAAATGATGGTAACACTATGGAATGTGGGTAAATTATAGAATGATGGTTAAATGAAAATGAAGGTTAGTAATAATGTCGATTGATTGTTTATTCTTCTCTTGAGTGTACTCTCTTGTTGTATTGGAGGGATTGATGTACCATTGAAACATGGCTAATTCGATACTTAAAATAGTGAATTTATATATTGACTTAGGTTGTTTTGTCAAATATGATATGTCTGTTATGTGTTTTCCAGGTAAACTAGGTTGGAAGTAGTGTTGAACCAAATTAAAGAAAGAATATACGGAAAAGTTAAAGTACTAGTCAAGCTATGAGTCGTTAGGCCACCTTAGGACTCATATCAAGACTTGTAAGGATAACTGAGGGAAAAATAAGTCTTCAAAAGTGAAGTCATTGGAGTCTACGAGTCATAAATTCAGACTACAAATCATAGTGTAAAGCCATACTAAAAATGATGTGTGAAGTACTTAAAGGTGATGCTCTAATGCTAATGAGTGAATGCCATGAGTTGTAAGGACTGATATACGACTCGTGATAAGGAGTCATAAGGAGAACAAAATATAAGCCTTAAATAAGAAAATTCATTGGAGTAACTATGATTAGTAGTATACGACTCTTATAGTGACACTATGAATTGTAATAACTGAAGCCTGGAGACAGATATAACTGTATGCAATGAGCTGTAACCAGACATAATGACTCATTGCTAGAGGTGCAACTACTGTTGACAATGTATTCATATTTTGTTTTGATTATGTTTCCTTTAGTATTTTGAGATACAATAAATACCATAGGGTTGACTCTTTGTTATCTTACACATTTTTTATAATTTTTTTGATACTTTCACATACATTGATCATTGATACAATTGTTCTAGAGTTTTTGGTTTTGTATTAAATTGGAGATTTTGTATTTTAACTCTTTCATTATTGTGTAATTAATTACATGTATTCTTCATTGATTTTCATGGATAGTTGTATACGCATGAGTGGCTAATCTCTTTGAAAGGGTTGCGGGAACCCTGGTGGATTAACTA
Source organism: Capsicum chinense (assembly GCA_026120095.1). Classification (NCBI taxonomy): domain Eukaryota; kingdom Viridiplantae; phylum Streptophyta; class Magnoliopsida; order Solanales; family Solanaceae; genus Capsicum; species Capsicum chinense. The sequence goes on along the minus strand of JAPEIP010000008.1, from coordinate 61,646,825 downwards.
TGTAAGAAAAGTAGGAGATTTATCTATTCTATTGTAGTTGAGTGTAATGCAATCATCATCATATTAATCGTACACCAAACTATTGCAGAAACTTGGGAATTACATGTATCAAAGAATTTCCTTACAAAGGAGTTTGAGATTGAAAAAGGGAGGCTACAACAATTATTCAAGGCTATCAACCCTCATCTAATCAACTCGAGAGTTAAAAGGTGAAAGTTGTAATGAATTTATAAATATGGGATAGCAAGGCGACGCCCTAAAACTCAGTAGGTGAAGGGTGAGATTTATCAACATGTTCATAAGATGATTGATAATACATAGCTTGTCAACTTTTCATGTGGAGCAGTGGGGTATATGAATCAAACACAAGAAACTTACGAAGTTTAGAAACCAACGGGAACACAATTCTAGTGTTTATTTTCTATTTTATACAAAAGTAAGCATTCATGTTTGGCTACTTGTTACTGTTGACTTTAAAATTCCCCCATTTACTTTTCTGCACTGCTCATGAATTTTGTCCAGTTTGAGTGACCGTTCCACGTATTCCCTATTGGTTCGAAACCAACCTTGTTTGGTTTACTATATTTGACATTAACCACAACATACTTCTTTGGAGATTAGTTTTTGGGTGGCATCAAATTTTGGAGCCATTTCCAGGGACTACAGTATTGAATTATTGACTTATGTTGATGAATTTCAAGGGTTTTTATTTTTTGTTCTTAGTTAGGTATATATCGGTGTATGCCTAGCACACGGAGTCAAGGTTGTACGCTCCATTGATCTAGAGACTAAAAGAATTCTCCGAACACCAAGAAGTATGATGGAGCATGTTAGTGATGGTGTTCCAGAGGGGTTTAGGATAAACCTCTTACTAATAGACAAATGGATTTGATGTAAGTAGAGGCAACTGAACAGTAGAGAAAAGTAAATGAGGAATCCTAGTTATATTACCAGGCAAAGATAGCTAGGCCAAGACCGGTAGTTGATCATCAAGCAATACTCGACGATGATCATGATAGAGCATGACATGTCAAAGCTTGAGAAATTCCAACTTATTAGTATCTACTGCCATATGATTAGACAAAGACATGGGATATGTTGAGCCTACTAAGACAGGAGCCATTATTCCTCCTAATCTACCCCCAAATGTTAAGCTTCATATTTCCAATGCAATGACCCAACTATTGAATTTAAAGGGTGTATTGTTTGGGTTATTGATAGATGATGCGAACATACATCTTGCCAATTTTACTAGGATCTGCAATTCCTATACTATCCTAGGGGTTGATCAGGTAGCATTAAGATTAAGGTTTTTCCCGTTATCGTTGATAGAAAAAACATCATTGTGGTTGGGGGAACTTCCTACAGGATCAATCACGACTTAGAATGAGCCGTGTAGTCAATTTTTGAATCAATTCTTACCTCTTGCTAGGATGTTGTAGTTAAAAGATGAAATTTACAACATTTGATAGGTCCCTGTAGAGTTTATATAAGATGCATAGTTTTGGGTCAAAAAGAAGTTAAGCATGGTACCTAATCACCAGATTCTATGGTTAAATTTTCTAGATATATTTTATAGATCCCTGAATATCAGCTCTAGGAAAATGGAAAAAACTATATCTGGAGGTGCATTTTTGCATTTGTGTTGGAAGATGGCACACTCGGGAGGCTGATAGGGGTGCTGGTACATATTCTATTAGAGCCGCTCATAAGTATGGAGCTTTAGATGATTCGGCAGCACGGGAAGTTTCACAACTCAGAATAGATATTAGGTTGCTTAAAAATTAATTTGCAGCAATGAGTAGTGAAAAGGTGAACATAGTTGGGGCAAAGGTAACTACTTCCTGAGCATATGAGTCTGATGCAGATGAAGAAGCAAAGTATTTGGATCAATAAGTAGAGGGTTTCTGAGTAAAAGGGCAAGGAAACCAAGGTTGGAACTACTACAGTGATAGGTACCGAGACAGAAGTAGAGAGTGAGATGGTGATTGGAGGTACAAAGATGATTATAAAGAGAAGAGTGACAAATATATTCCACTAGGCAGCCGCGATATAGAGTTTAGAATGGAAAAAATGTTTTCAAAGTTTGTAAATGTCCAAGAAAGTCAAGAAAGTTGCCTTAAGGAGATTATGGCGGACATATTAGGGATGAATCAAAGCATTGAGTCGCACACCACCGCAATCAAACCACTAGAGCAGCAGTTTTTTAAAATGTTGGCCATATTAAATCAAAGGCAGCCTAGCACTCTTCCCAATAATATAGATCAAAATCAGAAGAATGATAGCTTGCCATGATAGTACCAATCGGAGTGGTAAAACCACCATGGATCCTCTTATGCCCACTGTAGTTGAGCTAACAAATGATGATATTAATGTTGATATTAAGGAAGCACCAAAATTTGAAGCTATAAAATCATCAGATATTGAGTACAGTGCTACAAGGGATAAGGACAAGGGTAAGGTTGATGAACCTATTTTTAACACTATTCCAAGAAATCCCCTCTTTTTCCTCAAAGGCTAAAGAAAAAGAAGGAATAAGGTAAATATTCAAATTTCAATAAATACTAAAGGAGGATGGTAGGGCCATTAGAGAAGATGCATGATTACGCAAAATTCATGAAAGATCTGGTCACTAGGAAGTGGACAGTAAGCTATGAGCCTGTGGACAATGTGCATCATTGTAGTGTTATTTCCTCTAGATCATTGGTAGAGAAGAAGGAGGACCACATAGACTTTACCATTCCATGTAACATTGGGTCGTTCAACTTCTCTCGGGCTTTATGTGATCTTGACCTGAGGTAAACTTATGCACCTCAGTGTCATTATCTATGATTGTTTAACCTTGTTTTAAGGACTAATTATGTGATTAATAAGTTATTAATGATATAATGTATCATACAAGTGTTAAACTACTTAACTATAATCTTTAAGGTGTCTTTCAAACAAGTTTGGGATAAATTTGGTCACTTAGAGTTTAGATGAGAAAACTAATGCTACTAGCTTGAACTATGTATTGTTTAAGTTGATCTCGATGGATTCTGGTTTGTATAAAGAGTTACTAAGGATATGATTTTTTATTTATTAGTGTAATGACTTTTTTATAGTGATTAAGTTTCAATTGAAACAATCCAAGAGTCAAAACTAAGTTAAAGATCAAAACCACAAAACTAAAATTTGTAGCTTAAAATTCTAGTTCATCATCTCGAATTATAAGTGGATTAGAGCTCTAATACATAGTGTTAGATGCTATAGTATTTTTGTTAGTTGATAATGATGATATATGGATAATATATGGAGGATATAAAAGATGTAAATAAAGTTTAAACAAGACCACAGGGCTTGTAAAGGATTGACAAACACGTGGAACAAGATTTCACCAAAAATGGATGTTTCGGAGTCATTTGCGTGCCACAGACCTTAGGCACCCCTTTATGGACATTCCAAGGACTTGGGGAAATCCCAGGAAGTCAATTATAGTGTCTCACCATAATAAGGGCGTGGCAAATACCCTAGGCACTGCAATAAGGTCCGTAGCATATTGGTAAGTTCAATTCGGCAGCTTGCGTCCTCCTATAAATAGGACCCTTAAACATTATGTTACAAACCTTGGGGGATGGAGAAAACTTCAATTACGGTTTTATTCAATTACTTTGGTTTTTGATGGATTTTAACATGTATTCTATCATTGTAATTATATTTATGTCCATGAGTAGCTAAATGAACTTTTCTGGGTTTAAGGCCAAGAACATGATTACTCTTATTATGAATTGACTTTATTTTGATTATTTATCATATTTGGTTGTTTATTTATCCTTGTTATAACTATTTTAAGGATTGTTTACCTTTTAGAATATATCCATAGTCATCTTGTGAGCTCAAAAGGAGGAATAAGAGGATAGTACGTGGGGATAAATAGAATAGGATTGTAATCTTCTACAAAATAAAGATATAATTTGCATTTAAGGTAGAAATATACCTACGTGGGTCATGACCCGCACCAGGGCCTAGCCGTGAAAGGTATCTCAAGTCCTAGATTGATCAGAGATCACCCCTTTACCTAACCTGTCACAGCCTAATTTTTTCAAGTCATAACGGTATCTACCATAACCCACTAGTAGGTATGCCAACCCATAGTCCAGAATGGCTAGTAACAGACTACTCAACAATAAAATGCAAAAAATGTGAATATATATAAAGTAAAGATCAATACATAAGAAATCCCAAAATCTGGTGGTATCAGTACAAGAGCTTCTAATATATTTAGAGTACAAAAGTAAAATGTCAAAAAAATACTTTGACACAACTTATCTCTAAATACAGTATGGAGACTAGTCTATTACATAAGAGAGAGATAAGTAATACTCTGAACGTCGAGAACTCACCCTAAGACTCCGAACCATGGGTTCTCCACAGAATGAACACATTAATGGAGATAACTCTTACTATGATCTACACGCTGCAGAAGTGTAGTATGACTACCAAATGAATGGTACTCAGTAGGCAACTTCTAACTGCGCACCAAAGACAAAGAAAATATATACAACATATCAACAGAATGGAAACTACACCCAAAATTCTAGAGTTTATATAACAATTCAATGAGATAATAGGGAGCAAATATCTTATTTATGTCCAAGAGTCTAACATAATAAGACTAAGGAAGTATCAGGGAGAACTATCCTATTCCAGCCACAATAGACATCAATAATATAACGTATATCCTATTCCAATATATGAATGAAAAGAGAAAGAAATAAATATAGAAATATACAAGGTCAAGAAATGAAAATACACTATGATCAAGCAAAGGAAGGGATATATGTTAGTGTCATAGCTTCATGTAGCCATACATACATATATATACACACTTAAACATAGTCATATTACCATACAATATCTATCTAGTCAATACTTTTCCAACTACTCATTATTAGCTAACCAATTCTTATTATAATAGAACCACTAGTTTTGTCATACCCATGTTTTTCTTACCTTGAAAATCATCTCAAGGATGTTAGAACTTTCTTTGAAATAAGAATTCATTCTTATACATGTGGTATTTCCATAATTTTGACTTCCTATCACTTGGAAAATTGAATAAAATTTCAATCGATATATAATTCGCCCAAATCCAACACCCGAGCGAAGAGTTAGAGCCTTTTTAGTGAGACAGTGTTTGACCTGAGCCTTCAGCGCATCGCGGAAATAGCTCAAATGACAATTGTCAAATTCCAATGTTGCTCCGTGATACTGGCACGTCATTTCAAACTTCCAAGTCGTATACAAGGTAGTAACACGATAGCTCTACATCGCGCCACCATGCAGTTTCTCAATTATCAATTTCCAGTGACACGATGCGATAACGCCGCGTCGTGCCAAGGGCCCAACTCGGGAAATTTTACTGAAAATTTAATAACGTGTTCAGGGTTAAAAAGGTCAACTTCCTACCCCTATATAATCTCTTTAACACATGATTCATCCACTTTTCACTCAAAACATATTAGTCTCTCTCAAGTTTATCTCAAGAACAAGATAGGGTTTCTATTGAGGATTCAAATTCAAGAAGGTTTCACCATCAATCTTCATGAAATCATGAACTAAGGTATGCATAGTATTCATTCATGGGCTCCTTTCATCCATGAAGTTCAAGAATCCCTTTTCAACTACAAGTTATGGGTTTTCTTCATGTTTTCATGCTTTGTATGTTCTCTTTCATGTTGATAAATAAGGAATTGATTTCTATTCCATGATTTGATGATAAATTCCATGTAGTTTGATTAGTATAGATGAAGATTTACAAAATCTCGTGACTAAAACCTTGTATGATAGAATTGGACTTAAAGCACGATGTTTAATTGTTGTATAATGTGCTTTACATGTACTATGCCTACAATATGTTTGATTTAATGCCTAGATGAAGGAAAATTGTCTAACTAGCATGATATCATGATATCCCCATGTATGTACAAGTTTATCCCTATTAAATGTTTGATGAAAGAATCCTATGAATGTAGTATGCATTACAATGTTAGTCAAGTCTTCAAGTAAATCAGGCTATGTCAGTTTCCTTCCATCAAGTCCTGGGGGTACTTGTACCCGAAATATTAGTTGTGTGCCTAGATCCTTGTTATGTTTTCAAGATACTCTCAGTCAAGTTATGAACTCTTAGACTTCAGATATTCTTATGACTAGGGAAAAATCTCCATGATCTCATGACTCAGTCAGTTGTCAGATATCAGTAGTATTCCATCAGCCACAGAAATTCAGTAACTCAGTCCATGCTCAGTTCAGTTTAGTAAATCATGTCCAATGTCCATTCATATAGGAGTATGAATTAGCACTGAGTGAACCCAAGGATGGGGACTCACCTGTTACACGAGGGTGTGATTCCTAGAAGCAATCCTTGCATTCCAAAATTATGTAGCCAGCATATGTTGAGACATCGTAACCTGCTATATGAGGGTAGATGAGGTAGCTTAACCTGTTATGTGAGGGTTCCCACCGTTCTTACTAGATTTACCTGTTATATGAGGGTTACTCACACGTTGTCCTTACCAGTGGCGTGGTATTGACACCCTTCCAATCAGGTAATCGATTGGACCCCAGCTCAGCTATCATAGCACCTTTGGGGCATGTTGGTTAGATACTATTTCCCATAGTTTTATTTTATAGAATCAAGACTATCAGATACAGTCAATCAGTCTCAATAATAGAACTCAGATAGTTCTTCAGATTTCAGGATTGTCAGATATAGTCAACTCAGATACAGTATGAAACTCAGATAGTTCCATCAGATTCAGGACTGTCAGCTACAGTCACCCACATTATTAGTTATACTCAGATACAGTCACCCATGTTATCAGCATTATTCAGATATAGTCCTTCATGTTATCAGTCATATCAATTACTAACATGTCACGTTATCAGTATACAGACTCTGAAATCATGAAATCACGTTATCAGTTACAGTTACATAATTATGCATGTATTCTCACGTTCATATTAGACAGTTAGTTAGCATTATTCATGTATGTGAACCATTTCATATAGCTTACCTCACTTGTATACTTGGTACATATGTACTGACGCATTCACGCTATGGTGCTTTCTTTTTATGTTACACCATAGGTTCAATGGCACGAGTTCTAGATCAGCAATAGATCCTAGATTTAGTAGTCAGAGTAGAAGTGAGTCCTCGTCCTTTAAGAACATAATGATTTGCTAGTATCTTATTGATTAGCTTATTAGTTGGAGTTAGTTGGGGACATGTCCCATCAACTCCTTATTCAGATTCTTCAGACAGTAGAGGCTTTCAGCTAGATGCAGACTATCATGTTTTAGACTTCAGTTTTGTTTTGGGTATTCTATTACCCCACACAAACGTTACGTTATTCAGTTATGTTCATGATCGAACCTTATGGCCTTTCAGTGTATCTTTCTGCATTATTATGTTATCTTATGCAGCATACAGGTACTGATATCAGTCATGGGTTGGCTTGTGGTCCTTGGGGGTTATGAGCACCATGTAGCATTTTGGTTTAGCAAATTGAGCCGTTACAAGTTTGCTAGTCATCACATAACCACTAGTTATTATCCTAAACATTATCCTTCACATAATACGTATTCATGGGATTGCAACTAACCACCACTTATAAAATGGCCAATACCTAACATCTGTTCAAGGTTCATAATTGGGCCATAATCACTATTTACCCACTATTCATCATTGTTAACTAATCATCCTATATTTGTTAATTGTTATTAGACAACACATTACTACTTATCATCTCACCATCTTTTATTAACTGACACCATTCATTAACTAATGATAATTTACTAACTAATCCTCGTGTAACTATTCATTAGTCAACCATTTAGTAACTATTCATCATTATTAACTGTCCACCTTTTATTAGCAACATCACTTATTATCTAGCCTCATCAATACATAAATCCTCATTTAAAAACTAATCGACATTATAAACTTAAGCATCAATATCACTAATCTTTGCCTATGCTAAACCTGGAATCATTATTATCCTTATATCAACTATCTCTAACTAACATATTTCTACTACGCAAGATTTATTAACTAAAAACATTAGGTTCTGAGCCATCAAGTGCTATAGTCACCTAATAGACA
>JAPEIP010000008.1:61622138-61637963 GCA_026120095.1 Capsicum chinense | reverse complement strand
CCAATCCTTAAGTCTAAGAGGAAATAGCATCTCTATAGGCCAACTATCAAGTCTAAGAGGAAATAGCATCTCTAAAGGCCACATAACATATCTAAGGGGAATATCATCTCTAAATGCCTAATATCAATTCCATAAGGAGTTTCATAGCCATAGCTCAAAACCAACAATCTGGGGAACATTAATACAAGATACCAAGTCACGAAGTAACCTTATACTAAGTTTTAGTAGCCTCATCTACATCAAACATCCGCAATTAAGCCCAAAAGATTAACACAAGTCTAGATCTAACTAGGCTAGACGATCCCACTTCTAAACCTCAATTTCCATAATTAGGCACACCATGCCCCAACTTGGCTAAGTAATCTAGTTCAACTTCTAGATGTCAAATAAGACACATTCAAGCGTAAGATAGGAGCTTCACTAGTAACAAGGGTACTCAAGTCTACTCTACCCAAGATACGGTTTCAAGACTACCACACTAGTCCAATAAGGTTAAATCCGCAATTCATGCTTTCAAATACAAAAACCATAACCCAAGCATAAATTACATCATAACCGTGATACAACTAATCTTAACTAGAAAGGAAACACACTACAATTCAAAAGGCTTATAAACATATAATCTTATGGTCCAAAACCCTCATCTAATCCCCAAAGCATCATCAATTAAGGTTGCATTACTCTATACATAATCAAGACTAACATCCAAATTCACACGCATTATATATCACACATCATCTATAAAGAGGAGTAGACAGAGGCCTACCTGGAAGACGAACAACAAAATATCACATCATACACCATATACTCGCCTTTACTTCATAATCCCCAAAATTCCATCACACTAATAAAACCATAACCTACTTATCAATACGAGTCTAACATACCCATATTGAACTGTTGTGCTTTGAGTCCAAAAATGATACCAAAACTCCAAGTGGGCCCCACATAAGTAAAATAAGTTTTTGAGACCAACCCAATGTTCAAATATGAACAAGAAGTCATAACCCTCAAGAAATGGGTAAAACTTAAGCATACTTTAGGTTAAAATCAAGCCTTAAGCTAAATTGGGGTTTTGGGTCCAAACTAGGAAATTCAAGCATGAATTCAAGGGATTCTTGCCTTAAATTTGGAGATAATTGTGATATAGGATGATAATTAAGCTCCCAAGTCACCCACCATGACTAATTTGTGATTAGCACACCATATTAGGGTTTTAAGCTCTCAATGGAGGAAGAAAATAGCCAATTCTTACCCAAAATGGCTATTTAAAGAACCTACCAAGGCCTCAGACCTCGCGAACGTGCACCCGTGTTTAGCCATAATAGGGGCATCATAACCATGAGTATTCTTCTACAATCATGGTCCTTGCTACACCGGATGACAGCTGAAACTTAGAATTTGATTCCAAATTTGCCGAATGCCTTGGGATGCACCCGGAATCCACTTTTCGCTAATAAAATATGTAACCATACCAAATTTGATGTTTCGAACACATTGGTAAACTCAAATTTTCAATTTGAGGTTGTTTTGATCAAATATAAGTCCCACACCTAAACTTTCAAATTTTTAACTTTCCGATAGATAGGTCAAAATGAGCTTTGGTGCATTGGGACCCAAACCAAAAGTCTACCTATCCTAAAATCGATATTTTGGATCTACTAGCGTAGTCAAAATTTGCATCCAAGATCTTTTCACTAAAGTTTTCATCCAGTGGCCATTTGTAACCAACGAAGACTTCTAACTAGGGAATTGGCTCTAAAAATAATTGAACTACCCTATAACCAAACCGTCATTCCCAGTAACTCATAAATGACTTGGGCAGCTATGGAGAAGCTCAAATGATGAAGATAAGCATAAATATGAAAAATTACATTAAGAGTCATTACAATATCAACTACTAAAAGGACTTGCAACACCGAAAGTCAATAGATAGAAAAACTATCAAAAGCTCAAAAGGATGAGGTGCTAGGCCTACATGCTCTAAGCATGACTTCCCAGATAACTTCAGCAGAAAGAAAACACTTCTAAGGGATTTCACCACAGGTATCCCCTTTTTTATCCAACACCCTCATTCCACTTCCAAACAGCCAAAACTAAACTTAGCCACTCACAGGCCTCAAAATTAACTAAAAATTTTGATTCATGCACTTCTAAACCACATCACGCTAATACTATCTCTATATCCGCATAAGTCAAAAAAGTCTTATTCGAGCCAAAACCAACCCTAGTCACGACTCATATTACCAACTCCATATCTAAATATATATTTCATCTACCATTTAGCACATGTTATCCACTCCAATCCAAGATAAAAATCACTAGAGTCTCATCCATGCAGTCTTATCATAAAGAACTCAAAGAACTGAAGTTGAATCAACGAAAGTCCATATGGAAAACACAAGAATAAGCTTATAAGGCATTGTCTGAGCATACCAATGGAGATAATAAGGAATGAAATCCATGCCAATATTGCTACTATTTCAGATAATAATCAAATTGAAATCTCAAAATCCAAGAAATAACTACTAATCAATGAATATTTTGCTCTAGGATATCTCATCCACCGGGAATGAAGTCATACAGAATCCAACAGTATATTACTCCCATTTAGTAAATCATCATAAATTTCTAAAGAACATTGAAACTCAAGGTCAAAACTAAAGTAACCAATATGGGACACATGGGCTATCATCTGAATACTTATAAACTATAATCCAACCAATGTCTAGAAAACCAAATAGTTAACTATGGAGTAGGCTCAACTAGCCTACAAATAAAACCTGAACAAAGACAGGTCTAAAAAAAGTTGGACACAAGCTCTACAACACACGGCTAAAATCTCAATACTAAGACTCAATCACTCGGTCTCAAATATCTAAACAAAAACTAAAAATAGGTAGGCATTAATGTTCCAAATCTATTATACATCCAAATTGCCATTCCAATAAGGCTATTTTAAATCCAACTATCCCAACTCAATTTAGTATCCAAATCTGACATTTCTAAGATAAATCATACCAAGCCACAATCGAGAAATATCTGAAGAAACAAATAACAACAGGGATAGTCACTGAATGATAACACACACATCCAACTTTATATTAGTTGGAGGGCACAAAATATAGCCACAAAATAAAAATCACACAAAAGGATAAATCACTGTGTAATACCCTATATTTCTACCTAGCTTAAAATCATCCTAAGAATATTAAAGACTTACTTTAAAAGATGAATCCACTTTTATACATGTGGAATTTTCAAGAATTTGATATTTTATTATGTGTGAAATTGAATAAGCTTTCCATCAATATCAAATTCGCCTAAATCCAACACCCGAGTGAAGAGTTAGAGCTATTTTAGTAAGATAGTGTGCCACCTGAGCCATCACGCATCGCGGAGCATGCCAAAATGGCAATAGTCAAAATCCACTGGACCTCTGCGATAATGGCGAGTCATGCCAAGGCTTAAATCTAGAGTTGTAAATTTCCAGTGTCTCAACGTGATACTACCGCATCGCTTTAAGATTCCAGGTCCCATCCAGTATTGCAATGTGATTTCACCGCATCGTGCCGTCAGTCCAGTTCCTAGTTGGCAATTTCGGTGGCACGACGTGATAGTGTCGTGTCCCGCCAAGTGCCTAAATCAGGTTTTACGTGATGAAAAATAAAAACTTTCTAAGGATAATTGGGTCTTTTTTCATAAACCAGATCATCCTTTAACCATGCAATTATGCCCTAAAAACCCTAGTACATCACTTTTTCTTACTTTCTCTCAATAACAAAATCATTCCCCCTCAAGAGGCAAAAACCCTAGCTCAAGAAATCAAGGCAAATTCCAGGAATTTTTCCAAGAACTTCAAGAATTTAGATTTCCAGGTATGTCAACTTTTGATTTATGGGTCCTTTTACCCATGAAGCTCAAGGATCCATTTTAAATTCAAAGATTGTATATTTAAGAATGTTCATGATTTATTTGAATTGGACTTCATGTTCATGTTGTTGTTGGGTTTTGTTCCATGTCATAGACTATTAATTTTAATAATTGATCTTAGTGTGTGGTGATTTATGTGGTATTCTTGGTAAACCCTTCAAATTGCAAGTTGAATTATGTAGCCATGATGATTTGATTTATTGATTATTGTATAACAAAAGCATGCTCCCCATGTGTCTAATAAAATTCCTATGTGAAGAAAATAGTGCCTTCATAGCATGTTATTATGATATCCCCATTCATGTACAAGTTAGTGCATGTAAAGTGTTTGATGAAATGTCTTAGTCAATGAATTATGGATATATTTAGCCATTGTTGTGCTTTCAAGCTTGTTCCATGATTTACATTTTATCTATATAGTCCTGGGGGTATTAAATACCCAACAATTTAGCTATGTGCCTAGAGCCAGTGTCATGTTTTCATGATACTCTCAGTCAAGCCATGATCAGTGGAATTCAGTCAGTCATGTGACTCTGGAAAACTCAGTATCAGTCCAGTACCATTCAATAATCTCAGTAATCTCAGTAATCTTAGTGATATCAGTGAGTCATCATGTCTCAGTAGTATTCAGTTCAGACCTTAGTAAACTCAGTCATCTACTAGAACTCAGTAACATTTTGTCAGTTAACAGAATTTAATAGTATTCCATCAGTGAACAAAAATCCAGTGAACTCAGTTAAATCTAGTTAATCAGTAAAATCATTAACAGATTAGTTCAGCCTGGTATGAACTAGGAAATTAGTTCTATGTATATTAAGTTAGGAGTAGGATTCAGTATCAAATGAACCTAGGGATAAGGACACACACTATCATCCAGTAGACGGTATGATCCTTAGTAGCAATCCCTACATTCTAGAACTATATAGCTAGCATACGTTGAGATGTACACCTACAAGTCTAGGGACTATACATCTCATTTGAGTTTTTCCTTAAAGGAGAGGTTAACGGAAGAGCTCCCTGCCAGATAGGGTTTACTCACAGCTTGTCTTTACTCGTAGCATGATACTGATACCTTTTTAGCTGGAGTTACAGGTTGGACCCCACCAGTTTAGTTTCAGGGTATATCGGGTACATCATTACCTCCTATAGTCTCAATTTCAGATCCAGTCTCAGTAATAGAACTCAGTTCAGTTCTACATATATCAGAACTGTCAAACCCAGTCACTCAGCTCAGTATGGAACTCATCTAGTTCCATCAGAATTAGGACTATCAGATACAACCATCCAGCTCCGTATAACACTTAGATCAGTTATTTATAATCATGACTATTAGAAATAGTCTTTCAGTTATTAGTTACTAGTAAGCTCAGTTATCAATAAATCCATGTTGTCAGTAGACTCAGTAGTTAGAACTTAGTATTCAGTTCTATCACAATCTCGGTTACAGTTATGTATTCATGCATTTATTCTTACGTTCATGTACATAGTCAGTTAGTATTTTTCATGCATATGAACTATTTTCATTCATCCTACCTCACCGCATACCAATACATTCAATCATACTGATGAATTTGCGCTATGGTGTTTTATACAATAAGTTTAGAAGCACGAGCTCCCGAGCATCCTTAGTAGATTAGACGTTCAGTAGCCAGACTAGTAGTGAGTCCTCATCATTCAACTATAGCATGATTATTTTATTAAATTTATTATTTTACTAGTTCGGAGTTAGTTGGGGACATGTCAATCAACTCCATAGATTTTAGAAAGTTTAGAGGCTTTCAGACTATAGCATGTTTCAGATAGTTTATTTTAGTTTTAGGTATTATTATACCCCATTATAGACATTGTTTTATAGTTAATATTAGTTTATTTTTGAACCTTATGGCCTTACAGATTATATTCCACATATTTACAGTATATTATTCACTGCTTAGTTATAGATATCAGTCATGGCTTAGCTTGTGGTTCTTCAGGGTTATGAGCACTATGTAGCATTTTAGGTACCATATTCGAGGCGTTACAAACTTGATGTTAGAGCCTAAGGTTAAACAGTAGCCTAGGAAGTCTGAAAAAACGTATCGAGTAGAGTCTTGTACATAAGTGTGTTGTGCACCACACTTATGTGCAGGAGGCTATGAGATGTTTTAGGAATAGTTTCCCTTCTTTCAGTAGTCATGTCATGCCAGTGAGAATAATCTCCAAAAATTTCTCAGTCTAATTCGCTTCTTCCTTATGCTTATGGAATATGCCTTCCAAAGGGGCTAGCGAAAAGAGAATAGATAATCAGTCACCACCTCAACCCGTTCAGGAAGATCCCCTGGACAAACTTCTTTTATATGCAGAATTCAGGACTTCATTTACTACTTTAGACAATTCATTCACAACTTAAAATGAATGGCCAGTTGCTGCTCCAGCCAACCTAGTGGCCAATTTAGCTGTAGCCAGGATTTAGGACTTCACCGAATAAATCTTCCTTTATTCTCAAGTTCTAAGTCCAAAAAGGATTAATAAGAATTCGTTGACCAGGTTCAGAAAGTCATAAATATCATAGGAGTGACTTCCAGTAAGAGTGCAGAGTTAGCGGCTTATCAGCTACAAGATATAGCCCATACGTGGTTTAAGTAGTGGAAGGTAGACAAGGGTATAGATGTAGAGCCCATAGAATGGGAAGAGTTTGCTATGGCCTTCTTAGATAAGTTCTTTCCACTAGAATAGAAAGAATCCAAAGTGTTAAAGTTCATCAATCTCAGAAAAGGTAGCATGACCGTAAAAGAATACTCCCTCAAGTTCACCGAGTTAGACAGGTATGCTCCCCATGTAGTTGCAGACAGTTGATCCAGAATAAGCAAGTTTGTATCTAGGGTTTCGGGTAGAGTGGTTAAGGAGTGTAGGACTACGATGTTGATTAAGGAAATGTACATATCTAGACTTATGGTCCATGCTCAACAGATTGAAGAGCAGAAACTTAAGAAGAAGAAGAGAGAGAATAAGAGAGCCAAAATAGGTAGTTATAGTTTTTCTCAGCCAGGGTCGTAGGGTGGTAATCGTTCTTAGCATAGCCAGAAGTTTTTAACTCCAACTCCTTCCTCAGCCAGTGCTTCAGTTCCTAAATTCAGAAACAGTAGCAAAGCTAGGGCGCAGGACTCCAAATCTTAGAATAGTGCAAGAATTATTCGAACTAATCTGCTTTGCAAAGAATATGGGGAGTATCATAAGAGTATGTGTAGAACTATTAGTAATGTGTGTTTCGAATATAGCGAGCTAGGTCACAAGGTTCGAGACTATCCTCAACCTGGTGCACGAAGTCAGCACAGTCGTCCTTCAACTTACTCTGGTCATCCGACTTAGTAGTATGCCATTTCTAGTGCCGCCTGTGGGCAACACCCAAATAGAATCTATTCACTTCAGTCCCGACAAAATCAGGAAAATCCTCCTAAAGTGGCCACTGGTATATTACAGATCCCTCATTTACATGTCCACGCTTCTTCAGATTTAGGGACATTTTTTTGCTTTTGTAACTCTTTACATACTAGTCCACTTTAAGTTCAGATTAGATCTTAACAAGACCTTCTCAATCTCTACCCCAGTGGGTAAAATGATAATAGCCTGACGGATATACAGGAACTGTTCAGTTATGATAACTCAGAACGCCAGGCCTTCAGGTTCTAGTAGTAGTGCTAATATAGGTAGGAATTTAGTAAAGAAAGATGATTCCCAGCCCATTACTATCTCAATCAAAAGTTTTGTACTTTAACTATCACGATACTTACGTATGTTTCACATCACAATTCCATACACCCAGCTTATATTCATGAACTTTCCATAAAATAGTATGTGTTTTAAGTTCCTAGTATAAGGAGTTTCGGCTTACTTAGTGTTATGAATCATGTTCCATGAGTATAGAAACATTAGAATCAGGTCATGCAGCTTATGACTCATGTACTCATATCCTATCTTATAGTATATTCATCCCACATGACTCATGCTTCACTCCTAGTGATCAGCAAAACTCAGATTATGTCACGTATACTATGAGTTTAGATACCTCAGTGAATCTATGATGTTAGTGAATCTATGATGTTGAGGTTCCATCCCTAAGTCCTCAATTACAACATCATTCAGTAGTCAGTATCTAGTAAAGGACTTAGATAGTCCTACAGAACCATGGCTATTAGCTATCAATTACTTAACCATCAGAATTCAGTACGTCTGTATCATTCTAAACCTCAGTATCAGAATACCAGCATTCAGTCCCAGTTACTGTCTTAGTTATGATTATAGTTTCAATTACCAACTTAGCTACAATCTCAGTCCTAGTCCTAGTCCAGTTAGATCATAAACTGAGTTCACTTTCAGGATTACCCAACCATAGCATATGGCCACCAGTTATTCAGTTATCTATATTTCAGTACTTCAGTTTATAAAATGTTTCCAAATCATGTTGGATGCTTGGTCTTGCGTTCATAAGGTAATATAGTTTTTCACTCATTTATGCTCAATTACCTCACGTTACCCAGCCATTCATTACATTTTTATGTATTATACTCTATATTCTAAGTCCAGCCTTTCAAGTTAAGTACAGTTCAGCCTTACAGGCTAAGTACAGTTCAGCCTTACAGGCGTAGTAGTCCTCTATCAGTCATTTAGTTAATCAGATCAGTTAGTATATTTATACATTCATGCTCAACACCATGTGAACCTTTTTAGTAGTCTCAGTTTCAGTTTCTAAGATTTAGTCACTTTATCTTAGATGATGTTTCCTAGGCCTTTCCTTCTAATACAAAAATCCCAGCCATGTAGTGATCTCCAGGACAAAATTTGCTTTCTCTCTAGAGTCATTAGAACTCTATAGAAAGAGTGTCATAGAAATTCTCCAGTCGAGTATAAGTTTTCAGCATGAGTTAGTCTGTAGAGCCAGTAGTTCAGTTTAGCAGTCAGGCAAACAAGTTCAGACAGTGTGGTTTCCATCTTTTCATCCAGTCGCACTATCCGGAGTCTCATAAATGTGATTATTGAAAGATGGACTAACCAGGTAGTTACGTGTTCATCCCAGTTCATGCATCATGTCTTAGTTTCATATCTCTGATATTTAGTAACAATTTAGTTACTAGTTTTCTTGTACATCACCTCAGTTTTCCTTATATCTTAGCAAAGTTAGCCCAACATCCTTTAAGGGGGCATAGTGTCCCAAGGGGGAGATACACTATAATTCCCCAAAACTTTTATAATATTAACATATCGCTCTTTTCTCGTAATGAATTTAGTTTGGGGTAAGGGGTGCTCATGTATTAACCCTAAGACTCCGATCTCAACTGTAAGCCACGTATTCAAGGTACTCAATTCAGATCACAATATTCAACTCATGTATCACGTTCTAGACTCAGTTACATTCTCATGTTTCCGCTCATGCATATTTAGTAATTAATCTCAGGATCATTAGTATTTTCAATTTAAGGAAACGGTCTTCCTTGAACTTATTCAGTTTCATACTCAGATTTCCATCAGAAACTTGGTATCAAGAATTTCCATTACAAACCTGATATCAATTACTATTGCATATTCAGTCATTCAGTCATGTGTCAGTTCAGTCATGTATTCACGCATCAGATATACATGATCAGCTTATCAGTACTCTCACTCATGCATTCATGCCTTAGCTCTATCATAAAATCATTCATTAGATATGCATGCTCCGTATGAATCTCAGTAATGTCATTCATGTACTCATGTCCCAGTTGCTCAGGTTCAGTATGTACTCCAGCTTATTGTTTCTCCCATTTTAGTAAATCTCATTTGAGGACGAATTCTCCCAAGAGGAAGAAATTGTAATACCCTGTATTTCTACCTAGCTTAAAATCATCCCAAAAAAGTTAAAGACTTACTTTAAAAGATGAATCCACTTTTATACATGTGGAATTTTCAAGATTTTGACTTTTTGTTGGGTGAGAAATTGAATAAGCTTTCCATCGATTTTAAATTCACCTAAATTCGACACCGGGCTGAAAAGTTAGAGCCATTTTAGTAAGACAGTGTGCCACCTGAGCCATCAAAGCGTCGCGGAGTTTGCCAAAATGGCAATTGTTAAAATCCAGTAGGCCTCTGTAATTATGGCACATCGCGCTAAGAATCAAATCCAGAGTTGTCAACTTCTATTTTCTCAGCGCGATACCACCATGTCCCGGTAAGATTCTAGGTCCCATCCAGTATTGTAATGCAATTTTACTGCGTCGCACCGTCAAGCCAGTTCCCAGTTGGCAATTTTCTATCGCGTTGTGCCAAGTGCCCAAATGGGATTTTCAGCGATAAAAAATAAAAAATTTCTAATGGCAATTAGGTCTTTTTCCATGACTCAGATCATCCTTTAACCACGAAATTATGCCCTAAAAACCCTATTATATCATTTTTCCTCACTTTCTCTCAAGAACAAAATCATTCTCCCGCAAAAGGCAAAAACCTAGCTCAAGAAATCAAGGCTAATACCAGGAATTTTTTCAAGAACTTCAAGAATTTAGATTTCCAGGTATGTTAAGTGTTGATTCATGGGTCCCCTTTCACCCATGAAGCTCAAGGATCCCTTTTTTAATTCAAAGATTGTATATTTAAGAATGTTCATGATTTATTTGAATTAGAATTCATGTTCATGTTGTTTTTGGGTTTTGATCCATGTCATAACTATTAATTTCAAGAATTGATCTTAGTGTGTGATGATTTACGTGGTACTCTTGATAAACCCTTTAAATTACAAGTTGAATTATGTAGCCATGATAATTTGATTTATTGATTATTTTATAACCAAAGCATGCTCCCCATGTGTTTGATAAAATACCTATGTAAAGAAAATAGTGCATTCATAGTATGTTATTATGAAATCCCCATTCATGTACAAGTTAGTGCATGTAAAGTTTTTGATGAAATGTACTTGTAAATGAATTATGGATATATATAGCCATTGTTGTGCTAACAAGATTGTGCCATGATTTACTTTTATGCTATTGAGTCCTGGGGGTATTAAATACCTGATAATTTAGTTGTGTGCCTAGAGCCAGTGTCATGTTTTTACGATACTCTCAGTCAAGCCATGATCAGAAGAATTCAGTCAGTCTTGTGATTCAGGAAAACTCAGTAAACTCAGTATCAGTCTAGTCCCATGTCTCAATAGTATTCAGATCAGACCTTAGTAAACTCAGTCAGCTAGTAGAACTCAGTAGCATTCT
Organism: Capsicum chinense; assembly: GCA_026120095.1. NCBI lineage: Eukaryota > Viridiplantae > Streptophyta > Magnoliopsida > Solanales > Solanaceae > Capsicum > Capsicum chinense. The sequence continues at coordinate 61,626,816 of JAPEIP010000008.1, read as the reverse complement.
ATCAGTTAATAAAATTCAGTAGTATTCTGTCAGTCAATGGAAATCCAGTGAAAATAGTTCTATCTAGTTGATCAATATAATCAGTGACAGATTAGTCTAGCCTAGTATGAACGAGGAAATCAGTTCTGTGTCTATTCAGCTGGGAGTAGGATTTAGCACCGAGTCAACCCAGGGATGAGGATACTGATAACGCTCAACTTACACATCAATTTACTGTAAGGCAATCGTCGTCAATATATTTACCCAACATTAGAGTTGGGGTCAAATCCACAGAGAACAATGTGAGTGGCGATTAAACTAGTTTGAAACTAAAGCTACAAGTTAAATTCAAACAAATGATACAAAAAAATAAAATGGGGGGTTTTTGATGATCAGCAAATAATTGTTGTTCACTTTACTTTTGGTGTTTGTAAATCAAGAGTTTATGAATTAACCAGAATTATGTTCACTAGGGCTTCCGATACATAACAGATGCTAAAAGTGGTTTAAGATTCTCACTATGGGTAGGATAACAAGCTATCTTTATCGATTTTATGCTTAAATGTCTCTCAACCTACTTAAGCGTTTAATTCCCTAATCCTCCCGGACTTAGGGAATTTCTATGTACTGCTCGGATTTTACCTCAGGTTAACCAACCTTGTTTCAGCGCTGATTATTAACGAAGTATTTTCGAGTTCCTGTTGATGATTCACTTCCTACTATATTTGATTTCTTTCTCAAGAAAATCAAAGCAGGTGTGTGTACTATTTGCAACTGACAGACTTTAATTAAAACTTTAGAATTGTCAAGAAATCCTACCACCTTTTAAATTTTGAATACTTTGCACCTCATCAAGACCTAATCCTAGATCCCATAACTCAGGTTAATGGAGTTTAGCCACTCATGATGTAACGAACGAAACACATAATTGAATTTATGATTTGAAAGATAAACTTACAGAGATGAATAATAACTAGTGAATTGCAAATTAGATCACAAATGAAAAATCCAAAAATACTGATAATAATCTCTTAAAAAATATTTGTGTTGTAAAAGTCAAGAAGTAAAGAGAGAAAATATCAAAATATGTCTCTTAAAACTCAAGTGCCAACGACTAGAAAAATCCTATACAATGCTTTTTATAGTTAATCCTAAATAAGGAAATAAAATTACAATGTTCAGAAAGTCCTTCAGAATAGGTGACGGTATTTGTGACGGCTTGTCAGGGTCCTGACGACTTATCAGGAATGTCGTCAGGCCCTCCAGTATTCCTGGCATCTTCTGCTTTAACTGACGACAAAGCTTGACAACTTATCATATATGTGACGACATATTAGAAATGTTGTCACTTCTTCATTCAAAATTTGACTCTCTACCTACACTTGATGGCAACTCTGACGCCTTATCATAGCTGTGACGACATGTCAGAATTGTCATCACAGTTTCACTTTAATCCTTCTAACACTGCAACACCTGACGTGGTTTTTGATAATTTATCACAGGGCTGATGATTTATCAGGAATGTCATCAGCCACACTCCAGTTTTTTTACATCAGTTTTCAGCCCTTTGCTTCCATTTCCTTAAATTTCCCTTGCATCAAGACTTTTACTGCAATATCAAAGTAAAATAATCAAAAACGACAAAAGTTGCTTAAGACTTCGCAATTATTCTCAGTTAAAAGCCTTAAATGTGTTAGCATCTACTCACATATCAACACCCTTAACTCAAAATAATTGCTTGTCCTCAAGCAACAAAAACACAACACAACGATGCTAAACCAAGAGACACATAAGATACCTATGATAGTTGATCATTAATTTTAGTTCAAAACACATTAATCTCTCCATTTTCTATCACTTTAAACCCAGTTGTGTATATCCATGAAGATCAACAATGTGACATAAAGGACTAAAGATATGGCATCAACTTAGCAACAATAACTATGCTTATGTACAAATTAAACTACCCAAAAAAGTAATCAACTAGCAATGCAACCGATGTGACCTTAAAACAACGAAGTCTCATGTAAATGCAGGGACGGTCAGGAGACACTCACTCTCAGAAAGAAATTCCAGTCAATGCATGTCAAATACCATATGCTTGCCCTTATTTTCATTGCCTAAGTTTTCAGAAAGTTAAGTTAGGATCACTATAAGTCTTTTCTTTGGCTTTGTAACATAGGCTTGGGGATGGTATGATACGCAAGGATATTTAAATTGACTAAGCCTCCTTGGCACTAAACTATTTTTGGGGTCTCAATTATCAACCTTTACTTAATTCTCTCCTTTCTTGATCACACATCTCCGGATGGGTACGGTATTTTTGATAATCATTTCTTTTTTTCACAACTTTTCTGTTCTTATTCTTTTTCCGCCGCTCCTAGCTTTTTATTCTTTTCTTTCATTCTAACTTTCTTCATACTCATTTTATGTCACGCACCTCTATGGTAGCCATCATCAACTTAGGCGATTTGCCTCAGTAAAAGTGCATAATGTCCAAGGAGGACCAGGGTCAAAATAGGTTCATTGTGATATAAATGGGAAGGTGATAGGTATAATAAAAAAGTAGGCATTCAGGCTCAAAATCAGGATCAAGGGAAATTATTCACGCATGGAAGGTCATTTAGGCTAAAAATGGACTACTATCAATAACGGCCTATGATCCTTTCCTAACTGCTATCCTACAACCAAGGCAAGACCAACCGGCCAAGTTCTGGATTTAACACACAACAGAAACTAGATAGCATCTCACACACACATTGAATACATCACAAGATACTACCCATTCGGTTCACGCAATTGTTAGCAGTGATTATCATGTCCCTAGTACTAATGCCATAAAAAGATTCATAATAGTCACTTATAGATACACATCACACAGCTACCAGATAGACAATTGGAGAGGTATTCATCATTCTAAGAAAAATCAACAAAAATATGTCAACTGTCCTAGATACCTATTTTTCCCCAGTTAACCACAACACATCACAAAACAAACACAATACACCTGAACATGCCGGCTGTACTAGGAACAATACTCCAGGGAAAATAGGCATGGCAACAAAAACCCCAAGAGGACATCAACATCCATACGTAGCTCCACCCTCAACTTAAAATCATGCAATGTCCCCAAGGCGTTAAACCAAGATGAGAGAGTTAGAAATATGATGTCAATCACATAATACGAATACAAACATTAAAATACCTTGGATTGCCTCCCAAAAAGCGCCTAATTTAGTGTCGTGGCACGATAATATTTAGTCATCTTTAATCCCTCCACTTAGATGATTTGAATTGTCATCCCATCTTTCAATCTTTACATCTTTTAGGTGCGTTGGGCAAATGTAAGGGCATGATAAGGAATGTTCTATCACGCCACTTTGAAGACTTGAACCGCTTGCCCAATTTTGGATTGAACTTTCTTGTGGGCTCATTGGAAAATAGTGAGAATCTTAAAAAGCCACTAAATGACATTGATCTTTAAGCTTCTTGGACTTCAAGAATGGGGTTGTATTATACCCTTTTGGAAGGAAAAACTACAAAATGTAAGAATTGTCCTCCTCAATTTAAAAATTCATCATTTACTTTGGTGATTCAACTTTCATCACATCCACCAAGCATAATGTTGAAAAGTGATTCAAATGAGGGCTAACCCTCAATTTCGGAATAGCATCCTTATTAGTATCCTTACTCCAAAATGGACTAGGGTCCCTACAAGGGTTGTGCTTGATTTTTTTGTTCGAATCTAGTACCATTTCATCATCTTTGGCATCTTCTTTCATAAATGGTTCGGTTGGTTGGGAAATCACTGAGGGTTCCTCAACATCAAGCTCACCATCAACATAGGATTCTTGCTCCTCATCTTTACACTCTTCCATCATGTTAAATCATTCCGTAGATAAGATTCATCTAAGTATAATGTAGAAAAGTTGAAATATTAACCTCAATATCTATATCCTCGGGAATGATTGGCCTTATGCCTTGATGCATATCACATACAATATCATATGTTTCTTCCTGGAGATCCAACATTCGTTGGAACATAGCTTTAATGCCACTCTTTTCGGTGCTTTAGTCTTTCTTTTCTTGATCATAAAGCCTGTCAAACTCAAAAGAAGAACTAGAATTTTGGTTAGTGCAACGGAGGAAGGGGGCATTTGATCAATCACTCCAATGTCCATCTTGATCACCCGATAAAGAACAATCATACTCCCGGTAGGATGGAGATGGTGCACATATCTCTCTTCGGGGAGTATATCTACAATCTTACCAAAAGTAAGGTCAATCACAACATGGACAAGGATCATCAAGAAAAGATTTCCAACCACTAAGCTCATGTTCATTCCACAATTACATAGTAATAAGTAAACTAAAAGAAAATTCTACCTAACACAAGAAATAAAAGAAAACTAAAGACAAATATTTACAAGTTTGAATTCAAGCAAGTAGGCTACACTTCCAAACCAACTTAATACGCCAAATTATTCCCCGGCACCGGCGCTATTTCTTATAACGCTCAACTTACACATCAGTTTAGTACAAGGCGGTCATCGTTAATATATTTACCCAACTTTAGAGTCGGGGTCGAATCCACAGGAAACAATGTGAGTGGCAATTAAACTAGTTTGAAACTAAAGATACAAGTTAAATTCAAACAAATGATACGAAAAGATAAAATGAAGGTTTTTAATGATGAGCA
>JAPEIP010000008.1:61573106-61593298 GCA_026120095.1 Capsicum chinense | reverse complement strand
CATATCCAGGGCCCCGGTTTGGGTCGTGACATCAACCAAGGTCTGGAGGGGGGAGTCATTTGCAGTTTTAGGGTCACTCATCTTTGCCAGTGCCATCTTCATCTAGTGCCCCTGCACCCAAAACAAGCAGGATTAGTGGGGCAAGACTTCTACTTCTAGGTCTTGGAGTAGTGTGGGTGGAAGTCCCAGTTATCCTACATGTGCAAAGTATGGTAGAAATTGGGACTATGGTTAAGAGCCCTGCTTTGTGATCTTGTGCACTACCATTGACTCGAGACACCCTGTTGTGTGATCTTGTGTGTCTTCCCCTTACTTATACTCAAATCTCGGCGTCAATCAAGAAAATCAAAGTAGGTGTGTCTACTATTTGCAACTAAAAGACGTTAATTAAAACTTCAGAATTATCAACAAATCCTACCACCTTTTGAATCTTGCATACTTAGCACCTCATTAAGACCTAACCCTAGATCCCATAACTCAGGTTAATGGAGTTTAGCCACTCATGATGTAACGAACGAAACACATAATTGAATTCATGATTTGAAAGATAAACTTATAGAGATGAATAATAACTATTGAATCGCAGTGTAGATCACAAAGGAAAAATCCCAAAATACTGATAATAATCTTTCAAAAATATTTGTGTTGTTAGAGTGAAGAAGTAAAGAGAGAAATTATAAAAATATGCTTTCCAAAACTCAATATGTCGACCTTGTGCGTAATAATAATAATCATAACAACTAGAATACCCTAAAACAAAGCTTTAAATATTTTACCCTAAATTAGGAAACAAAATCAAGGTTACAGCTTTTTCTTGGAATAGATGATGACTATTGGTGTCGCCTTATCAGGATCCTAAAGACTTATCAAGAATGTCGTCAGGTCTTTTTCTAATCTGCACTAGTCCTATCTTAGGTTGACTACAACTTCTGACGGCTTATCAGGACTGTGATGACTTATCAGAAATGTCGTCACACTTTTGCTCCAATTCTTATGTCCTACCTATGTCTGACAGCATTCGTGATGACTTATCACCATTATGATGACTAATCAAAAAAATATCGTTAATTCTACTAGCTGGAACTCATTCCCTGTTTAAGGTTGATGATGGCCTTGATAGCCTATCACTGGGCTGACGACCTATCGTGAATGTCCTTAGCTGGACTTTTCTTTTAATTTCTTCAAATTTCATCTTCTTTGCTTCATTTCATGTTGGCTCTCTATCATATCAGCTTAAACTATAAAATCAAACATAAAATAATCAAAAAGAACTACAGTTGCTCAAGACCTTGCAATTATTTAGAGTTAAAAGCCTTAAATGTGTTAGCATATGCTCACACATCAACACCCTCAACTTAAAACAATTGCTTCTCCTTAAGAAACCAAAACATAACTAAGAGAATACAAAGTACAATTTGGCAGCTAACTACTCATATTAGTTCAGAATAACTTCACCATCTCCAAGGTCAGTCAATTTAAAACTCACTGTTGATGGTTTGAAGAACAACCATGCAACTCACAAGCATCAAGGTACGGTAAAAATTCAACAATAACAATTATGCCATACCAAGATCATACTATCTGAACAAGTCAGTGACTTAGCAACACACCCAATGTGCCCTCACACCGAAGAAATCCCCTTTTTCACTTATATCAGAATTTACATACATAAACATAGGGATAATCACAAGTCTCACTCTCAGAATGAAGTTTCAACACTGTATGTCAAATTCCATAGGCTTGCCCTTATAGTCAGTACCCAAATCTTTAGGTAGGTCAGTTTTAATATAGGCTAGGAGATGGTATAATATTAATGGATATTTTAGAGTGACCATGTCTCCTTGAAACTACACTAAACTCTTAGGGTTTCACTTGCCAACCTTATTTTCTTCCTCTTCTTTTTTTGATCACACATGCTCAAGATGGATGCGGTCTTTTCAATCATCATATTATCTTTTTATCATCTTTAACACAACTTTCTCTTTCCTTATTCCTTTTTTACCGCACCCAACTTTTTACTCTTTTCTCTTATTCTACCACTCTTTATGCTCAGTTTGCATCACGCACCACTATGATAGCCACCCTAAACTTAGGATGTTTTCCTAAGTCAAGGTGCACAGTATCGAAGGAGGACCAGGGTCAAAATAGGTTCATTGTGAGGTAAACGGGAAGGTGAGAGGTTTCAAAGAATGTAATAGGCATATAGGCTCAAATCAGGGATCAAGGGATGCTATTCACATTAGGAAGGTCATTTAGGCTGAAAGTGGGTTACAATAAAAATGGCCTATGATCCTTTCCTATCCACTATCCTACAACCTAGGCAGGACTAACAGGGCAAGTTCTAGATTCGGCACACAGCAGGAGCTGAGTAAGACCTCACACACACATGGTACACAAGTACATCACATATCACTACTTATCTGATTCATGCAATTTGTTTAGTAAAAATCATCAATTCGCCAGACTAATGCCATAAAAAGATGCACCACAGTCATAAATGAATGCAATTCACACAGTTATAAACTTAGATCAATGGAGAGGTACTCAAAAGTCACAAAACAAGCTAACTACCTCAAGTACCTGTATTACTCCTAATTATCTAGCAAAAATTGTTACAACAATATCCTACCCTACACCCTCAACTTAAAATTGAAAATAAAGCAAAATTAAGGGTTAGAGTATACCTGGAATGACTCAATCTTGGGGGTCATGGGTTTTTGACCTTGCTGTTGTATCATCTACTACCTTCTCTCCATCGATTGCTTCTGGCCTTGTAGTGGTAGGGGGTATACTAGATGAGGCACCTGTAGCCCTGGATTTCAAAGCCTCCTCCCATCTCTCATTGTCCACTAGGGACTCCATTCTTGCTTTCTTCAACTCCTCTTTTTCGGCCTTTTTTGCCTTTTTTTCACTCTTCTTACTTTCTCGCTATCAGGATCTTCTCTCTTATCTTTTCCCTTCTGCTCTCTCTTCTTCCTTTTTTTCTTTGGTGAATCTCTAGTAAGGTCAAGCATTAGAATTTCTTCCTTAGATTTATGCATAGCCAAATCTGTTGGCACCATAAATTTCTCCATCATATCCTCCATAGACATCTTTCTAAAGCTGGTTGCAACAGCTTCCCGATTTCCAGGAGGAATATTTAAACCACTCCTGTCATAATTACTTCTCTAGTTTCCTTGATCCCTGCCTTTGTAACCAGGCTTGTCATAAATATTTTGACCTTGATTACCTTGGCTATAGCATTGGAAACCCCCCTAATTATTAACATAATTCGTCTCTTCTTCAGGATCCATATCCACTTGGTCTTGAGACATTATAGCTTTTACTTTCTCAGTCTTCCCTGACAATAAGTGCTTGATAAGCAAGTCCATATGAGTTTTTAGATGGGCCATGTCTTGATCCCACTACTCATCTCTCCTACATTGTTCAATAGACATACCAACAGAAACAGTAAGGCTTGCTACCAATGAATCCCTGGTATGCAAAGCTCGACTCTATTTGGTCATCCTATTTAGCATATCTGAGGCATCTTGAAAAGACAGATCAATAAACAAACCACCAGCAGCATTATCTACAATAGACTTTGTTATAGAGTTGAAGGCCCTGTATAAAGTATCCATCAAGTGTAGGTCTATCATATTGTGGTTTGAATACTTTGCTAGCTTCTTCTTGAATCTCTTTGTCTCATGAAAAGCTTCAGTAGGAAGCTATCTAAAATTTTTGATTTCATCCCTCAATTGTACTCTCCTGGAGGGTGGAAAAAATTGTTTTAGGAACTCTTCTTTCAATTTTCTATAGTGGGTAATGGAATCAAGCGTAAGCTTATTCAGCCACAATATTGCCTCCCCAAATAGAGACAATGGGAACAACCTCAACCGGATAGCATTCTGTCCTACTCTTGGGTTATCAAAAGATTTACAAATGGTGACAAAATTTACCGGATGCAGGTTTGGATCATCCCCAGGAAGGCCACCAAACAACTTCTTTAAATTGTGGAGTTGGATTATAGTACTCGTAATGTTGAACTTGGATTCAGGTGCCAACGGTGGAGGAATAATAGCACCCGTTGCACTTGCCTTGTCCATGCGATCATAATCATCATTCAGATCATACTGTACTGGCTGGTAATCTTTTCTTCTTTGGAATGGACTATTCCGATTAACATTATGTGGCACTTATGCAGCTATCTACTCTGCACGCCTTGGGTTACCAGGGTTCAATAACTCCTTATCCTCCAAATCTTCGTCCTCAGGGTTTGGATATCGTGCATGTTTCCCAATATTTTGCACATTCACCTATGCTCTAGCTAAGGCTTCCAGTTTGTCAGCCTCTTGCTGTTTTGTCATTCTTCCTATTTATTGCGGTTCTAGATTTAGTGGCAATAATGTTTCTCCAAAATTTTTGGTGCTTGTCATACACTTTATAATCCTGCAAATAAACAAAAACAAAAATTTAACGTAAATCTAGGAAACTTAACTAACAGTCAATAAGCGCATACAAACTTCAGCTTACAATTGTATTCCCTGGCAACGACGTCATTTTTGATAACGCTCAAATTATACTCTTGAATGGGTGTAAGCAATTGTTGTCAATATAAAATCCAACTAGGTTGGGGTCAAATCCCATAGGAAATATGGTATGAACTCAAGTTATTTGTGATTTAATCCACTGATAGTTTAATGTTTCCTGAAATGAGGGGTTTAGGTTAAACATAATATTGTTTGTCACTTTAATTTTGGTATTTGTAAATCAAGAGTTTATGATATAACCAGAAATATGTTCTCTAGGGTTTTCGGTACATGACATATGCTAAAAATGGTTCAAGATTCTCACGGTGGGTAGCATAACAAGCTATCTTTATCGATGTTATACTTAAATGTCTCCTACTTAAGCGTTTAATTCCCTAATCCTCTCGAACTTAGAGAATTTCTATTTACTGCCCATATTTTACCTCAGATTAACCAACCTTGATACAACTCTGATTATTAAACGAAGTATATTCGAGTCCCTGTTGATAATTCACTTTCTACTATATTTGATTTATTTCTCAAGAAAATCAAAGTAGGTGTGTCTACTGTTTACAACCAACAGGCATTAATTAAGACTTCAGAATTATCAAGAAATCCTACTACCTTTTGAATCTTGCATACTTAGAACCTCATCAAGACCTAACTCTAGATCCCATAACTCCGGTTAATGGAGTTTAGTTACTCATGATGTAATGAACAAAACACATAATAGAATTCATGATTTGAAAGATAAACTTATAGAGATGAATAATAACTATTGAATCATAGATTATATCACAAAGGAAAAATCCCAAAATACTAATAATAATCTCTCAAAAATAGTTGTGTTGTTAAAGTCAAGAAGTAAAAAGAGAAAATATCAAAATATGTTGTCCAAAACTCAAGGTGTCAACCTTTTGTGTAATAATAATAATAATCATAATATCTAGAAAACCCTAAAACAAAGCTTTAAATAGTTTACCCTATATAAGGAAACAAAATCAAGGTTACAACTTTTTCTCAGAATAGATGATGACTATTGGTGATGCCTTATCAGGATCCTGACGACTTATAAAGAAGGTCATTAGGTCTTCTTCAAATCACCCTAGTCCTGTCTTAGGTTGACAACAACTTCTGATGGATTATCAGGACTGTGGTGACTTATCAGAAATGTCGTCACACTTTTGCTCCAATTCTCATGTCCTGCCTAAGTCTGACGGTATTCCTGACGACTTATCACCATTATGATAACCTATCACAAAATATCATCGATTCTACCAGCTAGAACTCATTCCCTGTTTAAGGCTAACGATGGCCTTGATAGCCTATCACTGGGCTGACGACCTATCATGAATGTCGTCAGCTCCACTTGTCTTTTAATTTCTTCAAATTTCAAATTCTTTGCTTCATTTCATGTTGGTTCTCTATCATATTAGCTTAAACTACAAAATCAAACATAAACTAATCACAAATAACTAAAATTTCTCAAGACCTTGCAATTATTTAGAGTTAAAAGCCTCAAATGTGTTAGCATATGCTCACACATCAACATCCTCAACTTAAAACAATTGCTTGTCCTCAAGCAACCAAAACATAACTAAGAGAATACAAAGTATAATTTGGCAGCTAACTACTCACATTAGTTTAGAATAATTTCACCATCTCCAAGGTCTGACAATTTAAAACTCACTGTTGATGCTTTGAAGAATAACCATGCAACTCACAAGCATTAAGATACAACAAAAATTCAGCAATAACAATCATGCCATAACAAGATCACACTATCTGAACAAGTCAGTGATTTAGCAACATACCCAATGTTCCCTCACAACAAAGAAATCCCTTTTTCACTCATATCAGAATTAACATAAATAAATATAGGAATAATCACAAGTATCACTCTCAGAATGAAGTTGCAAACACTGCATGTCAAATGCCATAGGCTTGCGTACCCAAATCATCAGGTAGGTCAGTTAGGATCACTTTAGGGCTTTTCTTAGGCTTGTAATATAGGCTAGGGGATGGTATGATATTCATGGATATTTTAGAGTGACTATGCCTCCTTTACACTACACTAAAATCTTTGGGTTTCACGTCTCAACCTTTTTTTCTTCCTCTTCTTTTATTGATCACACATGCTCAAGATGGATGCGGTCTTTTTGATCATCATATTATCTTCTTAGCATCTTTAACACACTTTTCTCTTTCCTTATTCCTTTTTCACCGCACCCAACTTTTTATTATTTTCTTTTATTCTACCTCTCTTTATGCTTATTTTGCATCACGTACCCCTATGATAGCCACCCTTAACTTAGGATGTTTTCCTAAGTCAAGGTGCACAGTTCCCAAGGTGGACCAGGGCCAAAACAGGTTCATTGTGAGGTAAACAGGAAGGTGAGAGGTTTCACAGAAAGAAATAGGCATATAGGCTCAAATCTGGGATTAAGGGATATTATTCACATTGGGAAGGTCATTTAGGCTAAAAGTGGGTTACAATAAAAATGGCCTATGATCCTTTCCTAACCCCTATACTATAACCTAGGTAGGACTAATAGGGAAAGTTCTAGATTTGGCACACAACAGGAGTTGAGTAAGACCACACACATATGGCACACAAGTACATCGCATATTAATACTTATCCGATTCATGCAATTTGTTCAGCAAAAATCATTAAGTCGCTAGACTAATGCCATAAAAAGATGCACCGCCGTCACAGATAAATGTAATTCACACAGTTATAAACTCAGATCAATGGAGAGGTGCTCAAAAGTCACAAAATAAGCTAACTACCTCAAGTACCTATATTACTCCTAATTATCTAGCAACAATTATTACAACAACATCCTACCTAACACCCTCAACTTAAAATTAAAAATAAAGCTAAACTAAGGGTTAGAGTATACCTAGAGTGACTCAAGCTCGGGGGTCATGGGTTTCTGACCCTGCTGCAGCATTATTTGCTACCTTCTCTCCATTGGGAGCTTTTGGCCTTACAGTGGTAGGGGGTCTGCTAGATGAGGTACCTACAACCCTGGATTTCAAAGCCTCCTCCTATCTCTCATTATTTGCTAGGGACTCCATTCTTGCTTTCTTCAACTCCTTTTTTTTTGCCTTCTTTTTTGCCTTTTTTCCTCGCTTCTTTCTTTCTCGCTGTCAAGATCTTCTTTCTTATTTTTGCCCTTCTGCTCTTTTTTTTTTGTTTGTTTGTTGAATCTCCAGAGAGGTCAAGCATTGTAATTTCTTCCTTAGATTCATGCATAGCCGGATCTATCGACACCATAAATTGGTGTTGCTACAACACCCCAACATCTACCTTTACCTTGTTCAAGGCCACTCTGAATTTAGCAAGATCAGCTCCTGATATTTTTTCCCATACATCAATCAGTTCTCCAAATCTACAACCCATCTAGGCAAAGTCACAAAAGGCTCAAGGAAAACCTTGATTCTCTAGTCTACTGCAGCGGCAAACTATTTGGCAAAAGCATGTAGCTGTGCCTCACACCATTTATCTTGTTTGGACACTTTTTGGATATCGATTAGATCAAATAAAAATCCTACTGATACTGTAGGAGTTGAAGGATTGGGTTCATTCTCAGGCACGGAACATGTTTGTGCTGAAAAAGTTGGCTGCGCTGTCTTAGAATCTTGTACTTCTATATTAGGTGTTGAACCGGCATCTGTAACTGGAGGGTCTGCTGCTACCTCTACACCTTTATCAAGTCTCAGTCCTGGCTGATTTTCATCATATCATATGTGATTGTGGGTTTTTCAGGAAGGAATGTTATCATTAATCCTTGTAATCTCTAACACATTAGCAGCTCGGCACAACTCTGTCATAAGACAAGGAAAAGGATAAGCAGTGTCGGTTCTTGATATTCTAATCTTTATCTCATCAGTAATGATTTCTCCAAAATTTAGGAGGAGCTTCTGCACCATGCTTGCTACTACTATAGTTCGATCGTCACCCAGAATGTTGCCTCCATCAGTGGGCATCCACCAGATACGCACTACACCCTCCAAAACTTTGCCTCTTGATTTAAATTGGACTTATAGATTCTCTCATTTGGATTGGTCACCCATACTGGTTGCCCTTCGGATATAATGTTTGCCAACCATAAATGTTGATTTTCTCGATTCTTAATTCGAGCATAGACTGATGGTGAAGTGGCCCAAGGAGTGAAGTTGGGGCCTTGCAATAACTTGTTGATGGTTTTAATTGAGATTTCAACCCTTATTCCCCTTACCTAAACTCTCTCCAATAGGGATAGGTCTACAACTCTTTCTCCTAACCTATACATATTTTCCAACTGAGTCCAGTAGTTTGCATAAAACTCTCGGACCAGTGCAGGGCAAAATAAGCTTCCCCTTTTTGTAGTCCATCCCAATCCGTACTCTTGGAACTTCTGTTCCACGTTAGGATACCTATGTAGATCTTTGGTGATAATCTTTTTTTCTTCCTGAATTGGCCATTTAGTCCTACTTTTATTAGTTCTACGGAGCCCAGCAGTAAATATGCCCTTTTCCTTGGGAATTTACCATCTAGCATTGTCTCAAACTTTGGGGTTCTTACATTTGATAAGTGTTCCCCAAATTGGAGAATTCTCATCATCTTGTTGTTTAGTGGAAGGGGATTCAGATGTTGTTCCCTCAGACTCAAGCTCCTCAGACCCTTTATGTTCTTTCTCTTCAGATTCAGCATGTTCAGACTCATGCTGCTCATGTTCAGAATGTTCAGATACCTCCTACTCAGAAGAAATTGTTGTTTTAGTGTGGTCACTATGTCACCTCAACTAGTGGGGGTGGTGGAGGCTGGTTAGGGCTTTGCTTCTTCTTTCGCTTCCTGAGCATAGGTTCTTCCTCTTCATAATCAGACTTCTCAGATGAGTTTGTGGCGTACACTTTTTTGTTGTTCTTTCTTTGTAAGCATGGGTCTCTTTCCATTGGGTGCCATTATAGTGTTCCTGTAGCAATATAAAAACCATTAGTAAATCCTCAAGGGCCTAAACACAAACATATTAATCATTTAAGCTTCATATCCTATGAAAAGACTCATTCATTCTTCAGGTTCCAGGTTTGACAACATTTCTTGATAAGCCATTACGACTGTGATAGCTTATCATAATTATCGGCAACCTTAGATAGAACCTACAAAACTTGATCAACTTCTGACGACATTTCTGATAAGCTGTCACACATGTGATAGCCTATCACAATTATCGTCATGTCTAAATAGAACTCACTTCATTCTTAGTAGCCTTTGATGACATTTCTGATAAGCCATCACAGTTATGATAGATTATCATGAATGTCTTTAGATCTTATCAGAACCCCACTTTTGATTTTAACTCAATCTTTGATCCCATTATTTCTCAAAATCCACTCGAGTTCTTATTTGTGAGCTGAATTTTTAGCCTTAGGCTTGCACAGCAAACCCCAGTTCTGAATTTCAACCCCTTTTCCAGTTGAACTTGGGTCAATTCTCTTGGGAACTTGGGTTGTCATCGATCTATCCCTTACCACTTGAAAAGAAAATTCAAATTTAGAGCATACCTGATGGGAGCCTTCAATGTATTACACGCACAAGAGGAAGTAGGAAGAAATTCTTGATTTTAATTGCAAACCCACACAAAAGGAAACTTGCTTTTTGTTTTACTTGGAAATGTTTTTGAATAAGGAAATATAATACTCTAAATATTGAAGGGAAATAACTTAGAAGGAAGTAAAAACAAGTGGGAAGGTGGAAACGTTCGACTGGGACCAGGTCAGATCTTTATAATTGGCCCTAATTTAGTTGTTAAGTTACTTTCTGACGACCTCTTATGATGGCTTATAACAGGTGTGATGACCTATCACGGATGTCGTCAGCCTTAATAGAACTTCATATCATAATTTACCTCTCTGACGACAATTCTGAAAGCTTATCATAGTTTTGATGCTTATCATAAATGCCGTTAGGACCTTTTCTGCTGATTTCATCAATTTTCCACCTTTTATGAAATAAATCATAACTACAAAAATAAATACTTTACTGGAATATAAAATTTTGGGTTGCCTCCCAATAGAGCCCGATTTACTATCATGGGACGACTTGGTTATCTTGACTACTCAGACTTCACCAAGATAACCTGTTGATACCCCTTTATCATCTTCGTAGAATACATCAATGATTGAGAAAACACCTATCTCTTTTTGCTGAGTCATGGATGAGTGTATCTCAAAGCGTGCTTCTTTATCATTTGGCCTGAACTTTAGCTCTTTCAGCTCCATGTCTACGATCACTCTCCCGGTTGCAAGGAATGGTTTACCCAAGATGATGGGCACTTCAAAGTCTACCTTGAAATCTAGGACTACAAAATTAGTAGGCAGAGTAAAATTGGCTACCTTTACAAAAACATCATGTAATATGCCCACCGACTTCTTCATAGACCTATCTTCCATCACCAACTACATATTTCTTGGGGTAGGATTCCCTAAACCCTATTTCTTATACACAGCAAGTGGAATTAGGTTTATACTAGCTCCCAAACCGCATAATAGTAAATGAAATAGTAAATACTCCCAGGTCTGCCTTTTTCTGCACTAAAGACCTTGAAAAGGTAGCTCCACAATAGAGAAGATTGTCCTTCGGTTCATGGCTAACCTTCCATTTCTTGGTCACAAGGTCTTGCATGAACTTTACATATCTTGGCATTTGCTTAAGTTTCTCAACCAATGGCACATTTATTTTCAATTACTTGAGCATTGCCAGGAATTTATTGAATTTTGTATCATCAGCATTTTTCTTTAATCATTGAGGAAAGGGAGGTGGTGGTCTTGGGATAGTTTTCAACACCACTTCTTCTTCCTTCTCTCTTTCCTTCTCCAAAGCATCAATAGAGCTATCCAGCTTCTCAGACTCTACTGGATTGCTTTCTTTGGATTCATCAACAACTACCTCACCATCTATGGATTTTCCCACAAAAGGGCCTGGTAATATCTTACCACTCCTAGTGTTAATCTCCATACATGAGCCATTATTCTGTGGATTCTAAAACATATTCCTTGGTAATGTTCCGCTCTTTCTCTGGTTGAATGCAGTGGAAAGTTGGCTCATCTACTGCTCTAACTATTTGATGAAAGTGGAGTGTGAGTGCACCAACTGACTGATGGATGTCAGATTGGTCTTCATTGTGGTTACACCAGAGTTGGTGGCCTCAAATTCCTTCAACAATTTCTCCATCATGTCCTTCATGGACATCTTTCTAGAGCTAGCTACAACAGCTTCCCAATTTTTAAGAGGAACATATAAACCACTCCTATCATTAGTGCTTCTCTAGTTTCTTTGCTCTCTGTCTTTGTAACCAGGCTTGTCATAAATGTTCCAACCTTGATTCCCTTGACTATTACCTCAAAACCCCCTTGATTATTAACATAATTCATCTCTTCTTTAGGTTCCACATCCACTCGGTCTAGAGATGTTACAACTTTTACTTTCTCAGTCTTCCCTGACAATAAGTGCTTGGTGAGCAAGTCCATCTGAGTCTTTAGATGGGCCATGTCTTGATCCCACTCCCCATCTCTCCTGCATTGTTCAATAGACATACCAACAAAAATAGTAGGGCTTACTACCACAGATTCCATGGTATGCCAAGCTCGACTCTATTTGGTCATCCTATTTAACATATCTGAGGCATCTTGAATAGACAGATCAATAAATGAACCACCAGCAACATTATCTACAATCGACTTTGTTATAGAGTTGTGGGCCTTGTATAAAGTCTCCATCAAGTGTAGGTCCGTTATATTGTGGTTCGGACACTATGTTATTTTCTTCTTAAATCTCTCCCAAGTCTCATGCAAACCTTCAGTAGGAAGCTGTCTAAAATTACTGATTTTATCCCTCAACTGTACTCTCCTAGAGGGTGGAAAAAACTATTCTAGAAATGATTTTTTCAATTGCCACTAGTGGGTGATGGAATCAGGCGTAAGCTCATTTAGCCATAATGTTTCCTCCCCAGAAAGAAACAATGGGAACAACGTCAATCGGATAGCGTTCTGGCCTACTCCTGGGTTATCAAAGGATTTTAAAATAGTGACAAAATTTACCAGATACAGTTTCAAATAATCCCCTGGAAGGCCACCAAACAAACCCTTCAAATTAAGGAGTTGGATCATAGTACTCGTAATGTTGAACTTGGCTCCAGGTGCCAATGGTGGAGGAATAATTTCACCCATTGCACCTGTCCCATCCATGCCATCATAATCATTATTCAGATCATACTGGACCGGCTGGTACTCTTGTCTTCTTAGGAATGGGCGGGTTCGGTTAACATTATGTGGCACTTGAGTAGTTATCTGCTTTGCATGCCTTGGGTTACCAGGGTTCAATAACTTCTTTTCCCCTAAATCTTCTTCCTCAGGGTTTGGATGTCATGCATGTTGCCCAATATTTTGCACGTTCATCTGAGCTCTGGCTAACGCTGCCAGTCTATCAGCCTCTTGCTGTTCTGCCATTTTTCTTATTCATTGCGGCTTCGGATTTAGTGGTAATAATGTTTCTTTGAAACTTCCGGTGCTAGGCATACACTTTAAAATTCTTCAAATAAACAAAAACAACAAATAAACGTAAATATAGGAAACTTAACTAATAGTCAATAAGCACATACAAACTTCAGCTTACAATCGTATTCCCTGGCAACAGAGCCATTTTTGATAACGCTCAAATTATACTCTTGAATGGGTGTAAGCAATCGTTGTCAATATAAAACCCAACTAGTTTGGGGTTGAATCCCACAGGGAATATGGTGTGAACTCATGCTATTTGCGATTTAATCCACTAATAGTTTAATGTTTCCTAAAATGGGGGCTTTAGGTTTAACAAGTTGTTGTTTGTCAGGTTACTTTTGGTATTTATAAATCAAGAGTTTATGAAATAACAAGAATTATGTTCACTAGGGCTTTCGGTACATGATAGATGCAAAAAGTGGTTCAAGATTCTCACGGTGGGTAGGATAACATGCTATCTTTATCGATGTTATACTTAAAAGTCTCTCAACCTATTACATCGCTGATTATTAAACGAAGTATATCTGAGTCCCTGTTGATAATTCACTTCCTACTATATTTGATTTCTTTCTCAAGTAAATCAAAGCAGGTGTGTCTACTATTTGTAACCAACAGATATTAATTAAAATATCAAAATTATCAAGAAATCCTACCACCTTTTGAATCTTCCATACTTACCACCTCATTAAGACCTAACCCTAGATCCCATAACTCCGGTTAATGGAGTTTAGCCACTCATGATGTAATGAACAAAACACATAATTGAATTCATGATTTGAAAGATAAACTTACAAAGATGAATAATAACTAGTGAATCACAAATTAGATCACAAAGGAAAAAATCCCAAAATACTAATAATAATCTCACAAAGATAGTTGTGTTGTTAAAGTCAAGAAGTAAAGAGAGAACATATCAAAATATGCTGTCCAAAACTCAAGATGTCGACCTTGTGCGGAATAATAATAATAATCATAATATCTAGAAAACCCTAAAATAAAGCGTTAAATAGTTTACCCTAAATAAGGAAACAAAATCAAGGTTACAACTTTTACTTAGAATAAACGACGACTATTGGTGACGCCTTATTAGGATCCTGGCGACTTATCAAGAATGTCGTCAAGTCTTTTTCGAATCTGCACTAGTCCTATCTTAGGTTGATGGCAACTTCTAACAGCTTATCAGGACTATGACAACTTATGAAAAATGTCATCACACTTTTGCTCCAATTCTCATATCCTCCCTAAGTATGACGACATTCCTAATGACTTATCACCATTATGACATCCTATCATAAAATGTCGTCGATTCTACCAGATGGAACTCATTCCTAATTTAAGACTGACGATAGCCTTGATAGCTTATCACCGGGCTAACAACCTATCATGAATGTCGTCAACTGCACTTGTCTTTTAATTTCTTAAAATTTCAACTTCTTTGCTTTATTTCATGTTGGTTCTCTATCGTATCAGCTTAAACTACAAAATCAAACATAAGCTAATAAAAAATAACTAAAGTTGCTAAAGACCTTGTAATTATTTTGAGTTAAAAGCCTCAAATGTGTTAGCATATGCTCACACATCAACGACATAAGAGTTTATCCTCAAAAGATAGAAATAATGAGAAACTGGCCTAGACCTATCTCTCTATTTGACATCTAGAGTTTCTTGGGTCTAGCTGGCTATTACCGATGGTTTTTTGAAGGGTTTTTGTCTATTGCGACCCTCATGTGTAGATTGACTCATAAGAAAGTTTAGTTTCAATAGTTAGATTCCCATGAGAAGAGTTTTCTAGAGTTGAAGAATTGACTAACTTCAACCCCGTTTTGGCATTACCTAATGGTAAAAATGAATTTGTTGTTTACTGTGATGCTTCTAAAGTTGGTATGGGTTGTATTTTCATTCAGAGAGGTAAGGTCATAGCCTATGCCTCTAGATAACTTAAGCCTCATGAAAAGAATTATCCTACCTACAATCTTGAGTTAGCGACAGTTGTTTTTTCCTTGAATATTTGGAGCATTATCTTTATGGGGTGCATGTTTATATGTTCATGGTTCAAAAAACTTGCAATATCTATTTTCACAAAAAGAGTTAAATCGTTATCAGAGAAGATGGTTGGAGTTGCTTAAAGATTACGGTATGAGTGTTTTGTATTACCCAGGCAAGGCCAATGCAGTGGCGCATGCCCTTAGTAGACTATCTATGGGTAGTGTTTCTCATGTTGATAATGATAAAAAGAAGTTAGTTTACGAGGTTCATTATTTGGCTAGATTAGGTATTCAGTTGGATGATTCAACAGAAGGTAGAATATGGGTTTGGAATAGCTCGGAATCTTCTTTGGTTGCCAAAGTAAAGGATAAACAAGATAAGGATTGTATTTTGGTTAGGTTGAAGGAGTCAGTCAGTGGTTAGAAAGTAGAGGCTATCTCCCAAGGGGAAGATGACATATTATGCTTACAGGATAGACAGTGTGTGCCATGTGTGGATGGTTTGAGGGAGTGCATTTTGTTAGAAGTGCATAGTGCGCGTTATTCTATTCACCTAGGAGCCACTAAGATGTACCATGATTTAGAGGAAATCTATTAGTGGAGTGGCATGAATAGGGATATTATTGAAATTGAAGCCTAGTGTGGTAATTGTCAATAGGTTAAGGTTGAGCACCAAAAGCCCGGTGGCACCTTGCAGGAGTTTAGTATTCCTACTTAGAAGGGGGAAGAAGTGAACATAGACTTTGTGATAGGGTTACCCCATTCGCGTCTTCAGCATGATTTGATTTGGGTTATTATTGACAGAATGACCAAGTAAGCCCATTTCCTACTAGTCCATACTTTATATTCAGCCAAAGATTTTGTTAAAATATATATTAGAGTGTTAGTTAGATTGCATAGAGTTCCCTTTTCAGATATAGGTACTCAATTTACCTCTCACTTTTGGAAAGTCTTTCAAAAGGGTCTTAGTAACCAAGTTTATCTCAGTTCCAATTTTTATCCTCAGACAGATGACTAGGTAGAAAGGACCATTCAGACCCTAGAAGATATGTTGAGGGCATATGTTCTTAAATTTAAAAAGAGTTGGGATGACCACTTGCCTTTGATCGAGTTTGCCTAGAACAACAGTCATTGTTCCAGCATCTGGATGGGTCCATTTAAGGCTCTCTATAGAAGAAGTTGTAGATCACCTCTTAGTTTGTTTGAAGTGGGTGAGGCCACTTTAGTAGGACCAGATGTGGTATTTGAAGCTATGAAAAAGGTTTAGTTGATTAGAGAGAGGCTTAAGATTTAAAGATTTCACCCATAAAAGGAGTAAAGAGATTTGGGAAAAAGTGGAAGCTTAGTCCCCGATATGTTGGCCCTTACAAAATATTGAGTCTTGCAAGGAAGGTAGCATATGAGCTTGAGTT
This sequence comes from Capsicum chinense, assembly GCA_026120095.1. Classification (NCBI taxonomy): domain Eukaryota; kingdom Viridiplantae; phylum Streptophyta; class Magnoliopsida; order Solanales; family Solanaceae; genus Capsicum; species Capsicum chinense. Next base: position 61,576,848 of record JAPEIP010000008.1, on the reverse strand, counting down.
GCTTGCAGATTTTTCATCTGTTCATACAGTGTTTTATCTCTCCATATTAAAGAAGTGTATTGGTGATCCAGCTATTGTAGTTTCTTTGGAAAGCATCGAAATTCAGGATATCCTTTCTTATGAAAAATCCACAGTTGAGATTCTTGATCACCAGATTCGCAGGCTAAGGAAAAAAGAAGTTCCCTTGGTCAAAGTTCTTTCGTGGAATCAGTCCATTGATAGCGCCACTTTGGAGGCAGAGACAGATATGCAAACCAAGTACCCTTATCTGTTCTCTGTAAGCTCATACTCAGCTTAAGGTAAAAAGTTTTTCCTTAGATGATCTCTTTTCCACTTATAATTCCAGCTAAATTTAATCATCTTCATGACATCTCATGCATGCATTAATCATTTTAGTCATTTAGTAAAGTCTAAGTTATACATGCTCTGTATAAGATTTAAGTCTTTCCAATACCTTCAATGTAGCCAATCTCATTCGAGGATAAATGTTCCAAAGGGAGAGATATTATAATACCTCGTATTATACTTAGTTTAATTCAGCTTCTAGTGCTTGCATAAGGGGCTTAAAGCCTGAAAATTTAGCTAAGTGTTGAAGACTTAGCCTTATTTTGACCGCTTAACTTTAAGGATTTTTAAGTTAACCTTTCGACCTTCGAGAAGATGGTTTTTGAGTTGATTTATATTTAGGGGTGTAAAGAGCATGTCTCGATGAAGTTTTAGAATTTTCAGACGAGGTTTGGGTCATGTTTGGATTTCGATTCCAGTAGCTCAATGCGATTCCACTCATCTCGCCTTGTATAGCGATGAGCATGTTATCGTGTCGCTCTAAGCCCCTAAACGACATTCTAGTTGTGACTTTAATCTCCAGAGGGTCAATTAAGTCATTTGCCTTCACCCCTAATCATAAAAATAGAAGATTAGATGTCGGTTTAAGCATTATACACTCATTCTTCATCAAATTTATTTCCAAGAAACCCTAACTAAATTCCAAGAAATCCAAACCTCCATTAAATCCTCTTTAAGACATCAAGAATCTAAGTTTCCAAATTCAATAACTTTAAGAAGAATCTTTTAAGAACATCTTTAAGAGTTCAAAGTCAAGTTTCTATATCAAATTAAGCCTAATAAGGTATGTGGGGGTTATGAACAAGGACTTTCTTTCACCCTTGCGCCCAAATTACATGATTTTAAGATTTATTTCCTTGTTTTGAAGTAGGGTTTATACCCAAGTTTATATATTCTATAAGCATGTGGTTATTATGAGATTTAAATCCTTAAGTTGATCATGAAGATTTAATGTTTGTGTTTTATCTAATGAGATTTCTATCATGCATGAGATTGCACTATCTTGACTTGATATTGTTGAAGTTTTTTCAAGATTGTTATTGAGCATGAAGTTTTATTTCATATTGACTAGACATTAAAGCATGGGTTTTAAGACCTAGGTTTAAGTATTGAGATTTCAATAAGATCATGATCTTAAGTTTTATTTGAAAAGTTCATATCAAGAATTAGTTGAGTTTTCAAAAAGACTATGATCTTAATTTTCTTGATGGTTTTACACCAAGATTTAAAGAAAGATGGATCTTTTGATCCATAGCTAAGAGATGGAATCCACAGTTATTTATTTTGATTTTATTTTAAGCAAAGAAGAGCATAACTGTTTTTTATTATAAACCCTTATGCAATTTAAAGGTGGATTTCCTAAAGTCTGAGCATATAAGTATGGGAGTAGTATTTAGCATCGAGTTGGGTATGATTCCAAGGTTTCATGCCCCAGAACTATGTGCCACCATAGGTTTTAATACCTATTAGTGGGTTCAGTATAGTGATCACTCTAGTTTAGGTCCTATTTCGATGGAAAGGGTAGGATGACTTTTCCCAGCGTGAGATCTACCCTCTATAGGTAAGAGGATGGACTCCATGATAGCTTACATAGTGTATGTAGGTTATAAGAACATCTCTAAGAAATATTAAAAGTTAAAGCTTTTAGAAACTAAGTGTATGACTCACAAGGTTTATTCAGTATGCTTTATTAGTCATGTTTCATGATTTTCAGTTTTAGTTTTAATCAAGATCAAGGTTAGTCACCTATACATAACATGTATTACAACTTTTATAAACTAAGTGTTATGGCTCACAAAGTTTGTTATTATGCACTACTTGTTTTATTCAAGCCTGAGATGGGCCATTTACACTTGGCATGCATTGTTTGAAGTTCTGATGTACAAATTGAGTTATTGCTTTATTTATACTTTCACCCCTACATACTCAGTACATTCCAAAAGAAGTAATCCACATATATGTCTATTTAATACATTGTCTTATAATATAGGTTCTGGTGCTCAGTTCCAGCAATGTGATATATTTCGAGCATCTTCACCTACATCCCAGCTCTTGGTGATCCTCATAGTTTGAGGTCCCATTCTACTGGATGTTGATGATATTGAAGTATTTTGTCATTTGGTTATCATTCAGTTCGAGTCAGCTGGGGCTTGTCCCAGTGACTCTCTAGTTAGACATAGAGGCTTGTTCGATTGATTTTCATTTTTAGATTTTAACAAAGTTTGTTTTCAAGAGTTTTAGTAAGATATGATTTCAGTTTTATTTAACATAGTTATTTAGTATATTGATATTTTTCTTGTCAAACTTATCATTATTATGAGTTGCAAGGTTGTTAGCAGGCTTAAAAGGGTTAGCTTAGGACTACTTGTAGTCTTAACCAGTGTGTGATGTCTAGGGTATATTTTTGGGGCATTACAATAATGATGAGAATTGGATAATTATTTTTTAAATGCCTTATTATTATTTCTATTGGGTATACTCTCCCGTAGTTTGGGATAAGGTGACGAGTTTTTTGCTTTATGTCTAGTTAGCATACGGGCTACATTTTGTTACTTATGCTTTCTTGTATGTATGCTGTGTGATATGTTATGGCTTTGAATTATCTATTCTTATGCACTACAATATTGGTATGTGTTGATGTCATCTGTTATACTATTATTTTGGTTTTCTTACATATTATATATAGTGATGATTGAGATGATTAAACTTTAATTTTGTACCTTGACTTACTTAGGATTATCTTTATATCATGACTTAGCTAAGTCGACCAATGATTCCTTTTGAGTACCCATTATTTTTGTACTCATACTCCACTTTTGTACCTTTTGGTGTAGGTTTAAGTACTAGCTGTCACCGTTGACCATTGCACATGTGGTGATTGACTTCTCTAGATAGGGTGATCTTATGGAGTTTGAGTCACCCATTTTCCCTTTATCTTTTACATTAAGTCTTTAGTATTTGAGATAGATGTATTGACTATATTCTAATTCTTTTGGGTTGTATTATTGACATTAGAGGCTCTTGTACTGACTTTACTAGGTCATGGGATTGGTGTCTTATGGTGACTGTTTATCTATATTAGAACACTTTCTTATATTTTTAACTTGTGTTCATTAAATTTAGCCTATGTTGCATTTCTTACTGAATTAATCCATTGTGATAGCTCTGGGATATGGTATTTAATTACCTACTGGCTGGAGTTAGTAGGTGCCATCATGACCTATAAATCAGGTCATGACAAATTGGTATCAGAACCTACGTTTCACTGGTATTATTGGTACAAGAGCAAGTGTCTAGTAGAGTCCTGTGGATTGGAACATTGACGTCTATTTCCTATCTTTGAGAGGCTATGGGACATTCTTCGTTGTTCTTTACTCTTTTCACTCATATCGTGCTA
>JAPEIP010000008.1:61542773-61564427 GCA_026120095.1 Capsicum chinense | reverse complement strand
TCCTTACTTGATTCACACGTAGGATAATAACTTTAATTCACTTAATTGGATTATTACATCCCACTCAACGATGTAGTTGTAATGTCCAAATTAGGTAAAAGATTAGAGGTTGGAAAACCATGATCATGCAATTAATCCTACGAATCAACAACCAAGATAAGTAAGTTAACGAATGAAATTCAATAATATAGTATGATTGTTCGAAGTGCTTTAACCCTGCGCTTTGCTCCATTGATTGTCCCAAGACTTTTATTTTATGCATTGTTTATTTTATTTTTAGTTTACAATTATTCAACACTCTTCTTATTTATTTTTTTCTCAATTGTTAAACTAGAATTGGATAGTCGGCGAATGCAAGTCCTTGAGAGATCGATACTTCGGTTTCCTTAAAGCCACTTTACTACTTGATAAGACCACATACACTTGCGTGTGCTCTTGGGTACTGTCAAGTTTTTGGCGCCGTTGCCGGGGACTTGTAATTAGGCAGCTATATTATTAATATTTTTTTTATATTGAGTTGTAAATAGTTTTGTTTTTTTAGTCTATTTTTTTGTTTTATTTTTCTTTTTATCACACTTCTTAACATGGAAGCCTAGGATAGATGGTTTTCGAGTGATGAAGATTCTATATGGTGTATGGTTTGTGGCAATAGTGGTCATTCTGAAGATATGTGTGCTGTCAACCCTGATTCAGTAATGTTTATGGGCTATGATCAAAGGTAATACTATGTAAACGCCTACAATCAGCAGCGGCAGTTTCAACAACCACAGGTTCAGAATTACCAGGCCCCGATTCAAACGAGCAATATGGAAGAAATACTGAAACAACTTCTAGCTAATAAAGCACAGTTATCAGCAAATATGAAGAGTAATGTGACTATTTTAGAGCATCAGAAAATTTTCATGAGGAACTTGGTGATGCAGGTAGTGCAAGTGCAAAAGGTATATAATACCAGACTTCAAGGTGATTTGTCAAGTGACAGTGAACAAATAAGTGAAATAGCTTTGAGGAATGGAACTAAGCTCAATTAAGAACCTTCAAAGACAACTAAGGAGATAGATGCAGAGTTGACTTCCCAACCTATTGAAGACAAAGTTATTGTCAATTCGAGGAAGTTTGAGTACTCAAGAATTAAAATTTTTAAAATTTTCAAGAAGATGCCACCACCACCATATGAATCGCAACCACTCAATTGTCATTTTTCTTTTAAGACTGAAATTGAGAAGGTGAATAAAAGTGAGGGTTTTGAAGATAGTGTAAATTTTGAAGTAGAGTTGGTTGGGCCTTATTCAAAGCACTTTTCTATATTATGTTTAGATGATATCTTATCTGTGGAATCATTTATGATAGAGGAAGAGTATGAAGATGAGGAACAAGAATCCTATATTTTTGATTTTAGACTAGATAAGCAATATAAAAACACACCTCACTTTAAGGATGAGTGGTTTACCATGCATCATTCATTACTCGGTTCTTTAATCTTTGTACCACCTCCCTATGAGCGAGGAAAAAATATGTATGCGATGTTGGGGATGAAATTTATACCCTCAAGGTGGAGGAAAAAGTTGATATGGGTCATGCCGCGACACTAAATTAGGCGCTTCTTGGGAGGGCACCCATGTTAATTAGGTATGTTTTCTTTTCAGTTTTTTTTAGTTTTTATTTCACGTAGTCTTTGTTTTTGATTGAGTCATAGGTTAATGGGAAGTCTGAGTACCATAAACTTGAGTTAAAGAGCATGAATAAGACGGAGTGGGGTTTCATAGATCTCCTTTATACAAAAAAGATGCTAATAGCTAGGCCTAGAGGCCTTAGGGAGTTTCTATCTTTTTACTTATAAATTCACTTTGGGAACAAAGTAGATTTTTAAGTGTGGGGTGGGGAAAATTCCAATTTTTGTCTCAATTTAATTTTTTTTGTAAGTTATTCTTGTTGGTGCTATTTTTAATTACATAATGCAAGTGTTTTGTTTGGTAAAAGCGTGTTGAATGAGTGAATTACTATTTTGAGTCTCCTAGGCTCATTTTTGTGACTCTTGTACTTTTTGGCTTAAATTTGAATTCATGTTATTGTTTGGTTGAGAGTCTATGATGATCCTATTGAGTTTAGTATGTGTCATATGCGTGTAAGAATTTTGTATATTCCCTGTTGCATGTGATGTCTAGAACTTTCCTAGTGTGTGTGTGAGGTAAAATAAAGAATGTGGGTTTAGGAGATAATATATGCATTTCTTTGATAGCCTTATTTTATACCTTCTTTTACCTACCTTTTGTGCATTATTCTAGTGAACCCCCATTGAGCCTTTAGATTATTTTCTTTAGTAGCCTCATATGTAGCCTAATACCCTTCTTTGATAAACCATAATTTTATTCAAAAAGCTCCTAAATGCTTTAATGAAAAATAAATTGAGTAAGGAGTTTGAGAAATTGAAGTAGAAAAAGGTGAAATTGATACCCCAAGGTAATAGTTATTGATGTTTATATTTTATGTGTGATGGTTGGGAGTGATATAAATGGTGTTAGAAATATTCCCATGATTGAAAAAAAATGAGAAAAATTGAATCTTGAAGGAATAAACAATGCGCCCATCATGTATTTGTGAAAATGCTTGAAAGAGATGGGGTGAAAAAAAGAGAATGGGGTAGTATAAAAGGGTGTAATTTGATTGTTGAAGAGTGGTGTTAATTGCATAAAGTAGTGTGTTAAAGAGCTTAGAGATGTTAGTCACTATTCTTGGCCAAAATAGTTCCTACCTGTCCCTTAGCCTACATTACAATCTGGAAAAGTCCTAATTGATCCTAAGTTTTATATTCTGATATTAGTGGAGCATTACACTAAGGTCAAGACTATGGTTCATTATGTTTAACTTGTGAATTCTTTGTGAGAGTAAGCGTAATTTGATTCTTGTACCCATTATGTTATAAATTGCATTATTGTGAGTAATTATGGGTAACTCTCTTGTTGTAAGGGGCATATGTTTGATGAATGTGGGTGATTTGTATGATGTCATTGATTGAATAATAAGAATGAGTTTTTCACTTAGGTGAGTCAATTCTTGAGGTTAGGATGTTTTGGAGTAGTGTTCATGAGCTATCAATTGTGTAAATAACGTGCTTTGTGTAGAAACTCACATTTCGTGTAGTCATTGTAGTACTAGCTTGAGTGTCTTTATTTTAGTATAAGTGTCGCATCACCTCAAATTTTTATGCTTAGAGTAAAGTGTTGTTTGAGGAAAAAAAAGAGTTTAAGTGTGGGGTGATGATCTGAGGTGATTTTATACACTTTTGTATCATTATTCTAGCTTATTTCGCTTTGTTTTAAGATCGATTCATGTGCTTAACGTGTTGATATTGATATAAATAAGCATTTAAGTGTCCAAGTGTGTGATTACAATGTTCAAAGTATTTTTCAAACAAGTTTGTGCTTAATTGAGTCATTTAGAGTTCAATCCAGAAAAACTAGTTTTACTAGCTTGAGCTAGGTGTGTGTCTAGTTGGTTTCGGTGGATTCTAATGTGTTTAGTTTGTTTCAAATGTTTTAAATGTGTAATTATGAGTGAAATAACTTGTTTGTAATGGACAAAGTTTAAATTGATTAAGTCAAGAGTCGGAATAATAAGTGAAAGATCATTGCGAATTTGCCTTATCTTAGCTCTTGTTTTGATTCGTCGTTGAGAATATTGTGTTATTTTAATATTTAATTTGTAGTGTGATATTGAAGGAGGATTTTTGAGCTATATACGGTGATATATTGATGATAAAAAGACTAAAAATTCATTGAAAATACACTACAAAAGGCATGAAAGAAAGGAGGGTCATTTAATACTTAACCAGATTTTTAGAAGCAAATTCCAGTGAGTCGACGTGATATCGTCGTGTCGCGTTGGTCCTGTCGATTCTATAACCATCGCATCACGATTGGGTGTTTAAGCACAACCAAATACAAGCTGCCGACACAATTGGACATTGTGTTATTTTAATTCAAACATGGCACATAGTTTAAGGCTAATGAGGGAATCTTTAGTGGGAATTTTTCTTAGAGTACATGACACTCTCGTAATCCCATTATGATTAGTAATATACTAATATATATACACACTACAGCTGGTCATGATTAAACAATCTTGGAAAATTCAAATTGAGGAGATACCTGGACACGAAGGGATTAAATTCGGTGGCTGCTATTACACGGTTTTTTAGATTTTTAATTTTTATTTATCCATTAATTTTTTATGTCATATATTGAATTATTTGGATCATGATTATGAATATTATAGGTTAAAAACCTTCTTTTCGGGGTTAAATCAAAGAAATGATTACTATTGTTTTGGATTAATTTTGTTGAATTTGCTTATCATGTTTGGTTATTTGTTTATTCTTGTTTTAATTATTATATGGATTGATCACCCATAAAATACATATATTGTCGACCTTTTGATCTCGGGAGAGGGAATATGGAGATAGAACATGGGAATAAACAAAGTTTGTGTTTTTATTCTTTTATAAAATAAAGAATTAAACTTAGCGTCTAGGATAGGGATGTACTTAGATACCTTACTTGATTCAAATGTAGGATGATAGCTTTAATTCAGTTAATTAGATTATTACATCCCCACTCAATGATGTAGTTGTAATGTCCAAATTAGGTGAAAGATTAGAGGTTGAAAAACCATGATTATGCAATTAATCCTATGAATCAATAACTAAGATAAGCAAGTTCACGAATGAAATTCAATAATATAGAATGATTGTTCAAAACACTTTAACCCTGGGCTTTTCTCCATTGATTGTCCTACGACTTTTATTTTATGCATTGTTTATTTTATTTTTAGTTTACAATTATTCAACACTCTTTTTGTTTATTTTTTTTCTCAATTGTTAAACTAGAATTGGATAGTCTATGAATAAAAGTCCCTAAGAGATTGATACTTGGTCTTCCTTGAAGCCACTTTACTACTTGATAAGACCAGGTACACTTGCATGTGCGCTTGGGCACTGCCAATAAACTTAAGGCTACCCAAAATCTCCGAAAGTCATATGTGGATGTGAAGCAAAGAAAGTTGGAGTTTGAGGTTAGGGATAGGGTGTTCCATATATATAGACCAAGGACATAGCCTAAGTAAAGATTTTATAGAGAAACCGTACGATGGAAGAGGATACATGGAAAGATGAAGAGGACATGAAGTCCAAGTTTCCATTCTCGTTTTTCATTCCAAAAATTTATACGTAAGATATGTGTCCTTCTTAATATCTTTGTTTTCTAACTTAGTTAAACATCATAGTAGTAGTGTTGGGGTTTAAATCATGCTCGTACTACCTTATCCCATTATTCTGGGATGAATGATCTAAGTAGGGGAGAATTGAAATACCCTGGGTACTGGTCCTTGCAAATCTCTTAAGTCTTGAGCTTTTTTATCATCATACGAATTACCATACTAGTCGTATGTGTAGGCACGGTTCAGGTAACCCAACTTATAAGTTGTCCAGTGTCTGGTTGTTGGGTTTCTATTATGGTTATAGGTTGGTGGTGATGAGTCATATGTTAATATGATGAGAGGTTTGAGTCCAATCATGTGTTGTCCAGTGTTTAGCCTTGGATGTTTTGGCTAGGGTATGACTGGAATGATACTAGTCATATGGTGATGATACGAGTCAGGCAAGTGAGTCGTATGTTGGACAAAATATGGTGTCAAACTTTTTTATCAAGTTACAAGTGGAGTTTACCATTCATATGATGTGGATACGAGTTGAGGGGTCCAACTGTACTCTTCTGTGTTTATTTTACAGTTGTAAGTTGGGGTATTCTGGACATTTTCCCTCTTAAATCCTTTTGACCCCACAACATAAAACACCTTGGGAGGCCCTATTAACATATTATTCTCAATAAAACACTCTCTAAACTCCCTCACATCTCTCTCAAGCTCTTGGTTCTAGAAAAGGTTAGGTTTTATCAAGTCAATCAATTTGGGGCTTTTAAGAGGGAATCTCTCCGACTTCCTTGGTTTCTAAGGCATGTTACTCATCCCTCATTGTTAGGTCAACTAAAAATATGCTTTGATGGATGGTTTTCATGGTATCAATGTGGTAATGTTTGGGTTTTGAAATATACATTCAGGGTTTTTGTTTTTTCTTGGTTGGATAATGTTTTCCCATGTTTTTCTTATGGTTTTTATATTATATTTATGGTTTGAACACGTGGTTGCGTAGGAAGGCTCCATTGATACATGACTTTTATTTTGGAAATCTTATGTCCTCAACATGTTTGTTAAAATGCCTAAGAGAATGAATTTGTCACATAATTTGACTATTATTGAAAACTTTGCATTGCATAATATGGGAATGGAACCTAAATTGGATTCGTTGGTTTTAAATTTTTTGGATAGGCCTTCGTGGCCATGGATTTGGTTTAATTGGAAATCTTGAGGGGTACATAGGAATCCCATAAATGTTGGTTGGTGACAGTGCTTGCAACCTATAGTCGGTAGGACTATACTACGTAAAAATGCCTTGACACTTGATTCTGGAATTGGTGGTATAGATTTGGTACCAAATATTTTAACTGGGCAATAATGGCGAGTTGTGATAGCTAATCGTGAAAGGTTGAGTCCAATGGACGAAGATTGAAAATGTATGTTTGCTGATATGATGTTTGGTCATGGTGGCCATATGCTTGTGGGGTACACAGGAATCCCTCAAGTTATACTTGTATAAATGTATCATGGAGGGCGAAGGGTACACGGGATTCCCCGGCCCCTATGATATCTCCTATTCATGCATCAACACGTATTGGGGCCTATTCATGGGATAACACTAGACCCATATATCCCATGGGTGGATTATGACGGTAAAGCTACTCAACCTAGGTTAAAGTTTTAAATGCATGCTAAACCCAGTTCCCTTTCCTGTCATGGTATATATGCGTGTTCATTGCATATGGTTATTTACTTTGGTTTTAAATAAGGGCATTATTTTATCCTTATTCCTGAGTACATGCTACCGTTCACCTACTAATCGTCTTTGGGTGCTGTATCCCCATGCGATGCTGGAATCTACCATACTACTCCTTTTTCTCAATGACTTAGATTTGAGGACAACCTTTGCGTCATACTAAAGTGGTGAGCTTCCATACTCCAAAAAAATCCATTTCATGCTATGGACATCTTTATAATATCTTTGTTTTTTAGACTTTAGTTTAGGTTATGGTTGGGGCATGTACCGATCGGATGTTCTTGGTTTTTGGATAGAGGCTTTGTGTGACTACTATAGGTATGAGCGATATCGGTATTGGTGTTAGCCTTGATATTGGTATTGGTATTGGTATTGGTATTGGTATTGGCGCTGACATTGATTAGATATTTGGTGGGATATTTGGTTGGTTATGGTTATGTACTCCTTTAAATATCTTTCAATTGATTTTGTTATATCTTGTTATATTTTTGGTATTTATCCGACATACGTTGCTGGGCGGTTATGGTTGGGTCTTGGGGGAGGTCTTCGGTTCAGGTCATACTTGAGATGTCCAACATGACTAGGCCCTGGTTCAGGTCATGTCAGTGCCGTAGTGGTTCCCGATTCAGAGGTGGTAGTTCTCATATTGGGTATTCTCTATGTCCATCTTTTTAGTTTCGTAGTCAACCTAATCAACCAGTTCAGACAGCTCTTTAAATTACCGATGGAGGTTAATCTGGTGATATTGGTCGCCCTGGTAAGGGCGGTGATTAGTTTTTGAGGGGTTCATCTTTGGGTTATTCTAGATGTGGTGGTTATTCCATGTTAGCTGAATCTATTGGTTTTAGTTCTACTCATATTTCCTGTTTTACTTGTGGACTTCCTAGTCATTATTGATAGGATTTTCCTAGTTATGGGGTGATGGTTTTTTCATGTTAGGGTGCTACCTCTATTAAAGAAGTTCATCCCTTTAGTAGAAGTGGTTCTCATGGTCACAGGGATAGTTACTAGGGTGTTCGAGGAGGTTCTCAGGTAGGTAAGACAGAAGGTCGGTCAAGTGCCCAACCAAGTAGTGAGCGTGGTCAGTTATATGCAATCCTACTAGACCCAAGTCTGAGACTTTGGATGCTATAGTTATAGATATGATTTTTGTGTGCCATAAGTCGACTTCTACTTTATTTGATTCAAAATCCACTTATTCTTATATATTTGATTATTATGCACCACAGTTAGAGTTGACTAGTGATTTATTATCTGTGCGTTTATGCGTATCTACTCCTATGGGTGATTCTTTAGTAGTGGATCGAGTATTCAGATCATGTATTATGACAATTAGTGATATTGATACTTGTGCTGATCTTGTTATTCTATATATGCTGGAATTCGATATAATTTTGGGTATGGATTAGTTATCCCACTATCATGCGATCATGGATTGTTTTGCCAAGACAATTACCTCCATGCTCGTCGCACCCAGTCGTGTGAAAGAAAGTGTTTATCCATGAGCCAATAGGGATTATCTCTTATGGTCATGCTGGGAGACTTATTTTAAGGGGTTGCGAGTCTTATTTCTCTTATATTTGTGATACCTATGTGGAGAGTCTGTTTCTTGACTCTGTGCCTATTATTTGTAAGTTTCCTGATGTGTTCCCTACCAACCTACCTGGTATTCCCCTTGTCTGTGAGATTGAGTTTGCTATTAACCTCAAGCCAGACATGTGACTTATTTCTATGACACCTTACTATATGGCTCCTGCCAAGCTTAAGAAGCTGAATTCTCAGCTTCAAGACCTTCTTGGTAAGGGTTTTATTAGACTGAGTGTACCCCCATGGGGAGCTCCTATATTGTTTGTAAATAAAATGTATGGTTCGGTGTGTATGCACATTGATTATAGGCAGCTTAATAAGGTGATGGTGAAGAATAGTTATCCGATGCCTTGCATTGATGATTTGCTTGACCCATGATCTGTGAGAAATTGCAAACACCTTTAAGACCTTTAACCAAGAATAATTGCGAAGTCTTAAGCAACTTTTGTTGTTTTTGATTTGTTTATGTCTGATCTTACAGTTTAAGTTGACGGGATAGAGAACCAACAAGAATGGAAGCAAAGAAGTTGAAATCTGGAGGAATCTAAAGAGAAGTGTGGCTGATGACATCTGTATTAAGTCGTCAGCCCTGTGATAGGTTATCACAGTTGTCATCATACTTAAGCATGAGTTGAATCCTGTGACGACATTTCGTGATATGACATCAAAAGTGTGATACGCCGTCATGAATGTCATCATCCTTAACGAGAGAATGGGAGTTGAAGAGAAGTTGTGACAATATTTTGTGATAAAGCGTCAAGATGGTGATAAGGTGTCAGGAGAACCGTCATACTTAGGCAGAACTTACAAGCTGAGATGAAGTTTTGACGACATTGGTGATAACCCGTCAAACTCTTGATACATCATCATCATCGTCGTCAGCATTAGACAACAGAAGCCAAAAGTGCAGAGGAGCTAACGACATCCGTGATAAGCCGTCAGACTCCTAATAAGCTGTCATGGATGTCGTCGTCTATTCCGAGAAAAATCTGTAACTTTAATTTTATTTTCTTATTTAGGTTAAACTATTTAAAGCTTTGTTTTAGGGTTTTCTGATTAATTATTCATTCATTCATCATCATCATTATTCTGAAGAGAGTTCGATACTTTGAGTCTTGGAGAATATTTACTGATATTTTTTTATCTTTTTGGATTCGAACAATAAAACTATTTTGGGGATTTTCCTTTGTGATCTAATCTACGATTCACTAATTATTATTCATCTCTGTAAGTTAATCTTCTCAATTATGAATTCAATTATGTTTTTCATTCTTTGCATCATGAGTGGCTAAACTCCGTTAACCTAAATTATGGAATCTAGGTCGTGATGAGTTGCTAAATACTCAAGATTTAATAGGTGTTAGGATTTCTTGATTATTCTGAGATTTTAATTAACGTCTGTTGGTTGCAAACTATAGACACAACTACTTTGATTTGCTTGAGAAAGAAATCTTATACAGTAGGAAGTGAATTATTAGTAGGGACTCGGAAATACTTCATTTAATAATCAGCGCTGTAACAAGGTTGATTAACCTAAGGTAACATATGGGTAGTGAATAGCAATTTCCTAAGTCCGAGAGGATTAGGAAATTAGACGCTTCAATAGGTCGAGAGATATTTGAGCATATCATTGATAAAGATAGCTTGTTATCCTAACAACCGTGAGAATATTGAGTCACCATTAGCATCTGTCATGTACTGTAAGCCCTAGTGAACATAATTCTAGTTATTTTATAAAATCTTGGTTACAAACATCAAAATTAAAGTGACAAACAATCATTTGTGAAACTTAAACCCCCATTTCAGGAAATGTTAAACTATTAGTGAATTAAATCGCAAACGACTTAAGTTCACACCATATTCCCTGTGGGATTCGACCCCAACCTAGTTGGGTTTTATATTGACAACGATCGCTTACACCTATTCAAGAGTGAAGTTTGACCATTATCAAAAAGGGCACCGTTGCCGGGGAATACAGTTGTAAATTGAAAGTTGTGTGCGTTAATTGGCTGTTAGTTAGGTTTCTTAGATTTACGTTTATTTGTTGTTTTTGTTTATTGTAGTTTCATTTTTGTTTATTCCAAAAACAAAAAGTTCCAGAGAACCGTTATTACCAATTAATTTGGAACATCAGCTGATCGGGAGAATGGTAGAACAACAAGAGGCTGACAGACTGGCTGCCTTGACCAAGGCTCAGGTGAACGTACAAAACTAGGGCCAACAAGTACGTCACCCAAACTATAATGATGAAGACTTGGGTGATGAGGAATTGCTAAATCCTCCAAACCCAAGGCAAGCTGAGCAAATTGCTGCAGCAGTGCAGTGAAATTTTAATAGAAATCGTCCAGTCAGAGAAAGGTATGGTCAACAGCCTATCCATTATGAGGTTGATGACTATGACGAAGGAATGGACAGAGCAGGTGCAATGGGTGCTATCCTTCCTCCACCATTGGCACCTGGTGCAAAATTCAGCATAAGAAGTACCATGATCCAACTCCTGAATCTGAAGGGGTGTTTCGAGGCCTGCCTGGTGATGATCCAAACATGCACTTGGTGAACTTTATCACCATTTGAAAATATTTTGATAATCTGGGAGTCAGCCAAAATGCAATCCGATTAAGATTGTTTCCATTGTCTCTGTCTAGGGAGGCAATAATATGGTTAAATGAGCTGGAGCCCAATTCTATAGCCAACTGGAGACAGTTGAAAGAGGCATTCCTAGAATGGTTCTTTCCACCCTCTAGAAGGGTACAGTTGAGGGACAAAATCAATAACTTTAGGCAGCTCCCAACTGAAGTATTGCATGAAACTTGGGAAACATTCAAGAAGAAGATGTCATAATGTCCGTACCATAACATGACGGACTTGCACTTGATGGAGACTTTGTACAAAGCTTTTAGCTTTGTGACAAAGCCAATTGTAGATAATGTTGTAGGTGGTTCATTCATTGATCTTTATTTTCAAGATGCTTCAGACATGCTAAATAGAATGACCAAATAGAGTAGGGCTTGGCATACCAGGGATTCTGTGGTAGCTAGCCCAACTAGTTTTGGTGGTATGACTGCGGAGCAGCCAAGAAGGGATGAGGAGCGAGACCAAGACATGGCCTACTTAAAGACTCAGATGGACTTTCTGACCCAGTACTTGCTGTCAGGAAAGACTGAAAAGGTTGAGGCTGTGGAATCTCAGTGCACTATTGCTAGTGATGCAGATGAGGAGGAAAATTATGTTAATAATCAGGGGGGTTTCCGAGGCAATAGCCAAGGGAATCAAGGTCAGAACTTTTATGACAAGCCTGATTATAAAGATAGGGAGCAAGAAAATTAGAGAAGCCATAATGATAGGAGTGGTTTGTATGTTCATCCTGGAAGTTAGGATGTTGCACCAACTAGATCTGGAAAGATGTCCATGTAGGAAATGATGGAAAAATTGTTAAATGGAGTTGAGGCTACCAACTCAGGGGTAACCACTATGAAGAGTGAATTCTCTACCCTGAGTCAGTTGGTTAGTTCACTTTTTACTTCTATCAAGAATTTGGAGTAGCAGATGAGCCAAATTTCTGCAACCCTAAACCCAAGAAAAAGTGGTACTTTACCTAGTGATACGATTCAAAATCCGCAGAATAATGGCTCATGTATGGTGATTACCACTAGGAGTGGTAAGATCTTACCTGGACCTTTTGTGGGAAAATCTATAGATGGTGAGGTGGTTGTTGATGAATTTTAAGAAAGCAAACTAGTGGAGTCTGAGAAGCTAGATAGTTCTGTTGATGCTTCAAAGAAAGAAAAAGAGAAGGAAGAGGAAGTGGTGTTGAAATCTATCCCAAGACCACCACCTCCCTTTCCTCAATGATTGAAGAAGAAGGCTGATGATGCCAAATTCAGAAAATTCATGGCAATACTCAAGCAATTGATAATAAATGTGCCTCTAGTTGAAGCACTTGAGCAAATGCCAAGATATACAAATTTCATAAAGGACCTTATAACTAAGAAACGAGCGATGAGCTGCGAATTGGAGGCAGATCTCCACCTTTGTAGCGCTATTTCTTCAAAGACCTTAGTACAGAGGAAGCCAGACCCAGGTACAGTCACTATTCCCTACACAATTAGGACTATGGAATTCACCAAAGCACTATGTGATCTAGCAGAAAGGGTTAATTTGATGCCACTGACTATTTATAGAAAGTTGGGTCTGGGAAATCCCACACCCACCAACATGAGACTCGTGATGGCGGATAGGTCAGTAAAGCGACCTGTTGGCATTCTATATGATGTGTTGGTGAAGGTGTCTAACTTTATATTCCTTGCAGACTTTGTCATTCTAGATTACGAGGTGGACTTCAAGGTGCCCATAATCTTGGGTCGACTTTTCCTCACAACCAGAATAGTGCTGATTGATTCGAGAGCGAATAAGCTTTTATTCAAGATGAACGATGGAGTGGTATGGTTTGATGTGGGCAAATTAATGAACCAGAATGAAAAAATGAGTATGTTCTCAGTAGTTGATGTGTATTACAAGGATGAATAGGAGGTTTCCATAGATGAGCAACTTATTATCGAACCTTTAGCCGCGGTCATGATGAATTATGATAGTGAAGGCATTAGGGAGTATGAAGAGACCGTTTTTGCCTTGATAGACATAGGGTCATATCCTTATACTCTTAAAAAGCTAGACCTTGACCTGGCTAATCGACCAATGCCACTAGCCAAGCTATCCATTGAGGAGCCTCCGGTGTTGGAATTGAAGGAATTGCTTGGGCACTTACGATACGTGTTTCTGGGCAATGGGAATATGCTACCTATTTTTATTGTAGCTAATTTGGGTGAACAACTAGTGAATGCACTTATTTCAGTACTTTAGAGGCACAAGAGAGCTATAGGGTGGACCATCGCTTATATTATTGGCATTCCCCCAGGCATCTGCGCGCATAAAATTTAGCTTAAGAAGGATTGTATTCCAACCATAGAGCATCAACGACATCTTAATCCACCAATACAAGCGGTGGTTAAGAAGGAGATTATTAAGTGGTTAGATGCAGGAGTGGTTCCCTATTTCTAACAGTAAGTGGGTGAGCCCAGTTCAATCCATACCCAAAAAAGGGGGTATGACGATGGTTGCTAATGAAAAGAATGAGTTGATTCCACTCAGGCCTGTAACTAGGTGGAGAGTTTGTATGGACTACCGCAAGCAAAATTCTTAGACTCTGAAAGACCACTTTCTTATGCCCTTTATAGACCAAATGTTTGATCTATTAGCTGGCAGAAGGTGGTATGGCTTCTTGGATGGTTATTCTGGATAAAACCAAATATGTATTGCTTTTGAAGATCAGGAGAAGACGATGTTCACATACCTATATGACACCTTTGAATTTAAAAGGATGCCATTTGGACTGTGTAATACACCCACCACTTTTCAATGGTGTATGATGACTATCTTCTCTGACATGGTAGAGGACACCATAGAGGTATTCATGGATGATTTCTCTGTAGTGGGTGATTCATTTGAGATATGTTTGGCAAATCTAAACGTAGTCTTACAAAGATGTGTTGAATTTAATTTAGTGCTTAACTGGGAAAAATGCCATTTCATGGTCAAGGAGGGAATCGTTCTCGGCCACAAAATCTCCGAAAAGGGGATAGAAGTTGATCGAGCAAAGGTGAAAGTTATTGAGAAACTACCACCTCCCATTTTAGTGAAAGGAGTGCATAGTTTTCTTGGATATGCTGGCTTTTATCGGAGATTTATAAAAGACTTCTCAAAGATTATAGATCTACTTTACAACTTTTGGATACGGAGGTGAAATTTTTCTTCGATAACGAGTGCTTGAAGGTATTTGAATGCCTTAAAAAGAAGCTGATTTAGGCCCCTATTATTATGGTACCTGATTAGGCAAAACCATTTGAGATCATGTGTGATTCAAGTGGTGTTGCCTTTGGAGCTGTATTGGGGAATTAGAGGGACAAACTATTTCATCCGATATATTATGCCAGCAAAGCACTGAATGGAGCGCAAAAGAATTATACCATCACTGGACAGGAACTTCTAGCTGTAGTGTATACTTTCGAGAAGTTCAAAGCTTATCTGCTTGGGACCAAAGTAGTGGTCTACACCGACCATGCTGCCTTGAGGTATTTGATGGATAAGAAGGATGCTAAACTAAGGCTGATTAGATGGGTATTGCTATTGCAAAAATTTGACTTTGAGGTCAAGGATAGGAAAGGTTATGAAAACTAGACTGCAAATTATCTGTCTAGAATGGAAGCTGTACAGGAAAGTAGTGATGAAAGAAAGATAAATGATGCATTCCCTGATGAGGAGATCCCGACTGCCGCTATGGAAAAATTGCCTTGGTATACGGATTATGCAAATTATGTTGTAAGTGAGGTCATCCCAGAAAACCTTTCTTTCCATCAACGGAAGAAGTTATTGCATGATATGACACATTAATTCTGGGATGAGCCATATTATTTCGGTGATATACAGATAATATTATAAGGAGATGCGTGTTGGAAGTGGATGTATTATGCATATTGGAAGCATGTCATGCTTCCTCAGTTGGGGGTTACCATAAAGGTGACCGAACGGATAGGAAGGTGTTGCACAGTGGCTATTATTAGCCAACTTTGTCGAAGGATGTCCACGAGTTTGTGCTAAAATATGACTAATGCCAGATACAGGGGTCAATCTCTAAAAGACATGATATACCTTTGACTAAGATTTCTTGAAGTGGAATTATTTGATATCTGGGGCATTGATTTCATGGGTCCTTTTGTAAGCTCGTATGGGATGAAGTATATTTTAGGTGTTGTTGACTACTCCTCAAAATGGGTTGAAGATGTGGCCTTGTCTTATAATGAAGGGAAAAGGGTTGTTGCTTTTCTAAAAAAGAATATCTTGTCTCACTTCGGAGTACCACGTACTATCATAAGCGATGGAGGATCTCCTTTTTGCAACAAAATGTTTCGAGCAACTTTGGAAAATATGGGGTGAAATAACATAGAGTGGCTACTCCATACCACCCACAAAGCAATGGGCAAGTGGAGGTATCAAATCGTGAGATTAAAGCTATCCTAGCCAAAATGGTGAATGCTTGTCAGAAAGATTGGTCTCGAAAGCTCGATAATGCCTTGTGGGCATATCGGATTACTTTTAAGACACCCATTGGCATGTCACCATTTCAGCTGGTCTATGGGAAAGCTTGCCACCTACCAATAGAGCTGGAGCACAAGGCCTTATGGGTACTCAAAAGGTTAAATCTGAATTGGAAGGAAGCAGTAGAGCTGAGACTGGGGCAATCGAATGAGATGGATGAATTCTATCTCAAGGCCTATGAATAAGTAGATCTGTATAAATAAAATATAAAAAAGTACTATGATTGGAGAATAGAGAAATAAGAATTCCAAAAGGGTTACTTGGTGCTTCTGTTCAATTCCAGACTCAAATTGTTCCCAGGTAAGCTGAAATCTAAGTGTTCAGGAACTTTTAAAGTTAGTCAAGTCCACTCATCTGGAGTAAAGGAACTTGAAAATGAAGATGATAGTACCTTTAAGGTAAATAGGCAACGTGTCAAGCTTTATATTGACCTAAAAGAGTCAGTGAAAAGTATCACCATCATCTGTCTCGATGAAGTATGAAGTAATTAAGATACCTGGGTCATGCCGTGATGTTAAATCAAGCACTGCATGGGAGGTAACCCATGACCCCCGAGATTGACCCATTCCAGGTATACTCTAACCCTTAGTTTAGTTTTACTTTGATTTTAAATTGAGGGTGTAGGGTAGTCTGTTGTTATAACATATTTTGTGGCAACTAGGATAAATATAAGTATAAAAAACAGTTGACATTTTTTTGATTTATATTTTAAACACCTCTCCAATGTTTTGTTTGCAAAGAATATGTGAATTACATTTACTTGTAACCATTGTGAATCTTGTTATGGCATTAGTTCTAGCTGCTTGATGATCATTACTGAACAATTCCATGAACTAGATAAGTGGTGGTCTGTGATATACTTGTATACCATGTGTGTGTGAGCAACTACTTCATTCCCTCTGTATGCTAAAGCTAGAATTTGCCTAGTTAGTCTTACCATGGTTTAAGGATAGGGGTTAGGAAAGGACCATAGACCATTTTGTTGATTAAACCACTTTTAGCCTAAATAGCCTTCCCTATGTGCATCATATCCCTTGATCCCTCTTTTGAGCCTATTTTATTCTTATGACACCTTTCACCTTCCTATTTTACCATAATGAACCTGTTTTGGCCCTGGTCCTCCTTGGACACTGTGCACCTTGACCTAGGTAAACAATCTAAGTTAAGGGTGGCTATCATAGGGGTACATGGTGTAATATGAGTATGAAGAAGGGTAGAATAAAGAAAAAAAATAAAAGTTGGGTGCTATTTTAAAAAAAAAAAGAGAGAGGCACCCAACTTGAATATGTGCAATCAATAGAAAAGAGAATAAAAAAGGGGTTAATAAGTAAGCCCTAAGAGAGTAGTGTAGCGTCAAGGAGGCATAATCACTCCAAATGTCCTTGAATATCATACCATCCCCAGCCTACATTATAAGCCTAAAAGAAGTCCAACAGTGATCCTAGCTGGCCTATCTGAAGGTCTTGGTAATGAAAATAAAGGCAAGCCTATGGTACTTGGCATACACTGATTGGAACTTCATTTTGAGAGTGAGAGTCTTTTGATGATCCCCACATTTATATTTTTGGTGTATCATATATAGGAGGGGGATTTCTTTATTGTGAGGGCACAATGGTATTGTTGTTAGCTACTTACTTATTTAGATAGTGCATCATTGGTATATGAATGGTTGTTGTGGCTGATATTGATGCCATTGCTCGAGTCCTTTGTGTTACATTATTGTTCTTCAATGACATACAGAGTTGGTTTTAATTGGATTAACTTTGGAGGTGGTAACTATGTTTTGAGCTTAAAAGAGAAAATTGGCTGCTGAATGTGCTTGTATTCTCTTAGTTGGGCTGAGTTACTTAAGGATAAGCAATTGGTTTAAGTTGAGGGTGTTGATATATGGGCAATTGCTAACACATTTAAGACCTTTAACCAAGAATAATTGCAAAGTCTTAAGAAAATTTTGTCATTTTTGATTTGTTTATGTCTGATTTTATAGTTTAAGTTGATGGGATAGAGAACCAACAAGAATGGAAGCAAAGAAGTTGAAATCTGGAGGAATCTGAAGAGAAGTATGGCTGACGATATCTGTGATAAGTCGTCAGCCCTGTGATAGGCTATCATAGTTGTCATTAGACTTAAGATAAGTTAAAGCCTGTGATGACATTTAATGATATGACATCAAAGGTATGATACACCATTATGAATGTCATCATCCTTAACGAGAGAATGGGAGTTGAAGATAAGTTGTGACGACATTTTGTGATAAAGCATCAGGATGGTGCTAAGGCATTAGGAGCACCGTCAGACTTAGGCAAAACTTAGAAGCTGAGATGAAGTTTTGACGACATTGGTGACAAGCCGTCAAACTCTTGATACTTTGTCAGCATTAGATAGCATAAGCCAAAAGTGTAGAGGAGCTGATGACATCCGTGATAAGTCGTCAGACTCCTGATAAGCCGTCACAGATGTCGTCGTCTATTCCGAGAAAAAGCTGCAACTTTAATTTTATTTCTTTATTTAGGTTAAACTATTTAAATCTTTGTTTTAGGGTTTTCATATTAATTATTAATTCATTCATCATCATCATTATTCTAAAGAAAGTTCGATACTTTGAGTCTTGGAGAATATTTTCTGATATTTCTTTCTCTATCTTTTTGGATTCGAACAATAGAACTATTTTGGAGATTTTCCTTTGTGATCTAATCTATGATTCACTAATTATTATTCATCTTTGTAAGTTAATCTTCTCAATTATGAATTCAATTATGTGTTTCTTTCTTTGCATCATGAGTATCTAAACTCCGTTAACCTAAATTATGGGATCTAGGGTTAGGTTTTGATGATGAGCTAAATACTTAAGATTTAATAGGTGTTAGGATTTCTTGATGATTATGAGATTTTAATTAACGTCTGTTGGTTGCAAACAGTAGACACACCTACTTTGATTTGCTTGAGAAAGAAATCATATATAGTAGAAAGTGAATTATCAACAGGGACATGAAAATACTTTGTTTAATAATTAGCACTGTAACAAGGTTGATTAACCTGAGGTAAAATCTGGGTAGTGAATAGTCATTTCCTAACTCTGAGAGGATTAGGAAATTAGACGCTTAAATAGGTTGAGAGATATTTGGGAATATCATCAATAAAGATAGCTTGTTATCCTAACAATCGTGAGAATCTTGAGTTACCTTTAGCATCTGTCATGTACCGTAAGCCCTAATGAACATAATTTTGGTTATTTCATAAAATCTTGGTTACAAATATCAGAATTAAAGTGACAAACAATCATTTGTGAAACTTAAACCCTCTTTTTAGGAAATGTTAAACTATTAGTGAATTAAATCGCAAACGACTTGAGTTCACACCATATTTCCTGTAGGATACAACCATAACCTTTTTGGGTTTTATATTGACAACGATTATTTACACCCATTCAAGAGTATAGTTTGAGCATTATCAACCAACTTTAAGGAGAAACAATGTTTTCTAAGATTGATTTGAGGTTTGGTTACCATCAGTTGAGGATTTGGGCTGAGTATGACCCAAAGACAGCTTTTAGGACCCGTTATCATTATTATAAGTTCTTAATGATGTCCTTTGGGTTTACTAATGCCCTATCTGCATTCATGACTTGATGAATCAAGTATTCGGGACATATTTGGACTTCTCTATGATTGTGTTCATTGATGACATCCTTGTGTATTCGAGGAGTAGTGAGCAGCATGCATAATATTTGAAGATTGTGCTCCAGACTCAGAGAGATCATTTGATTTTTGCCAAGATCTCTAAGTATGATTTTTGTCTTGAGTCAGTGATATTACTTGGCCATGTGGTGTCTAAGGATAGTATTATAGTAGACCTAGATAAGATAGAGGCGATTTATAATTGGTCTAAACCTACGTCTTCAATCGAGGTTCGTAGCTTCAATGGTTTGGCCGGTTATTGCAGTTGCTTCATTGAGGTATTTGCTACTATTTTAGCCCCTATGTCTAGATTGACTTAGAAGGTGGTTCCTTTCCAATAGTCCAAGGATTGTGAGTCTAGCTTTGGAAAGCTTAAGGATTTCCTTATTTTAGTTCCCGTGTTAGCTTTTTCTATTGAGGTTGATGCATTCACCATGTTTTGTGATGCTTCTTGTGTTGGCCTTGGTTGTGTTTTGATGCTGTAGGATAGTTTCATTGCCTATGCCTCTATATATCTTAAGGTGAATGAGCGCAACTACCCCACTCATGATTTGAAGTTGGCGGCAGTAATCGCTCTTAAGATTTGGAGGTATTATCTCTATGGGGTGTATTATTATATTTTCACCAATCATCGTAGCCTTCAGCATCTTATGACCTAGTGAAAGCTTAATGATCGATTATGTAGATAGATAAAGTTCCTTAAGGACTATGGTATTTCCATCATGTATAATCCAGGTATGGCGAATATGGTAGCTGATGCCTCGATTCGTAAGATAAAGAGTATGGGTAGTTTTTCCTACATATCAGTTTCTTGAAGGCCTTTGGCATGAGACATTTGGTATTTAGACAATCTAATAGTTTGCCTTGATATTTCAGAACCTAGGAGGATTTTAGCTAATGTGGAGGCTAGGTCCTCATAATTTGAGCAGATTCACGATGTCAGTATGATGATGGCAATCTTATTCCCTTCATGATTAGGTGTTAAGTGGTGAAGCCGGGAGGCATACTATTGATTTTAAGGGTATTTTGAGGTTTGATGGCCGTATTTGTTTTCCTCAGATTAGTGATTTGATTCAGTCGATTTTGCATAAGGCTCACAACTCTAGATATTTTATTCATCCCGGTACAACCAAGATGTATAGATATTTGAGGCAGCATTATTATTGGAGTTGTATGAAAAGATATATAGCATACTATATAGCTTGTTGCCTATGTTGTCAGCATGTAAAGGACAAGCATGAGCGTCCTAGTGATTTGACTCAGAGGTTGCCCATTCCTGAGTGGAAATAGGAGAGGATTACTATGGTCTTCATTAGTGGTTTACGTCATACCTCCCATGGTTCAGATGGCATTTGGGTAATTGTGGATCATTTGACCAAGTTAACATATTTCATTCCTATTTAGATGACCTTCAATGCTGAAAAATTAGCCCATATATATGTTCGAGAAATAGTTTATTTGCATGGGGTGTCCACTTCTATCATTTTAGACCGTGGCTTTGTGTTTACTTTGAGGTTTTGGAGAGCATTTCAGGAGGAGTTGGGTACTCGGGTAGATTTGAGTATAACCTTTCCCTCACAGATTGATGATTAGTCTGAGAAGACTATTTAGGTACTTAAGGATATGCTCCGAGCTGTGTTATGGATTTTGGAGGACAGTGGGATCAATACTTAGCCTTGCCAGAATTTATGTATAACAACAGTTATCAGTAGAGTATTGAGATAGTTCCTTTTGAGACTTTGTATGGTAGGAAATATTGTTCTCCAGTCGTATGGTTTGAGACTTCTGAGGTGAGGCACAGTGGTTGAATTTGCTTCAAGACTCATTGGATAGAGTCAGGGTGATTTAGGATAGGCTGAGAGCAACCCAGAGAAGGAAGAAGGCATATGCAGATCATAGGCATCGTGACTTAAGATTTAGAGTTGGTGATCATATATTCCTCTATGTATCATCTATGAAAGGTGTGATGAGATTTAGGAGGAAGGATAAGCTTAGTCCTCGATATATTGGTCTTTTTGATATTTTTCATGCAGTTGGTGAGGTAGCTTATAAGTTAGCTTTACCTCCAAATTTTGCTGCTATCCATCTAGTTTTCCATGTTACTATGTTGAGGCGGTATATTCCTAATCTGCCCCATGTGCTTAGATGGGACTTATTCCAGCTAGATGAGTATTTGACCTTTGTGGAGGAACCGGTGCATATTTTGGTTAGTGATAGAATCTAATTGCTTACTAGGGAGATTCCTATAGTAAGGTTCAATAGAGGCACCATCTTATGGAGGAGGCCACATGG
>JAPEIP010000008.1:61466148-61519690 GCA_026120095.1 Capsicum chinense | reverse complement strand
GTGGGTTTTCTTTTGTTTTATTTAGACTTATATATTCTGAATAATTACTAATTAAAGATTCTTTAATTTTTCTAAAAGCTTCTCTATTTTTAAATGGTCTTCGCATAATTAATTTAATAATTTTTTAACTCTAACTCTAACTCTGACATATTAAATTTAACTCTAACTCTGACATATATCTCTTTCGTACTTTTTAAGTTGTTGGGCTCTGATACCATTTGGTGCAAGGGGAGGATGCCGCAATTGTAAAAGCATGAATGGTGATCGCCACGCCACGATCATGGTCCATGGATGGCAATCTAGACATCTCTTTGCCTGGGAAGGGTAACTAAAGACTTTTTAGGCCGTGTTTTGGGAACTTTTCACTCTTCTTTGAGACCAAGGAACCCTAACATAGTGTGCTAAAATCAAATTGAGTCTTGGGAGCTTATATATATTTACGTGATTAACAACGGATTTAAGGTATAAATCCTTCCATTTCATGCTTAAATTACTTGAATCCTTGGCCAATACCCCAAACAGCTTGGAGGCTTGATTTAGCATCAAATAAGCTTAACCCTCACCTATATCTTGAGGGCTATGATTTCTTGATGGTGTACGAACATTGGCTCAACCTCGGGAACATGTTTTTTATAAGTAGGACTCACTTGGGGTTTTTGGTGTCGTTTTTGGACCCAAAGAACAATGGTGTAATATGGGTATCGATGTTCTCGTTATAATGTATAGATTGAGTTCTTGATAGCTTGGCACCTTGAAGAAGATTTTTGGAAAGAAAAAGCAATGGTTTAGCAGCTCGTGAGCTTTCTTTAAATTTGAGGTAGGTTAGGCTTGTTCCTTGTTAGAATGAGTTACGTTATAGAATAATTCTGATATCTTGTTAGATTTGGGAGGTGTTTTAGGTGTTGGAATGTTGAATGGTTTGACTTGGGTTTAGTTTGATCATTTAGGGAACTTGAAATTATAGATTGAAATGTTTGGCTTGTAGGCTTGAATCTTGGTGAATTAGATTTTATGTCTTATGGTTAATATGAGGACGCCTTAGTTACTCTAGTTGGATATGAGTGAACTTTTCACTCACGTTGTGGGTAAGTTGACCCTAGTACTTAAATTAATGGAAGTACCTTATATGCTATGGTCGAATTAGTGTAATGTTTGGGGAAGGCCTTTACCTTAGGACTATTGGTCACTTTCTATGCATCTAAGAATAGATTTAGATACCTTAGCCTAGTACCGGTTAGAAGTTAGATTGAGAATGTATTTTGGGAATTAGAAGGGGGCTCTTGATCCACCTTAAGCTTGAATTGATGTAGTTCTCTTGAAGAACTTAGACGGATATTAAATGACTAGAAGATTCTCCCTTGAAAACATGTTGGCTAATTTGAGTAATTATATTATGGTAATGACATTAGAAGTAATGCATATGGGTTGTTGACAAAATTACTGTAAATGCTATGTGTAACCATGGTTTATGCTATCAATTAAGACCATGTCTATGTTATCATGTATGCCACTAATTAATCTATTTTTTTGGACTTTGGGCTATGCTATTACTAATGTTGTACTCTTGTTCAATAAGACAACTAGTAACCATGCTAGAAAGCCCTCATATTGCTAATATTGTAAGTCATGATATCAATGATTCTAGAAAGCATACTTGTTGACTACATGGAAAGTTATGTTGCTAGTTATGCTTGAGACCCGATGATAATTGCAATACTCATGTTATATATATATATATATATACACCTATGATAATTGTAATACTCATGTTACATATATATATATATATATTGATAAATTTATGTTGAAGATGAATACGAGTATTGGAGGTACGATCCTCTTTACTTCTCCATTTTATTCATTTACTTTATCCCTCGTGGGGCTTGTCATTTACTTTAGCCCTTGTGGGGATTGTTATTTATTATTGATATTAAATTGCATATTGTGATGATGGGATACCTGATAAGGTCGGAGGAGTTTGTGATGTTGATATTCATACCCGACAAGTCCAGAGGAGTTTGTGATGATGATATTGATACCTCGCAAGGCTAAAGGAGTTTATGATAATGATATTACTACCCGAAAAGGCCGGAGGATGTTATGATGATGATATCAATGTACCGCAAGGCTGGAGTGTGACTATGATTATATACCCAATAAGACTGGAGGATGATTGTTTATGTGCCTATGTGTAAATCTACAGGTTTGATTCTGGCTTACCCAATGTATGACAATTGTATGCTCATATGTGTATATACTTGTTTATATGCAATATGGGTAGATTGTTGACATTTGGATAAAGGTTGTAGCCCACTACTGTATTACTTATAAAGAGGTGTAGTTAATGATAAATGATAAGAAAGGATTAGTGATGGATATTATTTAATTGACCAAGCAATACTAGTTGGTAAGTGGAAACTTGTGTAAAATTAGGATTCACTTAGTGAGTAATGTTAGTGATAATTTTTTGTTAGATAGGTAATGCTGACTATTAAAATGGCTAATTTGGTGAATAGTTGCCTAATAAATGATTATATCATATGATGGCTAGGAATCAAATAGACTAGTTAATGATCTACATAGCTAATAAGTAGTGGCTAATGGGTATTGATTATAAGTAGCCAATAATGGTAATTGTAAGGAATATGGTGGTGTGATCAAAGTAGGTAACAAGTGAAAGTTCGGTAAAATGATCGATTGATGATAAATGTGAAATACGGTTTAATAATGATAAGAATTAGATACATTGTTGGTTAAATGCCTTATTATTATCTCACTTGGGTGTACTCTCCCGTAGTATGGGATGCGGTGACAAGTTCTTTACTTTATGTACTAATTTTGCGTATGGGCGCAAACTTATTACTTATGCTTACTTGTGTGTATGCCGTGTAAGGCGTTATGGTTCCAAATTATCTATTTTTATGCACGACGATATTGGTATGTGTCGATATGATCTGTTATACTGTTATTTTGGTTTGCTTACTTATTATATAAGGGATGATGGAGATGATTCAGATTCGATTCTGTATCTCGAATTACTTATCTTGCATTATATCATCTTTATATCATGATGCAAATTAGTCGATCGATGAAGGATACTGAGTACCCATTGTTTTGGTACTCATACTACATTTTTTTTTACCTTTTTGGTGCAAGTTCGAGTACTAGCGGTTGCCGTTAACTATTGCTCATGCTGTGATTGACTTCCGGAGACGGGGTGAGCTCATGGAGTTCGAGTTGCCTGTTTTCCCTCTATCTTTTACATTTAATTTTTAGTATTTGAGATAGAAGTATTTACTATATTATAAGTCTGTTGGGTTGTATTATTGACATTAGATGCTTCTATACTGGCTCTACTAGGTCGTAGGATTGGTATCTTTTGGTCTCTATTTATCTATATTAGAATACTTTTTTATATTTTTAACTTGTGTTCATCCAATTTGGCTTATGTTGGCATTTCTTACCAAATTGGCCCATTGTGATAGCTCTAGGTTATGGTACTGGCTTGCCTACTGGCTGGACTTAGTAGGTGCCAACATGACCAGTAAATCGGGTCGTGACAATATTGTAGTCCAAGCTATTGGAAGTGTTGGATGGGAGGCGTGATTGCCAAGGAAATGGTTTGAGAGACATCATAACACGAGTATTCTTGTTGCCAAACTTCTTTCTATATGACTAATACCCATAATGTTAGTTCTATCTATTCTATCCTAGTAAACAAGGAAGAATGTAGGTTCATATACTACTTCTTAGGTTTTGTCCCTTGCATTTGTGTCATAACTGAAACTAGGGTCTAGTCGTGGCGGGTATATCAAGCCCTCTGTGGGGCGGAGATCATACCCTTAGCCTTACCTCAAGAGCACATAAATATAAACAATGGAAGATAACAAAAATATACAATAAAGATAGATAAGTCTAATCAAGTTCTAAGAGTCAAAACACAACAATCAAAGCATCCCAACACTATCCACAAAAACCTCTAAAACCAGAATACCAAACTAAGTTGGGACACGCGCCCGTCTATGACCAAAATAATCTATAATGGGATACTAAAAAATACTGAAAACAATAAAGAAACAAGCGAGGCTCGCTGGTTCACAGTAGATCCATATGAATATCGAATCACCTAGCGCTGCACAGGAGCAGCAGAAAACCCTTTGGACCCTACATCAAGAAATGATGTAACATCCAGGGATGGTATATGGGGAGAGCATTGGCATGTAACTTAGGGGTAGGGATAAAATAATGCAATTACCAAAATCCATTCATTAACCATATGTGATGACGTCCAAGCTAAACCCTTACACTGAAGCTTATGCAGTTGTTGTCAAACATAGTAATCCAACAAAGTTTGGGTCAAATCCCAAAGAAATATGTGGAATCATGGCTCTCAGCTATTACAATAAATGGGTAGAACTGGAAAAGTAAATGGGAGGGTTTTGAGTAGTAATATCGAACAAGTGGATAATATTAACTTCAGTTGAAATAAGTCATAAGTGAACACTAGGATTTTTTCCCCCTGGCTTCTCAAATATGTAGGCTTACTGTGCTTTGTTGAACCAACCCGATACCTTGTGTGCAGAATCTGATAAGTTATGTACCATTTACAGTATTTTGGATGAGCAACTGACTTTCACCCTTTACCTTTTGAGTCTCAGGATGCCGCCTTACTAATCCTTATTTTTATCCCAGTTAACTATTACCAATTGAGTCTCTAGTTATTAGATGCCAGCAAACCATCTTACTTAGCTAATACCTAGTAGTGTGGATCGACAATTAAACTTCACATTAGTGTTGTCATTATTTTTTCCTAGTCACTACTCCTCTTTTAGAGTAAGTTGCAATAATCTAGGAGGGATCTTAACGTTTGAAACCGCTAAGATAACTGTTAAAGTGAAGATAATACAATGTATGCATGTGTATCGATTTAGAACTACAATAACACTTCCCCTACTTTATCAATTCACTAGGGTTTCCACAACCCTAGCTAAGGGTTTTTAGCCACCCATGCTTGTGAAGTTATTTAAAACAATCATGATTGAAAGCATAATATGAAATCACAATAATCACAAGTAGAAACCCAAAACCGTAACTGAATTAATCTACTGAAATCAATACAAGAGAATTCCAAGACTAAAATCGAACCTCAGAATCAAAATATGTTTGTAAGTATAAAAAGTACATAACATCATCTTAAAAATACATAAGGGGTATTTATAGTACATGAGGAAACCCTAAAATCAAAGGCCAAATGAAAAAGGAGACAAAAAGGTCGGTGGACACATATGGTGTCCATATGAGGCCTGGCCTTAGGCATATCTTCCAAATGTATCATACGGATGGGCATATGTAAACACCTATATGTGCCCAAACAAAAAAATCCTGCCGCTCTACTCTAGGGATTTTGTACTTCTGGCACTTACCTTAACCACATGTGGTCCACATGTTCTACATGTGGTCCATATGTTGACATAGGTAAGTGCCAAAAGATATTTTTCAGCTTTTTTACTCTGGCGATCTCCACATCCGGTACTTACCTTGGTCTTATATAGACCACATGTGCTATATGTGGTATACATGTAGACATAGCTAAGTGTCGGTCCATCCAAAACTTGCAACAACGCTTCAAATCTTCAACTTTCATCACATGCTTTGTTCATGAACATCTGGAATGTGCTACGAATACTGAAAATTGATCCACTAAATAGCCAAAAATGCCATTTTTCATATTTTTCATGAACTTAGCATCCAAAACCTAGTTTCCTATAAAAATACCCAAAATTCATCATATCTAACAAAATAATCTAAGAAGCTAGCATATTTTCTTGTTTTAAGCGTCGAAAGTGAATTATTTATATAGCACATCAACACCCTCAACTTGGATCATTTTCCTATCCTTATGCAACACAACACAAAAAACAAAACAAAACATGATGCTTAATTAGGAGAATATAAGCTATTCTAGGCAGTCAATCAATACTTTAAGCTCAAATCACAACACTCCTTCCTATCTCAAATTTTAAGAACCAACTATGTATAGTATGAAGAATAACTATGTGACATAATGGGATCAAGTTATGGCATTATATTCGTAACAGACAACCATGCATATGTACAAGTTATACTACAAAACATGTAGACAACTAGCAATATGACTTATCTACCCTCACAACAAAGATTTCCACTCACTCATATGAAATAATGCATGTCAATGCAAGGATAGTCAACAGACACTCACACTTAGAAGAGAAGTTTCAATAAATGTTCATCAAATACCATAGGCTTGCTCTTATTTTCTTTATCTTAGTTTTCAGATAGTCAAGTTAGGATCACTATTGGACTTTTCTCAGCTTGTAATATAGACTTGGGGGCTTGGTATGGTACATATGGACATATCAAGTGACTAAGACTCCGTGGCACTACACTAAACTTGGGGTCTCACTTACTAGCCAATTTTCTTTTCATTTCACCCTTATTTCTCCCTTTTTGTTTTTATTGCACATTCAGGTTGGGTGTGGTCTTTTGTTCTTTATTTTTAACTTTTTCACAACTTTTTCTTTTTTTTTTTTATTGTTTTTTCTTTTTCTTTTGCTACCACACCCATCCTCACCCATCCTTACTAACTTATTCTCTTATTTTACCCTTCTACATACTCACTTTATATCGTACACCCCTATGATAGCCACCCTCAACTTAGACAATTTGCCTAAGTTGAGGTGCACAATGTCCAAGAAGGAATAAGACAAAATAGGTTACTGCAACAGAAATAGGAAGATGATAGGAGAAACAAGAAAAACAGGCTATAAGTCTCAAAATAGTGATCTAGGGATACTATTTCACATAAGAAAGGTCATTTAGGCTAAAACTGGACTACAATAAAAAACAACCTATGATCCTTTCCTAACCGACTATCCTACAACCTAGGCATGAATAATCAGGTAAGTTCTGAATTTAAAACACAAAGGGAACTATGTAGCATCTCACACACATATGGAACAAAGTCAGTATTACACGCTACCACTTATCCAATTCATGCAACTGTTAGCAATTTATTATCATGTCCCTAATCTTAATTACACAAAACACAACACAATACAAAATAAAACACTACACCACATAAATTTTAATCAAGACATACCAGTTCTGCAACCATCCATGGTCTACAGGAAAAGAAGCACGACAATAAAAACTCACAACAACTATGTTATATCCCACCCTCAACTAAAAATAGTGCACTATCCTTAATGTACTAAAATAATATAAACTAAAAGGAATGAGGACATACTTGGGATGCATTAAGTGTCCATGTCATGATCTTCCATATATGGAGGTATATCCACTGGCAGAGGCCATTGGTGTAATGTTTGGGGAAGACCTTTAACTTAGGAATATTGGTGGTTTTATATGCTTGTAATAATAAATTTGGATACCTTAGCCTAGTGTAGGGTAGAAGTTGGACTTAGAATGTATTTTGGGAATTAGAAGGAGGTTCTTGATCCACCTTAAGCTTTGATTGATTTAGTTCTCTTGAAAACCTCTGAAGGCTACTAAATGACTAGAAAATGCCTCCTTGAAAACATGTTGGATAATTTGAGTAATTATATTATGGTAATTACATTAGAAGAGATGTATATGGTTTGTTAACTAAATTACCATAAATTCTATGAGTAACTATGGTTTATGCTTGAGACCTGATGATAATTATAATACTCTTGTTACATAGATATATATCTCTATTGATAAATTTACGTTGAAGAAGAAATATGAGTATTGGAGGTATGATCCTCTTTACTTCTCCTTTATGTTTATTTGCTTTAGCCCTCGTGGAGATCTTCATTTACTTTAGCCCTCATAGGCTTGTCATTTACTTTAGCCCTTGTGGAGATTATTCTTAATTATCAATATTAAATTTCATATTGTGCCCGACAAGGCTGAACGAATTTTTGATGATGATATTGATACTCGACAAGGCCAGAGAAGTTTATAAGGGTTATATTGATACTCGACAAGGTTGATGGACGTTATGACAATGATATCAATTCTCAACAAGGATGGAGTGTGACTATGATGATATACCCATCAAGGCTAGAGGATAATTGTTGAAGTGACTATGTGTACATCTATTGGTTCGAGTTCGAATAGCCCTACGTATGGAAATTGTATGCTCATATATGTATATACTTATTTATATGTAATATGGGTAGATTATTGACATTTGGATGCCAGTTGTAGGCCACTAGTGTTAATTGCTTATAAAAGGGCATCGTTAATGATTAGTGATAACAAAGGACTAGTGATAGATAATGTTTAATTGACCAATAAAGAAAAGTTGGTAAGTACAAACTATTGTAAAATGAGTATTTAGTTAGTGAGTAATATTAGCGATAATTATTGGTTAATGGCTAATGTAGTGTACAGTTGCCTAATAAATGGTTATATCATATTATGGATAGGAATCTAATAGAGTAGTTAGTGATCATTGCTTTGCTAATAAGTAGTAGCTAATAGGTATTGATGATAAGTTGCAAATAATGGTAATTGTATGGAATATGGTGATGTGTTCAATATTAGTAACTAGTGAAAGTTTGATAAAATAACCGATTGATGATAAATGTGAAATACGGTTGAATAATTGTAATACCCCATATTAGACTCAGTTTAGTTTAGCTCCTAGTGCTTGCATAAGGGGTTTAAAGCCTGGAAATTTATCTAAGTGTTGAAGAATTAGCCTTATTTTGTTTGCTTAACTTTGAGGATTTTTAGTTTGAACTTTTGGACTCTGAGATGATGGATTTTAAGTTGATTCATGTTCAGGGGTGTAAGAAGCATGTCTCAGGGAACTTTCAAAATTTTTGGACGAGGTTTGGGTCATGTTTGGATTTCTATTCTAGTAGCTCAACGTGATTGCACTGCGTCACACCGTGTATAGCGATGAGCAGTCATCGCATCGTACCAATCCCTTAAACGACATTCCAGTTGTGACTTTAATCTCCAAAGGGGAAACTAACTTATTTACCCTCACCCTAAATCATAAAAATAGAATATTAGATGTCGGTTTAAGCATTATACACTCATTCTTCATCAAATTTCTCTCCAAAAAACCCTAAAAAAATTCCAAGAAATTAAAAGTCCATTACACCCTCTTCAAGAAAATCAAGAATCTAAGTTTCCAAATTCAAGAACTTCAAGAAGAAGCCTTCAAGAACATATTTAAGAGTTTGAAGTCAAGTTTCTACATCAAATTAAGCCTAATAAGGTATGTGGGGTTATGAACAAGGGCTTTCTTTCACCCTTGTGCCCAAATTTCATGATTTTAAGATTTATTTCCTTGCTTTGAAGTAGGGTTTATACCCAAGTTTACATATTCTTGAAGCATGTGATAATTATGATATCTTATGAGATTTCTATCATGCATGAGATTGCACTATCTTGACTTGATATTGTTGAAGTATTTTCAAGATTGTTATTGAGCATGGAGTTCTGTTATGTATTGACTTGAGATTAAAGCATGGGTTTTAAACCCTAAGTTTAAGTATTGAGATTTCAAGAAGTGCTCTTATGTTTTATTTGGAAAGTTCGTATCAAGAATGAGCTAATTTTTCAAGAAAACTGCGATCTTAAGTTTCTTGATGGTGTTATACCAAGATTTAAAGAAAGATGGTTCTTTTGATCCTTAGCTAAGAAATGAAATCCACAGTTATCTATCTTGATTTTAGTTTCAGTAAAGAAGAGCATAACTGATTTTCATTATAAACCCTTATCCAATTTTAAGGTGGATTTCCTAAAGTCTAAGCATCTAAGTATGAGAGTAGTATTTATGTAACACCCCATACTTCTACCTAGCTTAAATTCATCCCAAAAATGTCAAAGACTTGATTTAAAGATAAATAACTTTTATACATGTAGAATTTTCAAGATTTTGACTTTTTGTTGTGTGGGAAATTGAATAAGCTTTCCAGCGATATAAAATTTGCCTAAATTCGGCACCCAGACAAGGAGTTAGAGCTATTTTAGTATGACACTGTACCACTTGGTACTTTAGTGCGTTGCAGAGCTAGCCAAAATAGAATTTTTCAAAAACTAGTGAGCCTTGTGATATTGGTGCATCACACCAAGGCTCAATTTTAGAATTATCAATTTCCAATGCACCAATGCGATTCCACCATGTCGCTGTGCTCTTCCAGTTTGCATCCAAGGTGGCAATGCGATACCACAACATCGTGCCACCAACCAGTTTCCCAGTCATCCAGTTTCCAGTGACCTGGCATGATTTCACCACATCGCGCTAGCATGTAAAATCAATATTTTTGTTCAGGTTCCATTATTTAATTTCAGGAACTATTTGGTAATTTCCCAAAGCCCCTAATCATCCTAGATGTAGTAATTGTTGTATAACCAAAGAATGTTCCCCATATGTTTGATAAAATGCCTATGTGAATGAATTAGTGCCATTATAGCATGTCAACATGAGATCCCCATTTATGTACAAGTTAATGCATGCTATGTGTTTGAAGAAATGCCTCATTGATTATACTGTGAATGGTAGACTATGGTCATGTTATTCCAGAAATTATCATGCTTGATACTATCCATGCTATCAAGTCTTGGGGGTATTTAATACCCGGAAATTTAGCTATTTGCCTAGAGCCACTGTCAGTTATAGAATAGTCTCAGTAATATCGTGCTCAGTAGTACTCTCAATCAGTTTTAGAACTCAGTAAAACTCAGTCAGTTATAGAACTTAGGAAAACTCAGTAATCTCAGTCTCTGTCCAATCCAGTTTTAGTAATCAGTTTAGAAACTCAGAAACATTTAGTCAGATAATAGAATTCAGTAGAATTCTATAAGTCGACAGAACCCAGTGAACTCAGTTAGAGTAGTTAGGTAATATAATCAGTAACAAATTTAGCCCAGTCCAGCACAGTCTAAGAATCAGCTCAATGTCTATTCAATTGAGAGTAGGATTTAACACCGAGCGAGAGCAGGGATGATGACTTCCCCTTCAGTTAGGAAGAGTCACTAGTAGCAGTCCCTGTACTAAACAGTGTCTTTACCCATCAGATTATGCTTGATTTTTTGTGTAGGGTTACCCGTCAGATAGGCTTTACCAAAATAGTGTCTTTACGCATGGCACGGTACAGATATCCTTCCAGATGGGGTTATTGGTTGGAGCTCACTAGTTAAGATTCAGGTCATGTTGGTTAGATCGTTACTTTCCACAGTTTCAGTTTCAGTCTCAGTCTTTAGAATAGAACTTTGTTCAAAATTTCCAAAATTAGGACTGTTAGATACAGTCATTCAGCTCAATAAAGAACTCAAATAGTTCCACAGATTCAGGATTGTTAGATATTGTAAATCAGCATCAGTATCAGTAAATTCAAGGACTACCCGCCAGATAGGACTGATTTGGGGGTCACCCATTAGATAGGATCGACCCCACAAAACTCATCAGTAATACAGTACTAGGAGATCCAGTTATCAGTATTACAGTATCAGTCAACTCAAATAATATTTACATAGTATTTAGAACTCGATATCAGTATTAGTATGACCTCATTTATAGTTTACATTTTCATGCATGTATCCTCATTCAGTAGTCTCATGTTATTCAGTTAATTTTATGTTTATGCATATGAACCCTTACATTTAGCCTTACGTCACCTAGCATACCAGTACATTACCACGTACTGATGTATACTTTTCTTGTGCTATGGTGTCTTATACCATAGGTTTAGACGCACAGACTCTCGAGCACCCTTAGCAGTTCAGATTCAGCCAGCAGTAGTAGAATTAGCAGTGAGTCCTCATTATTCAAGAATGCTCCTTATTTTATTATTGCATTAGATTTAGTATTTTAGTAGATGGAGTTAGCTGGATCAACTCCACAGTTCAGACAGGTTAGAGGCATATCAGACTAGAGTCATTTTAGATAGCTATTTTGGTTTTGGTATTGTTATACCTTATATAGTTGTATTTCAGTTTTGAACCTTATGGCAAGCTTTCACCAAATTTCTGCATTATACAGTATTATTATTCAGTTATTACAGCAGGTACCAGTTATGGGTTAGCTTATGGTCCTTTGAGATTATGAGCATCGTATAGCATTTGGGACTCATAATCTGAGGCATTACATACTTGGTATCAGAGCCTAAGGTTCAATAGTGTCCTAGGAAGTCTAAAAGCTGCATATAGTAGAGTTTAGTGCATAGGCATATAGCGCGCCACACTTATGGACAGGAGGCTATGAGATGTTTTATGAACAGTTTCCCTTATTTTAGTATTCATGTCGTTCGAGTGAGAATGAGTTCCAATAAAACCCTCAGTCTAATCTGATTCTTCCTTTTATTGCAGAATATACCTCCTCGCAAAGCTAATGCTCGTAGAAATGAAAACCAGCCACCTCAGCCCGCAGACCCTTTCTATAAAAATGTGTCACATACACTCATACAGAGTTTTAGGCAGATTTTCAGGCACTATCCTAAGCCATGAAAACTAATGTCCAGGGTAACCATTAGGCTGCAGCCCTACCTCAGCAAGACGAAGATTTATCCGCAGCCA
This sequence comes from Capsicum chinense, assembly GCA_026120095.1. NCBI lineage: Eukaryota > Viridiplantae > Streptophyta > Magnoliopsida > Solanales > Solanaceae > Capsicum > Capsicum chinense. Next base: position 61,507,132 of record JAPEIP010000008.1, on the reverse strand, counting down.
AAATCAGAGGTTTTATGAGAATGAATCCGCCAGAATTATTTGGGTCAAAGGTAGGTGAGGACCCATATCTTTTTCTTGATGAGGTAAAGAAGATCACCTAGATTATAAATATCTCTGAAGAGGAGAGTGTAGAATTGGCATCCAATAGGCTGAAGGATGTTGCTAAAGAAGAGTGGAGGGAAGGATGCAGCTCCCATGACCTATCAAATAATTTAAGATGTGTTCTTAGACAAGTTTTCCCACTTGAGATGAGGGAAGATAAGATTGAAGAGTTCATGAACCTGAGGCAGGGCTCTATGACAGTGAAGGACTATTTCCTTAAGTTCAACCAATTGTCTAAGTATGCCCCTAATTAGATGGATAACCCTAGATCAAACATGAGTAAGTTTGTGATTGGTGTGTCTGGGTTGGTGATTAAGGAGTGTAGGACTGCTATGCTTAATAGAGACATGGATCTTTCTGTATTGATGATGCATGCTCAATAGATTAAGGCAGAGAAAGCTAAGAAAGAGAGAGAGAGTAAATAAGAGATCCAGAATAGGTAGTTTAAGTTTTCTCAGCCAGGGTCACAGTGTGGTAACTGTTCTCAGCATAGTCAGAAGTTTTCAGTCCCAGCTCTATCTTCAGCTAGTATGCCAATACCAAATTTCAGGAATAACAGTCATAATGGGGCACCAGGCTCCAAGACCCAGGGTAGTGTGAGAAGCGATCGTACCTATCCGATTTGTGAAAAGTATGGTAGAAATCACCTAGGTATGGTAGAAATCACCTAGGTTTGTATAGATCAAATAGTGAGGTATGTTTTAGATATGGTAATCCAGGCCATAGGTTACGGGAGTATAGAATAATGGCTCAAAGAGGTAGAGATTTGCGTCAGCAGGGTGCCACTTCTAGTACCACTGGTGCTCAATGCTAGAACAAATTTTATACACTCCAGATGCGCCATGATCATAGAAGTTCCCCTAACTTAGATTCAGGTACGTTTTGAGTCTTTAATCTTCATGATATACTTTTTTAGATCCTTTGATACCAGTTGAGCTTTAGTTTTTAGCATAAGTTAGTCAGTAAAGCCAGTTATTCAGTTTAACAGTCAAGTAGTCAAATTCTTATGGTTTGTTTTTCCCATTTTCCATCTAGTCATATTATCAGAAACCTAAAAAATGTAACTGTTCCTAGATAGAACATCCTAGTAATTGCGAGTTTAGCTTAGTTCATAAATCATGCATTAGTTTTAAATCCCAGATATTCAGTCACGATTTAGTTTGTAGGTGCCCTGTGCATTTCCCTAGTATCTTAGTGAAGTTAACATTCCTCGAAGGACATAGTGTCTCAAGGGGGAGATACACTATAAATCCTAAGCTATCATGCTCTATACCTTCCATTTTATCTTCACATAATGAATCTAGTTTGGGGTAATGGGTACTCATAGTTGACCCTCTAGTTCTAATTTCAGCCGTAAGCTATGTACTAAAGGGCTCAGTTCAGTTCACAATATATAATTTGTGTATCATGTTTCAGACTCATTTATGTTCTCATGTTTCTATTCATGCATGTTCAGTAAACGATCTTAGACTTATTAGAGTTCTCAGCTTAAGGTAACTATCTTCCTTATATCTACTCAATTCTATGTTTAGTTACAACCATAATCTTAATATCAGTTATTGTTGCTTATTATGTCACACTTTCATTAATCAGTTTAGTCATATTTTCCATGCATTAGACATGCATGTCCAGCATCTAAACTCAGAATGTTAGTACTCTTTCAGCATAAATAGCCATATTCGAGGATGAATGTTCCCAAGGGGGAGATATTGTAACACTCCAGACTTTTAGCTAGCTTAAATTCATACCAAAAATGTCAAAGACTTTCTTTAAATATGAATACACTTTTATGCAAGTGGAATTTTCAAGATTTTGACTTTTTGTTGTGTGGGAAATTGAATAAGTTTTCCATCGATATAAAATTCGCCCAAATCCAACACTTGGGTGAAAAATTAGAGCCATATTAGAATGACAGTGTACCACCTGGTACTTTAGCGCATCGCGGAGCCAGCCAAAATGGCATTTGTCAAAAACCAGTGAGCCTCCGCGATATTGGCATGTCACGCCAAGGCTGAATTTTAGAATTGTCAATTTCTATTGCACCAACGCGATTCCACTGCATCGCGGTGCCCTTCCATTTTGCATCCAAGGTGGCAACGCGATAACACCATGTCACACTACGAACCAGTTTCCTAGTCATCAACTTTTCATTGAGATGGCGTGATTTCCCCGCGTTGCGCCAGCATGTAAAATTGGAATTTTCTTTCAGGTTCTGTTATTTAATTTCAGGGACCATTTGGTAATTTCCCAAAGGCCCTAATCAGCATAAATACGGGATTTATACCCTCAATAGCCAAAATTGCTTATTATGTTCACTATTCTTCAAGAACAAAAGAACTCTTTCTCAAATTAGCAAACCCTAGTCAAGAAATCAAGGTCAATCCCAAGAATCTATCCAAGGATTCTAAGAAACTCATGAGTTATGGTATGCTAGATGTTTATTCATGGGCCCCTTCACCCATGAAATTCAAGAATCTCTTTTCAAAGTACAAATTTGTGTATTTATAAGTTTTTTATGATTTACCTGAATTGACGTTCATGTTTATGTTGTTGTTGGGTGTTGATTCATGTTTTAGATTACAAGTTCCAAGATTTGATCCTAGTATGTGATGATTTGAATGATGTTCATGCTAAACCCTTCAAGTTGCAAGTTTATTGATGTAGCCATGATACTTAGATGTAGTAATTATTGTATAACCAAAGCATGTTCCCCATATGTTTGATAAAATGCCTATGTGAATGAATTAGTTCCCTTATAGTATGTCAACATGAGATCCCCATTTATGTACAAGTTAATGCATGCTATGTGTTTGAAGAAATGCCTCATTGATTGTATTGTGAATGATAGACTACTGTCATGTTATTTTAAAAATTGTCATGCTTTATATTATTCATGCTATCGAGTCCTAGGGGTATTTAATACCCAAAAGTTTAGCTGTTTGCCTAGAGCCAGTGTCAGTTACAGAATGGTCTCATTCATGTCATGCTCAGTAGTACTCTCAATCATTTTTAGAACTCAGTAAAACTCAGTCAGTTATAGAACTTAGGAAAACTCAGTAATCTCAGTATCTATCCAATCTAGTTTCAGTAATCAGTTCAGAAACTCAATAGCATTCAGTCAGATAACTGAATTCAATAGTATTATATGAGTCAACAAAACCCAGTAAACTCAATTAGATCAATCACATAACATGATCAGTAACGAATTTAGCCCAGTCTAGTACAGTCTAATAATCAACTCAGTGTTTATTCAGTTAGGAGTAAGATTCAGCATTGAGCAAGAGCAGGGATAACGACTTCCCCATCAGTTAGAAAGAGTCATTGGTAGCAGTCCTTATACTCTAGAACTATAGAGCCAGCGCAGGATGAGGGGTCACCTATTAGATTAAGGCTTGGCTACCTCCCAGGGGTCACCCGTCAGATTCGGCTTGACTTCTTGTTCAGGGTCACCCGTCAGATAGGCTTGACCAAAACAGTGTCTTTACCCATGGCACGGTACTGACACCCTTCCAACTGGGTTTACAGGTTGGAACTCACTAGTTCAAATTTGGGGCATGTCAGTTAGATGATTACTTCCTACAGTTTCAGTTTCAGTCTTAGTCTTCAAAATAGAACTCAGTTCTGAATTTCAGAAATTAGGACTGTTAAATACAGTCACTCAGCTCAGTAAATAACTCAGATATTTCTATAGATTTAGGACTATTAGATACATTCAATCAATATTAGTATCAGTAAATTCATAGATCACCTTCCAGATAGGACTAATCTTGGGGGTCACCCATTAGATAGGATCGACCCCATAACAATCATAAAAAATACAGTACTAGGAGATCAAGTTATTAGTATTACAGTATCAATAAACTCAGATAATAGTTAGATGGTATTCAGAACTCGGTATCCAGTATTAGTACAACCTTAGTTATAGTTTACGTTTTCATGCATACATCTTCATTCAGTAGTCTCATATTATTCAGTCAGTTTTTTGTTCTTGCATATGAACCCTTGCATTTAAACTTACCTCATCTAGCATACCAGTACATTCCGATGTACTAACGTAAACTTTTCTAGCACTATGGTGTCTTATACCATAGGTTCAGACGCACTGACTCCGAGCATCCTTAACAGTTCAAATTCAGCTAGCAGCAGTAGAGTTAGCAGTGAGTCCTTATCATTCAAGAATGTTCCTTATTTTATTATTGCATTAGATTTAGTATTTCAGTAGATGGAGTTAGTTTGGGGATTGTCCTATCAACTCTACAATTCAGACAGATTAGAGGCTTTTCAGACTAGAGTATTTTTCAGACAGTTGTTTTGGTTTTGGTATTGTTATACCTTATACAGCTGTATTTCAGTTTTGAACCTTATGGCAAGTTTTCACTAAATTTATGCATTATACAGTATTATTATTTAGTTATTACAGAAGGTACCATTCATGGGTTAGCTTGTGGTCCTTCGAGATTATGAGCATCGTGTAGCGTCTGGGGTTCAGAATATGGGGCGTTATAATTTAGCACTTAGTTGGGTATGATTCCAAGGTCTCATGCCCCAGAACTACGTGACACCATAGGTTTTAATACCCATAAGTAGGTTCAGTATAGTGATCACTCTAGTTTAGATACTATTCTGATGACAAGGGTAGGACAACTTTCTCCAGCGTGAGCTCTACTCTCCGTGGATAAGACGCTGGACTCCATGATAGCTCACATGGTGTATGTCGGTTAGAATAACATCCCTTAGAAATATTAAAAGTAAAGCATTTAGTGACAAAGTGTGTGACTCACAAGGTTTATTTAGTATGCTTTATTAGTCATGCTTTATGATTTTTAGTTTTTAGTTTTATTCAAGCTCAAGATAAGTCACCTACACATAGCATGCATTACAACTTATAGAAACTAATTTTTATGGCTCACAAAATTTGTTAGTATGCACTACTATTCTTTTTTTATGATGTCACAGTACTTATTTTATTCAAGCCTGAGATGAGCTATTTACATTTAGCATGCATTGTTTGAAATTCTGATGTATTATTTTATTTATGCATTTACCCCCACATACTCATTACATTTAAGAAGTATTGATCCATATATATGTCTATGTTCTACATTATCTTATAATGTAGTTCTTGGTGCTCAGTTATAGCAGTGTGATTGATTTTGAGCATCACTACCTACATCCTAGCTCTTGGTGAGTACTTATAGTTTGAGGGTCCATTATACTAGATAGTGATGATAGTGAAGTATTTTAGTCATTTGGTTTTCATTCAATTCGAGTCAGCTGAGGCTTGTCCCAGTGACTCTGTAGTTAGAAGTTGAAGCTTGTCCGACTGATTTCCATTTTCAGATTTCAAGAGAGTTTGTTTTCAAGTTTAAGACTTTTAGTAAGATGTTAATTCAGTTTCAATTAAGATAGTTATTCAGTATTTTGAGATTTTGCATGTCAAGATTATCATTATTATGAGTTCCAAGGTTGTTAGAAGGCTTAAAAGGATTAGCTTGGGACTACTTGTAGTCTTGAGCATCGTGTGACATCTAGGGAATATTTCTGAGGTGTTAAAAACTTGGTATCAGAGCCAGGTTTAAAGAGTCTGAGGGAGTCAGACACGCTACGTAACATAGAGTCTTGACTATGGGTGTGAAGAGCACCACATTTATGTGTAAGAGGCTACAAAATGGTTTAGGAAATAATTATATTTCTTTCATGATCTATTGTATTTGTAGTTGTACTATCTACTTTATCTCATGCTTTTATGTGACAGAATATGCCTCTTTACCGAGCGAATGCACATAGAAATGGTGACCAACCCCCAGTTCAAGACAACCATCTGAATTATAATGTGTCTCATGCTAAATTTAGGGCTGCCTTGCAAGCGTTGGCCGGCCCAAGCTATGACTACTGATATTGGGTGTATTTATGCATTCTAGACTTACTATTCTAGCCTTTTAGCCTTATTTTAAGAATGATTCATGTTCTTAATGTGCGATAATGATATAAATGTGCATATAAGTGTCCATTTATTATTTTACTATGTTTAAAGGTATTTTCAAATGAGTTTTGATACAAATTGATCATTTAGAGTTCAACCGAGAAAACTAGTGTTACTAGCTTGAGCTAGGTGCTTGTCTAGTCTATTGTGTTGGGTTCTAATGTATTTTAATGAGTTTCTAAGGTTTTTATTGTGTATTTATATGTGAAAAAACTTGCTGATAATGATTAAGGGTAAATAGGATCAAGACAAGAGTCAAAACAATAAACTTAAGCTCAACGTGAATTTAGCCTATGCTTAGCTCGTGTTTCTAGTTCACCGTCTTGAACGTAGTGTTATTTTGAGATCTAAATTGTTTTGTTTAATTCTATATTATGCTTTTTGAATGGATTATTATGATATATGAAGGATATACAAGTTTCAAATCAAGTGGAAACAACTCAAAAAGGCTCGGAATGGCTAAATGAAAGCACAAGACACAACTTGGACTCAATTTGGACATGTGGAATGTACAGGGAGAGTGTGGGATTCTCTATGGGCGCATTATAAATACTAAAATACTACTAAGGCACCCAAAATAGTGTACCCTCGCGATGAGGCCACCTCGCTACCCCTACTTAACTCAAATGGCCCTCGCGACGCGACCCTATTTCAAATATGGGCAAAAGTGCAGATTTGAATTCTACACATCTTGGGACTACCTGGACACTATAAATACATCTTTTTAATTATTAATATTCATCTTGGGATGTCTTTGAGAATCAATAAGACTGCTAAAACTTCATAATTTAGGTTTTTATCATTTTACTTCAGTTCATACATATTAGTAGTCATTAATTACAATATTGTGATTTCGATTATGACTATGCATGGCTAAACACCCTTTTTCTGGGGTTGAATCCAAGAACATGATTATTATTTCTATGTATTAAGTTTGTTAGCCTTGATTATCAATATTGGTTGTTTGTTCATTTTTGTTATAACTATTTTAATAATTCACCACCCTTAGAATACATCTATTGTCAACCTTGTGAACTTGGGAGAGGGAATATGGAGATAGAATATGGGAATAAGCAAAGTATGGTTCTTGATTCTTTATAAAATAAGAAACTTGAATTATTATCTAGGACAAGGATGTACTTAGATACCTTACTCGATTCATATGTAGGATGATATTTGTTAAGAACTTAAGTGAATTATTACATTCTCGCTCAATGATGTAGGTGTAAGGTTCAACTTAGGTAATAGATTAGAGGTTGGAAAACCATAATCATACAATTAACCCTATAAATCAACAACAAAGATAAGCAAGTTAATGAATGAAATCCAATAGAGTATTATGATTGTTCAGAGTGCTTCAACCCTAGGTTTTCTCCTATTGATTGTCTCAAGACCTTTACTTTCCGCATTGTTTAATTTTAAGATACAATTTTTGAACTTTTTATTTGGTTACTCTCGCATTAATTGAATCTAAATTATGGACTGCAATCAAATCATTGCCAAATCTAGTCTTTGTGGGATCCATAACTTAGTTTTATTGAAGGAGACTATATAATTTGGTAGACCATGTACACTTGCGTGTGTTCTTGGGCACTGTCAACTATCAATATTCAGGGAAACCATCAAGCTACAGTCCTACTTTAGTAGAATGGTGATCTAGCTACAGCCAGAATTTGTGACTTCATGAGAATGAATCCACCAGAGTTCTTTCGGTCTAAAGTAGGTGAGGACCCATAAATCTACATTGATAAGATGAAAAAGATTACCTAATTTATGCATGTTACTAAGGAGGAGAGTATGAAATTGTCATCCTATAAGTTAAAGGATATTGGTTATGATTAGGTTGTTATAAGGAATGATGGTAGAGGTGAAAATGCAGATCCTATGAGTTGGTAGGTATTTTAGGATGCATTTTTGGATAGGTTCTTTTTGCTTGAGATGAGAGAAGCTAAGATTGAGGAATTAATGAACCTAAGGCAGGGCTCGATGATAGTGAAAGAGTATGCCTTAAGTTCCCCTAATTGTCTAAGTATGTTCCTGAGTTGATAGCTGACCCTAGATCTAGTATGAGTAAGTTTTTCCCTAGAGTGTCTAGTTTGGTAGTCAAAAGAGTAGGACTTCCATGCTTATTGGGGATATGGATCTTGCTAGGCTAATGAATTATGCTAAATAGATTGAGGCAGAGAAGTGGAAGGAGAGAGAAAAGGAAAATAAAAAGGCTAGAACTGGATAGTTTGAGCATGGTCAACCAAGTTATGGAGGGGGGAATCTTTCATAGTTTCAGGGTCAATCATCTATGCCAGTGCCATCTTCAGCTAGTTCCCCTACACCCAAAACAAGCAGGAGTAGTGGGGAAAGACTTTTACTTCTAGGTCTTAGAGTAGTGTGGGTAGAAGGCCTAATTATCTGACATGTGAAAAGTGTGGTATAAACCATTCTGGTGAGTGTTTGATGGGAAAGAGGGGTTGCTATATATATGGAAATTTGGGTCATATAATTAAAGAGTGTCCATATTCTAAGAAAGGAAGCAGGGATGTTCATCCCCAGACTATGGCTACTAACGCACTAGCTCCTCCAGGTCACCCAGTCTCTCCTAAGGGCGCATTATCTAGTATCGGGGGTGGTAAGTGCCAAAAGTGGTTCTATACTTTACCATCCCTACAGGAGCAGGAGAGTTCACCAGATATTGTTACTGTTATGCTTCACGTATTTTATTTAGATTTTTATGTGTTGTTAGACCCCAAATCACATCTGTCTTATGTAACTCCTTTGATTGCAAAAAATTTTGGGATAGATCCTGAAAAGCTCTCTAAGCCCTTCCTAGTTTCCACCATAGTGGGGGAGTCAATTATTGCCAGACGAGTCTATAATAAGTGTCCTATCACTGTCCTTCATAAGATCATACTAGCATACCTAATAAAGCTATTAATGGTTGATTTCGATATTATTCTAGGCATGGATTGGCTCTATTCATGCTATGTATCAATAGATTGTCGCACCCATGTGGTAAAGTTTTAGTTTTATCATTAGGCAGTTTTTGAGTGAAAAGGTAGTTCCCAATCTCCCAAGAGTCATTTCATATCCTATCTTAAGGCCAAAAAGTTGATATCCAAAGGGTTTATTTATCATTTAGTTTGAGTCAAAAATACTAAGTCTGAAGCTCTAATAGTTTTGTCAGTCCGGTAGTCAATGAGTTTCCTGAGATTTTTCTCAAATATTTGCCAAGAGTACCCCCCGATATAGAAATTGAATTTGGTATTGATCTTATTCTTGATACTTAACCCATCTCCATCCCTCCATATAGTATGGCTTTTTCTGAGCTTAAAGATTTAAAGGAGCAGCTTCATGACCTCTTAGATAAAGGTTTCATAAAGCCTAGTGTTTCTCCATTGGGTGCTCTAGTCTTGTTCGTGTGTAGGAAAGATGGCTTTTTCCAAATGTGCATCGACTACCGCCAGTTGAATAAAGTCACAATTAAGAAAAAATATCCTCTTCCTAGGATTGATGACTTATTCAACTAGCTTCAGGACGAAAGTAATTTCTGTAAGTTAGACCTCAGATCTGGCTATCATCATCTTAAAGTAACGGAGTGTGATATTCCAAAGACAACTTTCAGAACCTATTATGGTAACTTTGAATTCCTAGTCATGTCCTTCGGGCTAACGAATGCCCCAACAATCTTCATGAACTTGATAAACAGAGTGTTCAAACAATACTTGGACATGTTCATCATAGTGTTCATCAATGATATTCTTGTCTATTCGCATAGTGAGAATGGCCATGCTGACCATCTCAGAATTGTGTTGCAAACCCTTAAAGATAACCAGTTATTCATCAAATTTAGTAGGTGTGAATTTTATCTAAGGTCAGTAACTTTTCTTGGCCATATTGGTTCTACCGATGGCATTAGAGTTGATCCTCAAAAGATGAAAGCAGTGAGAAACTGGCCTTGACCTATCTCTCCATTTAATATTAGGAATTTCTTGGGTTTAGCTGGTATTATCGATGATTTGTTTAAGGGTTTTTATCTATTGCATCCCCTATGTATAGGTTGACTAACAAGAAAGTTAACTTTTAGTGGTCAGATTCCTGTGAGAAGAGATTTCAGGAGTTAAAGAATCGACGCACTTCAGTCCCAATTTTGGCATTACTTGATGGTACAAATGAATTTATTGTTTATTGTGATGCTTCTAGAGTTGGTTTGGGTTGTTTTTTTAGATTCAGAGAGATAAGGTCATAGCCTATGCCTTTATACAACTTAAGCCTCATGAAAAAATTATCCTACCCACAATCTTGAGTTAGCAACTGTTGTTTTTGCCTTGAAAATTTGGAGAAATTATTTTTATAGGGTGCATGTTGATGTGTTCATAGATCAAAAAAGCTTGAAATATGTGTTTTCACAAAAAAATTTAAATCTTCATCAAAAAAGATGTTTGGAGATTCTAAAATATTATGGTATGAGTGTTTTGTATCACCCAAGCAAGGATAGTGTAATGGCAGACACCCTTAGTAGACTGTCAATGGTTAATGTTGCTCATATTGAGAATGATAAAAAGAAGTTAGTTCAGGAGGTTCATCAATTGACTAGATTAGGCGTTCGGTTGGTTTATTCAGCTAAAGGTAGTATATGGGTTTGGAATAGTTCAAAATCTTACTTGGTTGCCAAAGTGAAGGAGAAACAAGATAAGGATTTCATCTTGGTTAGGTTGAAGGAATCAGTCAGAGATCAAAAAGTAGAGGCTTTCTCCAAAGGGGAAGATGACATGTTACGCTAATAAAGTAGACTGTGTGTTCCTTGTGTTGATGGTTTGAGGTAGCGGATTTTTTCAAAAGCGCATGGTGCATGTTATTTTATTTACCCAGGAGCCACTAAGATGTATTGTGATTTGCGGGAAATCTATTGGTGGAGTGGAATAAATAGGGATATTGCTAAGTTTATAGCCAAGTGTGCTAATTTTCAACAGGTTAAGGTTGAGCATCGAAAGCCTGATGGTACCTTGCAGGAGTTTAGTATTCCCACTCGAACGTGGGAAGAAGTGAACATAGACTTTGTGATAGGGTTACCCCGTTCGCGTCGTCAGCATAATTTGATTTAGGTTATTATTGATAGAATGACCAAGTCAGCCCATTTCCTACCATTCCATACTTTCTATTTAGCCAAAGATTATGCTAAGCTGTATATTAGAGAGTTAGTTAGATTGCATGGAGTTTCTTTATCCATTATTTTAGATAGGGGTACTTAGTTTACCTTTTACTTTTGGAAAGCCTTTTAGAAGGGTCTTGATAACCAAGTTTATCTCAGTTCCAATTTTCATCCTTAGATAGATGGCTAGGTAGAAAGGACCATTCAGACCCTTGAAGATATGTTGAGGGCGTGTGTTCTTGAATTTAAAGGAAGTTGGGATGACCAATTGCCTTTGATCGAGTTTGCCTATGACAACAGTTATCATTCTAGTATCTGTATGGTTCTATTTGAGGCTCTCTATGAGAGAAGGTATAAATTACCTCTTGTTTGGTTTGAAGTGGATGAGGTTGCTTTAGTAGGACCAGATGTGGTGTTTGAAGCTATGGAAAAGGTTTAGTTGATTATAGAGAGGCTTAAGACAAGCCAGAGTTATTAGAAATCATATACAGATATAAGGAGAAAGGATCTTGAGTTTGAGGTTAGTGACCTAGTTTATTTGAAGATTTCACCCAAGAAAGAAGTAAAGAGATTTGGCAAAAAAGGGAAGCGTAGTCCCCGATATGTTGGGCCTTACAAAATGTTGAGTCATGTGGGAAAGGTAGCATATGAGCTTGAGTTTCCTATAGATTTGTCATCCGTTCACCCAGTGTTTCATGTCTCCATATAAGAAATGTATTGGTGATCCAGCAATTGTAGTTCCTTTGGAAAGTACCAAAATTCAGGATAGCCTTTCTTATGAAGAAATCCCAGTTGAGATTCTTAATCACTAAATTTGCAGTCTAAAGAACAAAGAAGTTCCCTTGGTCAAAGTTCTTTTGTGGAATCAGTCTGTTGAGGGTGCCACTTGGGAGGCAGAGATAGATATGTGAATCAAGTACCCTCATCTTTTCTCTGCAAGCTCATACTCAGCTTAAGGTAACAATTTTTCCTTAGATTATCTCTTTTTCCACTTACAATTCCTGCTATATTTAATCATCTTCATGAAATCTCATGCATGCACTAATCAATTCAGTCATGTAGTCAAGTGTAAGTTATGCATGCTGTATAAGATTTAGGTCTTTCTAATATCCTCAGAGTAACTAATCTCATTTGAAGAAGAATGTTTCATGGGGGAGATATTGTAATACCTCGTATTAGACTCAGTTTAATTTAGCTCCCAGCGCTTGCTTAAGAGGCTTAAAGATTGAAAATTTAGCTCAGTGTTGAAGACTTAGCCTTATCTTAACCGCTTAAATTCGAGGATTCTTAAGTTTACCTTCTGAGCTCTGAGAAGATGGGCTTTAAGTTGATTCATGTTTAGGGGTGTATGGAGCATGTCTCTGGGAAGTTTCAGAATTTTCAAATAAGGTTTGGCTTGTGTTTGGATTTTGATTCCAATAGCTCAATGCTCTTCCACTGCATCCCGCCGTGTATAGAGATGAGTATGTTATTGCATTGCACCAAGCCCCTAAACGACATTCTATTTGTGACTTTAATATCCATAGGGGAAATTAAGTCATTTACCTTCACCCTAAATTATAAAAATATAATATTAGATATCGGTTTAAGCATTATACACTCATTCCTTATTAAATTTCCTTCCAAGAAACCCTAACCAAATTCCAAGAAATCCAAAACTCCATTACATCCTTTTTAAGACAATCAAGAATCTTAGTTTCCAAATTCAATAACTTTAATAAGAAGCTTTTAAGAATATCTTTAATAGTTCAAAGTCAAGTTTATACATCAAATTAATCCTAATAAGGTAAGTGGGGTTATGAACAAGGGCTTTCTTTAACCCTTCTGCCCAAATTGCATGATTTTAAGATTTATTTCCTTGTTTTGAAGTAGGGTTTATACCCAAGTTTACATATTAATGAAGCATGTGATTATTATGAGATTCAAATAGTTAAGTTGATCATGAAGTTCTTATGTTTATGTTTTATCTTATAAGATTTCTATCATGCATGAGATTGCACTATCTTGACTTGATATTGTTGAAGTTTTTTCAAGATTGTTATTGAGCATATTATTTTATTAAGTATTGACTTAAGACTAAAGCATGAGTTTTAAGCCCTAATGAGTTTGTCCTCATGTTCACTTCGAGTAATAAATTTATGAATTTACACTCTTTTTAGCCACGACTTGGGTTCGTGCACCTATTATATATATCTATGCATCTCTTTGATATGGGACAGACGAAGATGTTGTATTGATGATATAAATTTTGGGTAAAAACCTAATGAAATATTATAGTATTGATGTTATATATATGTGTATTGATGATGATAGAAGATATTAAGGTTATTGATTATATACTTATGATCGGTTCAATTCCGAGTCTGAATGATATTTATGTCTGATGTAATTTCGAGTCGTGATGATATTTATGACTGATTCAATTTTGAATCTTGATGATATTTATGACCGATTCAATTCCGAGTCTTGATGATATTTACTACTGGTTCAATTCTGAGTCTTGATGATACTTATTCCTAGTTCAATTCTAGAATGCATACATATTCTTGGTTTGATGCTGGAGGATGATTATAATGATGATGGTTATGATAGTAATAGCTTTGAGGATGAGTTTGTGATATTGATTATATGCCTTGCATTTATTCTTGCATGCGCATTGCCTATCACTAACCTATATCTATCATCCTATATGGGGGGAGGGAAGGGGGTTGCATAGGTATGGGTGATAACTATACCTTATGATGTGTTGTATGCTAATTGAACCTTTTGAGCCTGTGGCGGTGGGTGAACATGATAGGCTCAGCTAGGTATTTGGTTGTCCGGACTAGACAATTATTGTGTTGTTATTGATATTGTTAGTATCATTGTTATGTCTAGTTTATGTTAGATTGGTTATTGATTTTGTATCAAGATCTGAGGTATGATTCTGGCTCTTCTGTCTTTCAATTTCACTATCATGTATGACTAGCTCATAATTAGACATTTGGATTAGAAACCCTGAGTATACTGGAACTAGTTCCTGCTATATTTATGAGGTCTTAAAATGCTAGTCTGATGAGTTAGGATATACTTTAGGTTGACCTTGTTCATATATATATGTATATATATATATATATCTAGATCGTGTAGCTAGGATATTATCGTATATCTCTTCCTTCTTTTATTTAGATTGTACATTCATTCCTTCGCCTTGTATACTGTTATATATCCTTCTTTCACCCTTTATTCATATATTGACCAGGGATATACAGTATAGTGTTGAGATTCGTGAGTGTGGCTGGAATAGGATAACACATCCTTGATACTTTTTTAGCCTTATTATTTTAGTCTCTTAGACATGAATAAGATAGTTTATCCTTATTACCTCATTGTCTTGCTTATGTAGCTGCTGGATATTTGGGTGTAGTCTTCTATTCTTTTTATATGTTATATATATCTGCCTTATCTTTGGAGCTCAGTTGGTAGTTGCCAACTGAGTACCATGTGTTTGGTACTCATACTATACTTCTGTAACCTGCAATTAATAGTACGGGTTATCGCCGTTGATGTGTGCATCGTGTGGAGAAGCAACCATGGTTCAGAGACTTAGAGTAAGCTCTTGACGTTCGGAGTATGACTAGACTAGTCTCCATGTTGTATTTAGAGATGGTTGTATCTGTATATGCATTTAGTACCTCTTTTGTATCCTTGTTATGTTAGAATCTTTTGTACTTGTACCACCAAGTTGTTAGAGTATACTCTCTATTTGATCTTTTATTACATCTATTTTGCATTCTTTCCTTTATCTCTATGGATAGTTCGTCCAGCTGTTCAGGACCAAGGGTTTGGCTTGCATGCTGGTGGGTTATTGTAGGCGCCATTATGACCTAAGAAATTGGTTCATGATTGCTTGAAACTCAGTTTTCGTTTCAAATTTGGAAGAAGAAAGGTTGAGGAGAGAGATAGGTAGTAGGGTTTATTTAATGAAATACAAAAGGACTTGGATGTATTCTTTTAGACTTTTATTTTATTTCCAAGTTCCAACAATGGTAAAAAGCCCCATGACATCCCACAGTTGGACCCTTTTTTTCTTTCCTTTTCACCTTTCAAATCCTAACCCTAGAAGATTACCAAAATAAAAAAAAGTGGACATTGAGTTTATTATGTTATGCTTGTGTCTACCATTTTAAATCTTCTCTTGTAACTCTTTATCTTAAGAGTTGTTATTGTGGCGATTAGAGTTGTTATTGTGGTGAATATTGCTTAATCTACTTGAAAATTTCATATACCATGTAATAATTTAAAAAGATTTGGGCATTGTAATTATTCAAAAAAGACTCGTCATAACTAATTTTAATATTATTTGTTAATAGATATGAAATATTAATAATTTGTGCATCCCGATTCACTAGAATAAGATTATTATGTCAATAATCTAACCACCGATCAGAGGTAATTTGGAAATGTGAGGATCGAACTGGTCATGATAGGCACCCAGCCTGACCTATGGAAGGAGAACATATTACCATCACTTTTACTCACTTAAATGTCATCTCCACATTCATTATTGTATTAACTTGTGTGATTCTCAACAAATCCTAAATATGTCTCATTCAGTCACTACTAATTATTCAAAACATCATCATCTATAAAATGAAATAGAGTACGAAAACCTCTATTTATTACAACTTTCGAGACTTGAAGTCACTGTACAAGAACATCTAGAAAGAACAACCGAGTCTTTACTAATACGAATATCCAAAAAATCATAAACAAAGAGAAAGAATCAAAGGATATAATATCATAGAAGATCTAAAGGTTTTTTAGACATGGTGCTCACCCTCGAAATTAGGAATGAAGCATTATCTAGAGCCGAGGTCACGTTTCAACTGCTGAAATTTGTTCTGCACTCAACAAAAAGAATAGTACAAGTAGCATCAATACAACAACAAGTAATAGTAAGAATCATTGGCCGACTAACATAAAAATGAACAAGTAAGCAAGTCAAACAAGTACAAATACGATCATAAAGAAATTCATAATCAATGATATCATTCAAACAACACATTATAATTCATAATATAATTACACTGACGAGATACTTTACAGGCTTTGATACTTAATCATTGTCAACAGTTATTCATCACTATACATATTCACGAA
Source organism: Capsicum chinense (assembly GCA_026120095.1). Classification (NCBI taxonomy): domain Eukaryota; kingdom Viridiplantae; phylum Streptophyta; class Magnoliopsida; order Solanales; family Solanaceae; genus Capsicum; species Capsicum chinense. The sequence goes on along the minus strand of JAPEIP010000008.1, from coordinate 61,490,762 downwards.
ATGACACTCAATGCATGTAAATGAGTGCATGTATGTAGGATGTATGCATCATCTCTTGACAATCTCATACTCCTCGTTATATCATAATGTACTGGTGTGGTCCCCTACCTATTATCGTATCATATTATACATGTACCGATATGGTACCCAACCATTATCAAAACACATCATATTGTCCCGGTTTGGTATCTGGTCCATCACCTCAGAACCTCACCATAATGCAATAAAAATGCTATGAGTCATCAAAATTCATATTATGTTAGAATGCAATCATAGATGTTCAAGACACAAATAAGAACAAAGCCAAGAAAGTCTAAATGCAAAGTAGAATCATAGAATACCTTAACTCCTTCGCTCAACGTCACCTTCAAGCCACATTTTTACTCTTTCTTTCTTGTTCAATTTATTCTTGATCTATTCAACAATAAGACACACCACCATTTCAATAATTCATTCTCATTTAACAACTAGGAATTAAAAATCATTTATTTTAAACATACTTTACCCTATTACATCATCTTAGGGTCATATTATCATTTTAACTTCATGAACACCGCTTAATTTAGCATATTTAACCATAATGCTAGTCAGATTAGTATTTTCTAACACCTTAGGATTGTTATACACAGAATTCATAACTAATTCCCTCATTTACATCAATTTTCAGAATATAGAATTTAACCCTCAAACCCACCATTAATCAATTTTTTAGCTATTTCTTAAGGTTAAACCAAGTGAATTTAAGTCTGGAACATAATTACTTACCTCCAAAGATGAATAACCTCGAATTTGCTTTAAAAATTTCCTATCCCCAGCGCCCTATCACATTTTTTGAGAAGTGGGGAATGGAAATATTTTCTAGATTTTACAAACTAATATTTTACTCTATGTTACCAATGCAGCGATTTGCTCCTATTCTACTAGAGGTTGCCGTTGCGGTTTCCGTAATGCTCTCATGGTACCACTATAGCAATTAATTTTTATACTGTGGTGGTGTAAGGTACAAGACCAGTATTCCTTCTCAGTTTTCCTTATTTTACAATGCATTACAAATCTCGACAATGCAAACCAACTCCTTCAAGATAAACTCTATAACCAGAGTTATATAGCTCCATTTCAGGTGCCAAAAATTGATATGTCTTTCTATAAGTATTATATATCCAGCTATTATATCAATCCCCACTATTACTGATCATATCAATACCATATTTCATTCAACTCTTACATCCTTAATTTTGAGCCAAAACTAGACAAGCACTATATTCCTCAAATTTTAGATATGGGGAGTTTAGGTGCAACTTTTACCTCCTAATTTAGTGTAACAACACTTTGGGTCATACCTAAATCAGTGAACAAGTGCAGATACCATTTATGCATGTCTGCTTTTGTCTCTCATATAACTTTCTCAATAGTACGGTTCCTCCTATGAACCTTTACACAAGGAATGAATAGATTCCTCAACTTCCTCACTTAGTTAGAAAGAACAACAATTGGTTCATCTTCATAGGATAGTTCCTTATCAAACTAATCTAGGTCCCAACGAATAATATAGTCACCATCTCCATGATCTTCGTTAGCATAAATACATAGAATATGGGGTGGACCCTAAACATACTAAGGTATAAGGCCATCCTATATGCTATCGACCCCACTTTATTCAACTCCGTAAATGGTCTTATGTACCATGGGATCAACTTGCGCTTCTTGCTGAATCACATCACACCCTTCATGGGTGACAACTTCAAAAGTACTTTCTCCCTTTTCTCAAACTTCATGTCTCTTACCTTTTTATCCAATTAGTCCTTATGTCATATTTGAACCACTCTGAGCTTCCTCACTTCAAATGCATTAAATCATAAAATTAAGAACCTACATCATCTACCATATAAAGCTTTCAAAGGAGTCATGTCAATACAAGAGTGGTAGATATTATTATAGGAACAATTACATAAATAGTAGGTATTCATTCCATTGAACCTCAAAGTCCATGGCACAAGCCCAAACATATACTCAAGAACCTGGATAGTCCACTTAGATTGCCCAAACTACAAAACCCTTAAAAGAGTGTATGTGGTCATTGCCAAATATATAACCCACAAAGGTTGAGTTGAATCACATAGGAAATAAGGTTCTAATTAAGTTGTATGTAAATGAATTGTCTATTAATCATCAGTTTCCCCAAAATATGGAGAAGGGTTTGTCGTTGTTGTAATATAGAATAAGTATTTGCGACATCTTTAGATGCCAATCTATTCTCTATAATGTGTTATCAATCATAAAAGAGCAAACTATGTTTATGTTCACATTATTATTTAATCATTTTCAGACGTTAGGGTATGTGAATTTATACCACTACATGTAATTGTAGGGACATTGAGATCAATTTTTCATCCAAGTGTTTCCCAACCTTCAAATATGGGTTTCACTATTATTTTTTCGAACTTAAGATGATGAAATAATAATTCAATATAGTCCCCTTGAGATTAATTCAGTTAAAGCATTAATCTTTATTTAGAGGATGAAAACTCTAAATTCTTGTTACTAATATCTTTTCCCAAAATTAACATATTTATTCAATCAAGATAAGTTTTAGGGAATGTTCGAAAGTTTGAAACCAATAGAACCCATTAAACTAAAGAGAAAAGCAATATAATCACAAGCATAATACACATTCAATGACCCATAAACCTAGAAGTAAAATTCCACCAAGGATCACAATACCGTAGTTATGGAGTTTTAGCCACTTATGATTAGAGAATAGATGAAAAAGCTTGATTCATGAATTGAAGATAAATACTTATAATATAGAAATTCATGATTTTGAATCCTTGTTCAAACTAAAAGTACTGTGCTTCAAACACTCCAAACTCATTTCTTAGAAATAGAATATGTTACAAAGTCAACCCAGTAAAAGATGCCTATTATAACCCTAAGCTAGGTATTTATAGGATCCAACCAAGTGGGAATTTGAATTTCAAATCTGGGCAACCAAGTCACGGTTGACGGCTGAAGAGATGGTCCATCAGGTTGGCGACGGTTCATAAGATGAATAGTCACCTATTTCCAGAGTTGATCTGTGTAAGGATCATTTAGGTCATTTTCCATATTTCTGCTTATTTTCGGTGTTAAGAGTTTTTTCATAGATTTCCCAAGTCATTTATGACTTATTGTGATGGATAGTTCGGTTACTGAGTAGTTTGTTTGAGTTTTTGAGCCACTTCCTTATTTTGGAGTCTTCGGTGGTTCCAAATGGCCATCAGGCAAAACTTTAGTAAAATGATCTTATATGGAAATTCTAACTACGTCAAAGCTTTGAAATATCAAATTTACGCAGACCTTTGGTTTGGGTCCTAAGGCACCCGAGGTCATTTTGATCTTTTGGTTGGAAAGTTACGAAAATGAAATATGGGCGTGGGACCTGCATTTGGTCGAAATAACCTTGGATTAAAATTCTGAGTGCGCCATCACATTCGAAATATTAAATTTGACGTGGTTACATAGTTTGTTTGCTATATGAGATTCCGGATGAATTCGGAGGGCTCGATGGAAACTTGGAAGATTTTCCAAGTTTCTACTGTCATCTGGTGTGACTGCAATCACAAGCCAAGGACCGCAATTGTGGTACCATTGGTAGGAGAAGATAGTATGATCGCGGATCATGTATGCGATTTCAACTTACACTTGCAACCTCAAGAGGCTGCGATGGGTCTGGGTGTGTAATAGCGGGACTCGACTACTTGGTATGGGTATAAATAGACATCAAATGTTGCGAATTCAGCCATTTCTCACCCCTCTCTTGAGAGCATAAACTCTAAATAGTGTGATAGCTTAAAATGGAAGCTTGTTGGTGATTGGGAAGCTAGATTAATATTTATTTTTGTCATTATCTTCTGATTTGTAGTAAGAATTCACCCCTTTCTTGGTGAAATTTCTTGATTTCTTCCTCAAAACTCCAAAATCTTTAGGGCTTAATTTTAGTCTAATTTAGTTTGTTTTTATTTTTTTTCCCCATTTTGAGGGTAATGATTCCTTGAACTTTATACTACGTTGGGTTACTTTTGGAAACTCAATTTTCATAAGCGGGACCTGCATAGAGTTTTGGTATGATTTTTTGACCCGAAGTACAATGGTGCAATATGGGTATCATTTGACACAACCCAACCCAGGGCCTTGTTGTAATGGGCATGCCAAGTCCAACTCAGATCGGCGACCGCCCCTTATTACCCAACCCAACCACCTATATCCAGCCTTCGATGGGCTAAATTTCTAACATATAACAAGATAGTGTTATTGTTTCCATTAAGACTCTGGGATAGGGTCACAACTATGACCGACCCAACTGATTCCAACCCTACCTCACTAACCGACCAACCATACCAAACCAAATTGTAGACCATAAACCAAAGGGAATACCAAAATATAATTGGAAAATTAATCCTAAAATGTAATATAATCGAACAGTGAGAAATCATGTCTGATGATGCCAGCCTCCCAGCTTATTCTAATGCCAAGGTCGACACTAATATCAATATTGACCGTACTAACCTCCAGAAGTACCACAAAGCCTCTAACCAAAAGAGTAAAAATATATGGTTGGGACATACCCCCAACCAGAGCCAAAACCAATATCTAAAATAAAAGAAAAGTGCCGAAAGAAATCCATAACATGAAATGATGCCTTCTGAAAGGATGAAAGCTCACCACTTAGTCCAAATGATGATACCTAATCCGCGTGCTAAATAGGAGGAGTAGAATGGACGGTTCCTACATAGCGTGGGTATACAACCGCCAGTAGATGGGGTTAGAGAATGACTGTTAGCATGAAACTCAAGGTAAGGATAAAATAATGCCATTTATAAAACCAAGTAAAACCCCCATAATGCATAAAACCATACACATATAAGCGTCGGGAAAAGAGAATCGGGTTTATCATGCACTTAAAACCTTTACCTGGGATGTATAGCCTTATCGTCCTAACCACCCATGGGACATATGGGTTCAACTCCTCCTGCTAAAAGGGCCCCATTGCGTGTAGCCATATGAAGAGGGAATATCTCATGGGATGACTAGTACATCCCCTAATATAAAATGTGACAAATGCACATGGTCATCAAGACCCCTCATATCGGCAAAAATGAGTTACTGGTTTTGTCCCCCGAGACCGCCACCTTCCACGGCTTAGCTACACACCCCGTCATTAATGTCCAATTAAAACAATGTCTAAATAATCTATTTACCATTTATTAACCAAGTCCAATATTAGTGGTATCGTCATACCACCTCTTACTTAAAAGTAATATCCATAGTAAAATTATTTAGGTTAAGAGGACCTTAGGTGCCCTTAGAAATTCCATATTAATCCAATTGGGAGACTTCCATGTTCTCTACAATAATAACCATTTAACCTTTAGCCTTTCTAAACCATTTAGACCATGTGTAAATCCTTTGTCCAATTTAAAACATGCAAGATTTCCATTAAAAGAAGTCAATGCAATAAACATATCTTTATAAGCATTTTATCAATCACCTTGGGGGAATAATATAACCAAAACCAATTCCAAAGACCATTAAACCATTACATGCAATCCAATTGTCCAAAACCACCATTAATGCATATAAAAGAATAATTAAAACCATAGAAAATCATAACCAAGCATTCAATATCAAAACCTCCAAGAATAGTTGAAAACCATAATCATGAAAGAGTAAAATCATAAAATCTTTCATATATACCATGCCTTTAGTTTAAATTGCAATGAGGAAAGAGACTCATGCCTTAAACCAAAGAATTGATGAAAGAGCATCACCAAAGCAAGCCCCAAAGTAATCCCTTAGTTGAAACCCGAGGTTCTTTTCCGCAAAAGCTCTTGAGAGAATTATTGGATGTTTAGGAATAGTTTCTAAGTATTAATGAGTAGAATACTAGGGTAAGTAACCTCCTTAGTGTATTATAAGTTGTGGGTCCTAATTAGGGTAAGTAGGAAAATGTCCAGAATACCCTTACTTAAATCCCTTACAACTTACCGATATGAGTTGTACCATTCTATACAATCGGTATCCACCACTTGTATCTAAGCCTCAACCCTTGGATCAAACAATGTCCAGTGTATGAATCATCCAACCAAGTCATCACCACTGTATACGATCTATACCCATAACCCGTATCTCTAGTAAAATGAAATACTAGGAGGATCAAACACTGTCCACCATAGGAGTCCCTGCTATGACTCGTACCAAACACTTATGACTCATCCCCCTAAGTTGTGAACATTCCAGTGATAAAAACCATCCCAGCAACTAAAACTTATCGGCATATGATAGGACCATATCACTCATACCCCAGCATAAGGCTCGTACCCGTAAGTCATATCGGGTCCAAAAATGGATTTCAAGGAGATTTTCTAAGTGTCAAAACCTAGGATATATCAGTCTCCCCCACTAGGAACATTTATCCCCGAATGACGGATAAGGTAGGGGTAACCACACACGGAGTGTTGATTACCAAACATCCCTTTAAAAAAGTTTGAAACAAAGAGGCAAAGCTGTTAATCTTTCCTTTAACAAACTCAAAAAATAAAGAAGTGTTCAAGAGACGCACCTTCCACATAAATTCCATGAGTAGAAAACAAATGCTGATACTTGGACTTCATGTCCTCTTCTGCTTCCCAAGTTGATTCTTCCACCTTATGGTTCTGCCATAGAATCTTATTCGAAGCCACATCCTTGGTCCGCAACCAATGAACTTGACTGTCTAATATCTCAATCGGGACCTCTTCATAAGACAGAGAATACAAAATACCCAATACTTCCAATGGAACAACTGAAGAAGGATCACCAAGACAATTTCTCAACATAGAAACATAAAAGACTGGATGAGCCAAACTTAACCTAGATGACAACTCCAACTCATAAGAAACATTGCCAACTCTCCACAAAATCACACCTTGAGGAACACTCTATCCCCGACCTCAAACTCCAAGTCTTTATGCCTCATATCTGTATAGGACTTTTGGCAACTTTGGGCAACTTTAAGCTTATCCCAAATCACCTTGACCTTCTCAACCGCCTGATAAACCAAATTAGGAAAAAATATATCTGCCTCACCAAGCTCAAACCATCCAATAGGATATCTACAGCTCCTACCATACAATGCCTCAAAAGAAGCCATACTAATACTCGAATGATAGCTATTATTGAAAGCAAAATCTACCAAAGGCAGATACTCAACCCAATTTCCACCATAGTTAATCACAAAGGCCCAAAGTATAACTTTCAATGTATGAATAGTTCTCTCCGCTTGCACATCCGACTGTGGATGAAAAGCAGTACTCAGACTAACCTTGGTCCCTAACCCTTTTGGGAAAGACTTCTACAAATAAGATGTAAACTGCACACCACGATCTAAGATAATCGAAATATGTACCCCATGCATCTTTACAATCTCCTGAAGATACAACCACGTATAATCCTCCATTGAAAATGTAGTTTGCACTGGTAAGAAATACGCATACTTGGTCATCCTATCCACGATAACCCAAATCTAATCATGCTAATTCCGAGACCAAGAAAGATTGGTAACAACGTCCACATTGATTACTTGACACTTCCATTTCGACAAATCAATTTCTTGATACAACCCTCTTGGCCTCATGTTCTCAACCTTAACCTGTTGACATACCATACACTTGGCCAAAAAATCTGCTACATCTCTCTTTATGCCATTGCACCAGTAGAACTCCTTGAGATCATGACATATTTTAGTCGAGTCGGGATGAACAACATAACGCGACTCATGCACCTCAGCCAAAACCCTCTGCTATAGCCTGTCAACATTAGGAACACATAACCTCCCTTGGTATCATAAAGTACCATCACTACTGATCTCAAACATCACTACCTTTTGCCCACCAAAATCACCCTTAATTTTCATCAAGATAGGATCTAGCACTTGCTTCTCTTTAATCTCCACACCAAGAGATGATCAAAATACTTGTTGCATCATCACACCACCATCCTTAGTTTCCAAGAGACAAACTCTAATATTAGCCTAGCGGTGAATATTCTTCACCGATTCCCACTTGCCTTCCTCTACATGAGCCAAACTCCTAATGGATAACTTGATAAGAGCATCAGAAACATGGTTGGCTCAATATAATTGGTGGCCTAAAGCAAAATTTTAAAATGAGTCTTTGAATTTTTCTTTTTACAAATCTATATTTATATCTTTTTGAGGTGTAAAATTATAAATAAAACTATTTTGTAATTGATTTATCCGAAAAATCCCTTTTCAATTAATAGTATGCTTAATTCGTTTGATATCTCTTGAAATATTTTTTTTAAGCTCTAGTAATAATTTGAAATTTTATTTTTTAAAAACTTCTTTCAGCTAAGACAATTACATAGGATCAAGAAAAATATGCATTCATAAAATAGTAAAATCTTTTTATTTGGCCGAAATACATCTTTTCTTTCAACTTCTTTGATTCAACTATAATTGTTTCATTGATTATTTTCGCCCCATTAATCAAAATAATAAATTAAAAGTATGGTTTTCTGAGTTACCTCTATTTATTAGATGTTCTTTTTAGATTTGAGAGTATTAAAAGAAACTTTTTTAATGTTGATTGTCAACAGCGGCAGACCCAGAATTTAAGGATAGTGGGTGCTTAAATATTGAAAAGCTGAGAAAAAATAAAAAGAATAACCTCAATGAGATTCAAACCATAGTCAATACTTCTAGTGTATCACCTTAAGATCAAGCTAAATACCAGTGCGCCCAACCAAGTTTTTGTTAGAGTGGCTGCCTTTATATGCTTTATAACTATTTTCATATATTTTCTATGTAATTATACCTATTCCATCTCGAGTTCAGTAGGTGCCGGAGCAGCTCAAATTATAACGTAGGTCCGCCCCTAATTGTCAACTTTAATCTTGAATTTCTAAAGTGATATTTTATTTATGCTTAAGAGAAATTAAAATGTGGTGAAGAAAATATTAAGAAATATTTGATATTTTCTAAAGAAAATATCTAAAAAAAACTATAAACCTATAATGCTTTTAAGAAAATGAGGTCTCCAAAAACCAGAGGCCTAAAGCTCTTGCTTGGGTGGCTTCACCTTGAAGCCAACCTTGATCAAAAACCATATTAGCCTTACCTGGGTGGTCGTGAAGACTCATATCATAATCTTTGAGAAGCTCAAGCTACCTCCTCTGCCTGAGATTAAGCTCTTTCTGAGTTAACACATACTAAAGACTTATGATCAGAAAAGATATCAACATGAACACCATACAAGTAATGCCACCATATTTTCAGAGCGAACACAATCTCCAATAACTCCGAATCATGAGTAGGATAATCCCTCTCATGTACCTTCAACTGCCTAGAAGCATAGGTAATTACCTTTCTATGCTGTATCAAAACACAACCGAGCCCTACCCAAGATGTATCACAACAAACAACAAACCCATCATTTCCTTCCGGCAAGGTCAAGATTGGAATCGAAGTCAAATTATCCTTCAACATCTCAAAACTCCCTTCATAAGCCTCTGACCAAAAAAACTTAACCTTTTTTCTGAGTCAACTTAGTCAAAGGAGAAGCTACAGAGGAAAAGCTTTCCACAAACTGCCTATAATACCTAGCTACACCCAAGAAGCTCCAGATATCTAATAGAGTCATGGGCCTAGGCCACCTTTTCACCATAGTAACCTTTTGCGGATCCACCATGATCCCTTCACCAAAAATAACATGACCTAAGAAAGTCATAGTGTTCTACCAGAAATCATACTTAGAGAACTTGGCATACAATTATTGTTTCTTTAGGGTCTGCAACACCGCCTAGAGGTGATTAGTATGATCGACCTTACTCTTCAAATAAACCAAAATGTCATCAACAAACACAATAACGAAGAGATCCAAATACAACCCGAACACCTTGTTCATCAAGTCCATAAATGCTATCGGAGCACTATGTCAACCCAAATGACATCACGAAGAAGTCAAAATGCCCATATTAAGTATGAAAATCTATCTTAGGGATATCCACCTCCCTAATCTTAAGTTGATGGTACCCAGACCAAAGATCTATCTTAGAGAAAAACTTGCCACCCTATAACTAGTCAAACAATTCATCTATCCGGGGAAGAGGATACTTGTTCTTAACTGTCACCTTGTTTAACTGCCTGTAGTCAATGCACATTCGAAGGGAACCATCCTTCTTGTACACGAACAACACCAGTGCACCCCACGGAGAAAAACAAGGATGAATAAACCCCTTATCCAGAAGATCCTTAAGTTGCTCCTTAAGTTCCCTCAACTTAGCCAGAGCCATTCTATACGGTGGACTAGATCTTAGATGAGTGTCCGAAAACAAATCAATGCCAAACTCTATTTCCCTATCCGGAGGAACACCAGGAAGATCAACTGGAAATACCTCTGAAAACTCATTTATAACAGGTACCAAAGACAAAAAAGAACCTTATGAGTTAGAATCTTTAACTCAGACCAAGTGATAAAGACAACCCTTAAAGATTAACCTCCGAGCTCTAAGATAAGAAATAAAACTCTCCCTAAGAGCTAAGGAACAACCTTCCTATTCTATAACTTGTTCACCAGGGAGATTAAAGATAACCCAACGGGTTTGAAAATCCACAAACGTATAATAAGAATGCAACCAATCCATACCTTAGATTGCATCAAAATCTACTATATCCAACTCAAATAGATCCACCAATGTCTGTTTGCCACCAACAGCTACCACACATTTCCTATAGACTCTCATAGCAATAACTGAGTCACCTACAAAGGTAGAAAAAGAAAAAGGATCTGAGATAACTTTCAGATCAAAACCAAAAGACATAGCTACATATAGAGTCACATAGGAAAGAGTGGACCATGGATCAAGTGAATAATATACATCATAAAAGAAAAGCTGTAGCATACTAGTAACAACATTAGGTGATGCCTCGAATTCCTATCGGGATGCTAAAGTATACTACCTATTCCGACCAATACTAGAATCAGGAGCAGTAACAGAATCAGATGCCATCCAACCAAGTGTAGGAGCAGAAGATGAAACCACAAGAATCTTATTCGCCCCCGTAGCAACCTTATTGATCGAATAATCCCTAAGCCGATGGCCTACCTAAACACACTTGAAGCACTTGTCCCTTCCTTCCTCGCAATAACCCCAATGAGGAAGACCATAAAATCTACAAGAAGGACACAAAGAAATTGACTAACCTCCACTCTCCTAAGTTTGGAAAACCTATTCCTGAGAATTATCACCACCTAGATGACGTCTGTCTCCCAACTAATACAGAGCACTAGTAGAAAAGGAGCCTAAACTCCCCCAATTCTTTTTCTTCCACTTGCTACCATCGCTACCACCCTAAGACTGAGCACCTTCCTGATAAAAAAAACCTTGTCCTTTTTACCTACCTATCCCCAAACTCTTCCTGCTTTCTCTTCTTCTCCTCAACCCACTATATATAAATAGTTAATATTAAGATGTCCATATCCTTAATCAGCAATGCAATCTTGCTCTCCAGAATCAAATCTTTATTCAATCCAAAAGTGAACTGCCTTAATCTCAACCTCATATTAGCTACAAAATTAGGAGCATACCTTGATAGATGATAGAACTTCAAAGCATATTTCCTTATAGATATCTTCTCTTGCCCGAGGTTTACAAACTCCTCCATCTTTACTTTCCTCAACTCTTGAGGAAAGAATTGATCTAAGAAGGTATTACAAAAGGCCTCTCATAATCCTTTCTCTTTTATATCACCTCTATCCCTATCCCACTCCTCATAGCACTGATAAGAAATATCCTTGAGTTAAAAAGCTATAAAGTTAATCCTCTCTAAATTATTAGTCTGCATCACTCGAGAGATTTTTTCTATCCTATCCAAGAATACCTGTGGATCCTCCTCCACCTTCACCCCTATAAAAATTGGAAGACTCATCTTTATAAATTGACAACCCTTGTGGACTTAGCAGACAAAACACTAATCGTACCCTGCTAAGATTGAGTAGTAACTAATTAGGAATAATGAATAGACTGATAACATTCTGCATTCGTCACGTTATCCTGAGGGACCGTAGGACGTAGCCCTTCAGCATTATCCCCAGATGGGATAAAAGAATTTCCTTGTGTTCCAGATCTAGGATGCATGATCTAAAAGATGAACAAACAAAGATTAGAGGAGATTCTAGGATTAAGAACTCAATCTTAAAGATAGAATACCAAGAATGTGAAACAATCCAAAATGACTTGTAGCCTCTCTCTAATGAGTATGGCACACTTCACAACCCAAAAAGAGACTCTACTCGAAATGACTTTGTGGACTTCCCATTTGACAATGAACCTACGCTGATACCAACTTAACACAACCCGACCTTTGTCCATGTCATAATAGGCATCCTAAGTCCCACCAGGACTGCAGAATACCCCCTATTACGTAACCAAACCACCTATATCCAGCCTTTGAAGGGCAGAATTTTGAACATATAATAAGATAACATTATTGATCCCATTAAGACTCTAGGATAGGGTCACAACCGTGACTGACCCAATCGAGTCCAATCGTACCTCACCAATTGACCAACCATACCAACCATACCAACCAAACCATAGAACATAAATTAAAGAAAACACCAAAAAATAATAGGAAACCAATCTCAAAATGTAATATGTGAAACAGTAAGAAATCATGTTCGATGATGCCAGCCTTCCAGCTTATTCTAATGCCAAGGCTGACATAAATACCGATCCTGCCAATACCAACCCCCAGAAGTACCACAAAGCCTCTAACCGAAAGAGTAAAAATATCTGTCTGGGACATACCCCCAACCATGGTCGAAACCAAAATACAAAATAAAAGAAAAGTGCCTAAAGAAATCCATAACATAAAATGATGCCTTTTGAAAGGATGGAAGTTAACTGCTTCATTCCAAATGCTAATACCAAATCAGCATGCTAAAAAAAGGAGTAGAATGATTGATTCCTACATAGCTTGGGTATAGAGCCACCAGCAGATGGGGTTAGCAAATGATTGCCAGCATGAAACTCAGGGTAATGATAAAGTAATGCTAGTTATAAGTCTAAGTAAAACCATCCATAATGCATAAAACCATACATATATAAGCTTATGGAGTTAAAAGCTTTAGTTGGCCTGTCTCACCTTGCTTTCTTAACCACCTATGGGACATATGGTTTTAACTCCTCCTGTTGAAAGGGCCCAAGTGCGTGTAGCCGCACAACTAGGAAATATCTCATGGGATGGCTAGTACATCCCCCAATGTAAAATGTGACACATGCACATGGTCATTAAGACCCCTCATATAGGCAAATATGAATTTTCAGTTTTCATCCCCCTGGGACCGCTATCTTCCATGACTTAGCTACACACTCCATCATTAAGGCCTAATTAAAACCATGTTCAAATAATCCATTTACCATTTATTAACCAAGGCCAATATTAGTGGTATCATCATAACACCATTTACTTACAAGTAATATCCATAGACAAACCATTAAGGTTAAGGGAACCTTAGGTGCCATTTCAATTATAATAATCCACTTGGGAGACTTCCACATTCTCCACAAGAATAACCATTTAGCCTTTAGCTTTTCAAAACTATTTAAACCATGCATAAATAATTTTTCCAGTTTTAAATCTTCAAGAGTTCCATTAAAAGAAGTCAATAAAATGAACATATCTTTATAAGCATTTTATTAAACACTTGGGGGGTCATAATATAACCAAAATCAATTCCAAAGACCGTTAAACCATTACCATGCAATCCAATTTTCCAAAACCACCATTAATACATATAAAAGCATAATTAAATCCATAGGAAACCATAACCAAGTATTCAATATCAAAACCCCTAATAATAGTTGAAAATCATAATCATGAAATAGTAAAACCATGAAATCAATCATATAAACCATGCCTTTAGTTGAAATTGCAATGAGTGAAGAGAATAATGCTTTAAACCAAAGAATTGATGGAAGAGAATCATCAAAGGAAGCCCCAAAGTAGTCCCTTTATTAAAACCCTAGCTTTCTTACCCCAAAAGCTCTTGATAAAATTATTAGATGTTTAGGAATAGTTTATACGTATTAATGAATAGAATAATAGGGTAAACAACCTCATAAGTGTATTAGAAGTCATGGGTCCTAATTTAGGTAAGTAGGAAAATATCCAGATTACCCTTACTTAAATCCCTTAAAAAGCCATCACAAGGATACGACTGACCCATACGAGTTGTACCCACCTATAAGATTAGTATCCACCACTCGTATCTAAGCCTCAACCCTTGGATCAAATAATATCCAGTGTACGACTCTTCCAACCAAGTCGTAACCATAGTATACGATCTGTACCCATTATCCATATCCCTGATAGAATGAAATAATAGAAGGATCAAACACTTTCGACCATACGAGTCCCTGCTATGACTCATACCAAAACCCTACAACTCATACCCCTAATTCATGACCATTATAGTGATAAAAACTATCCCACTAACTAACAATGGTTAGCAAATGGCAGGACCATATTATTCGTACCCTAGTATATGGCTCGTACCCATGAGTCGTATTGGGTCATCATAACTAATTTCCAAGAGATTTTCTAATGATTAAAACCCAAGATATTTCATCAGTATTCTCTTATTAATGAGTAAAATGTGTTTATGATAGATTGGTATTTTGAAGAGGCTTCTCGAAAGTGAAAAATAGTGTTTTAGCAATTTGTGAAGCTTTCTTCAGTATCAAGGTAGGAGAGGTTTATCCCTTATATAAGCTATTTTATATTATTCTTAAAATATTGTGTTAGATTTGGGAGGGGTTTTAGATATTGGATTGGTTAAATGCAAGACTTAGGTTAGTTAGACTGGTTAGGCTATTTTGAAATTGTAGAGTTGAATAATGACGTATTTCCTTATGCCTTAGGTGAATTGGTCTTCATTACTCATGTTTAGCATGAGAAAGCCTTAGCCTACTTAAGTTAGGTAAAAATTCTTTAGACACTCATTCTTAGGGTAAATTAGCCTTAGTATTTTACGCTAATAGAGGTTGCTTTGGTTCCCATTTGAATTAGTTAAAGTGCTTGAGAAGAATTTCTATCCTTAGGGATAATTATGTCTTTCTATACATCCAAGAGTGGATTTACATACCTTAACCTAGTCCAGGGTAGAATTTGACTTAGAATGTATTTTTATGATTTATAAGTAGGCTCTTTGACCCACCTTAAGCCAATATGGATGATTAGTTCTCTTGAAACCTTTATATGCTTATAAATGCCTAAAGCATGCCCTTTTGAGTCAATATTGAGGAACCTTTGGTACTTGTTGGTTATGATGAATGATGTTGGAAGTAATTCCTAAACAGTTATTTCATATGTTTTATTTATTGGTTTAGATTATGATGAGCTCTTGATCATACTATTGTTTTGGCTATTGATCAGTCTACCGAATAGACCACTGAATGAGCCCTTGACTATGATATTGTCTAAGATATCAATTATGTTATTGACTATGCTATGAATAAGCTACAAATTTTTCTATGGATTAGCTATTGCTAAGCTACCTTTCATGATAATGATAATCCATTGAATATACTATTGATAAGTCATTGCTCATGATATTTCTTATGAGTGTGATCATGCTAAGAAATTATGCTAGTAATCATGCTAGAAAACATCTTTATTGATGATATTAGCACTTTTACAGTGAATTATGTTAGAAGTCATGCTTAATGATTATATTGGAAGTTATACTATTAATTATTCTTGAAATTGTGATGCTTGATTATGTGATCACTTATGTTATTGATTTTTCCACTGACTATGATAATGTGGCTACTGATTCAAGTTTGGATATAATGATGATACATAGATATCCGATAAGGTCGAAGGATATTATGATGATATATTGATGCCCGACAAGGCCAAGGATGATTATGATGATATATTGATATCCTGCAAGGACGGAGGGTATTATCATGATATATTAATGCTTAAAAAGGACAGAGGACAATTATAATGATATATTGATACCTAATAAGGCTGGTAGATATTATGATGATATATTAATAACTGAAAAGGACAGAGGATGATTATGATGATATATTTATACCCAAAAAGGCTAGAGGATATTATGATGATATACTGATACCCAAAAAGGACATAGGATAATTGTAATGATATATTGAAATTCGGCAAGGCCAGAGGATGATTATAATGATATATTAATACCTGACAAGGCTAGAGGATGATTATATTAATATGCCTATGTGTACATCTACTGGTTTGAGTCTGGCTATGTCCTATGTATGGCTACTATATATATATATATATATATATATATATATATCCTTATATGTAGTTGAGTATGTATTGATATTTGGGATACCGATTATAACCCTAAAGTGATAAAAATGATAATTAGTGGACTTGTGAGGATTAGTGATAATTGTTAATTAGTGATAAATGATTATAAAGTGGTATAATTTATGATTATAGATAAGTAAGGATTATTGGAGGATATTTTTTAAGTGAAAAATATTAATTAGTTAATAAATGATGTTAGTTGATGAATGATGGTTGTTTAAAAAATGATGACTAGTGGATATGTGATGAATAGTAGTTAAATGATGACTAGAGATTATATGATTACTAGTAATCAAATGAATTAGTTAAGAAGATATGGTTATCTAATAAATGGTGGCTAGTGAGTATCAATGATAGAGTTGTTAAATGATGGTAATAATATGGAATGTGGGTACTTTGTTAGATATTGGTAAATGATCAATTGATGATAAATTGTGGAATGTTGATTAAATAATGAGTTGGCTGTTTTAAGTAATGAATAGTTTCTTTATTCTATCTTTGAGTGTACTCTCTCAGTGTATAGGAGTGTGTGATGAGTTATTTACTTTCCACACCAACTAGCATATGGGAGCAAATTTTATAGTTTTTGATTATTTGTGTAATGCCTTATGATGCATTATTATTCTAATTTATTTACTTATATTGCATGGTGACATTGGCTTGTGTGGATGCCTTGTGTTATATTATGATTTTGGTTAAATTACTTATTATGTACAACAATATTGCAGATGATTTAGGTTCATTTTAATACCTTGACTTAGTTGTGTTATCTTACATTTTATAATACTTATATCGTGATTTAGCTCACTCAGACAATGATGCCTACCAAGTACCCATTTTTTGGTAGTCATACTACAATTGTTATCTTTTTGCTGTAGATTTGAGTAATATCTGTCATCGTTGATTATTGATCATGATGTGATTATATTTTTAGAGATAGGGTAATCTCTTTGAGATGGAGTCACTTTTTTATTTCTATCTTTGATATTCAATCTTTTGTTATTGAGACAGATGTTGTTAACTATTCTATGTTTTTGAGTTATATTATCGTTAGATGCTCTTGTACTGGATCTACTACATTGTGGTATGGTATTTGTATTAACTTTATTTTTATATATTTAGAACACTTTTCTTATTTATAAGTGAGTTGTTTATTTTCTCTTATGATTGGGTCTTTTTCACCAAGTTAACCCATTGCGCTTAGCTTCAAGTTACGATTTGGCTTACCTACTAGCGAGTTAGAGTAGATGCCATCATGACTCATAAATCAAGTTGTAACAATATGTCTTATGTGAATCTTGATGGCTTCAGCGATAGTCCATCGCTGGTCTGACGGACCGTTACCCAACATGTTACAGGACTTATAATTACCATTGATTTTGTTTTGTTGTGACTACTAGAGTCACGGTCATCACAACCTCAATGGCCCATCTACTGGATCGTCACCTAGATTTTGCTTCTCTATTTCTCTAGTTCTTAGTGATAAGTAGTTTGATGGTCAACCAGGGTACTAACGGCCCATCAAGCATCACTCATAGGTTTTTTAACACAAAGTTATGATTTTTCTTGCCTTCGAGTATATTTATGAGAACAAGCACAAAACACATTAAAATCACTAACAGTTTTTTAAAAACATACAATTATCCGTTTTTGAAAATTAAAAATGTACCATCATGAGCCGGTACATCAACACCACCAACTTAGGTTGATTGCTTGCCTTCAAGTAACTTAACACAATATCATGGTCGTATCTAGATCTAGAAAGAATAAGTAGCTATTGGAAATAGCTGGGATCCAAGATCACATTGACGATATAGACACAAGTTTTTCAACACTAACTAGTAGGGATCCATGCTTGGCATTGCACTCTAGATAAGTCACCTACATACATATACGACACCTAATTTATAAATCAACAACCACAAGTATCATTGACATACTCTTACAGATGACGTCCAAGCAACACCTCTTTTTATATAATGATATAGTCGCTATCAAGATATAGTAACCCAACTAAGGTTGGGGTTGAATCCCAAGGAAAAATGTGGAATTGTAGTTATCAACAATTATAGTCTACAGGTGTTACTGGATAGTAAATGAGGGGATTTTTATGTAGTAATCTCGAGAAAGTAACAATATTACCTTTGGTTGTAATCAGTTATGGGTGAACACTAGGAATGCGTTCCTCTTGGCTTCTCAACTCCATAGGTTTATCGGGATATGTTGAATTAACCCAATACCTTGCATGTAGATTTGATAAATTTTGTACCTTATTTTGGATGCGTAGAAGGATCTCAGATTTACCTTTTGAGCCTCAGGATGTCATATTACTAACCTTTATCTTGATCCCAGTTAACCATTACCTTTTGATTCTTAAGTTATTAAATAAAAGCTAACCATATTACTTAGATATTACCTAGTAGAATGGATCAATAATTAAACCTCAAATTACTATTGTCATTATGTTTCCTAATAACTACTCCTTTTTTGGAGTAAGCACCAATATCTAGGTGGGATCCTAATATTTACAACCACTAATACAACTATTATACTGAAGATAATGCAATGCATGCCATGGGTACTGGTTTTGTTTAACAATCATACTTCCCCTACTTTGTCAATCAGCCAGGGTTTGCAGAACCCTAGCTATGGGTTTTTAGCTGCTCATGCTTATGAAGAAATCGATGACATTCATAATTGAAAGTTTAGATGGAATCAAAATGATAAGATGATTAAAAACCCAAAATCGTAACTTGGTTAATTAACTAAAGTTAATCCATAGGAATCCCAAGATTAAAGATGGATCTTGGAATCAAAATATATTTTTAAGTATCAAAAGTGTCTAAATCCTACAAAAAAGTACATAAAAAGAAATTATAGTACATGAGAAAACCCTTAAAGCAAAGCCCGAACAAACCAGGAGAAAATAGGGTCGGCGGCCACATGTGGTTTGTCCCTGCGGTTTAGTCATGGGTGCAGGTTGTACCTGGGGTTTGGCTCTAGGCGCAGGTATGGACTGCTGGTACCGAATGGGAAAAAATCCTTCAAGTCAGCTCTTGGGATTTTGGACTTTTGGCACCTACTTTGTCTACCCGTGGTCCGTAGGTCCTACGTGCAGTCTGTGGGTTAACTTAGTAAGTTTTTAGAGTTTGTTTTTCAATTCTTCTTTGATTCTTGAACATGCTTTGATCATGATCAAGCCGGAAACATCTCAAATATCCATAATCTCTCCAAAAGTAGCCAAAACACCTTTTTTTGTCCTTTTCACAAACTTAGCATCCAAAATATAGTTTCCTGCAAAACATATCCAATTTGGATCATATCTAACAAAAAAGCCTCAGAATCTTGCATATTTTTCTTGTTTTAAGCATCGAAAGTGCTATATTTCTATTACACATAAATACCCTCAACTTAGAACGTTTACATGTCCTCAAGCAATAAAAACACATTAAAACAAAGACAACGCTTTACTAGGAGAAACTAAGTTATTCAAGATATTCAATCATCACATTAAGTTCAAATCACAACATTCCCATTCAATCTCACTTTTCAAAACCAACTGTGTATGGATATGAAAAACAATAGTGTGACACAATGGGGTCAAGGTCTGACAATTACATTAGCAACAAACAACCACTCATATATACTAACCACGCTACCCAAACACGTAAATTGCTGGCAATATGACTCAAGTTCCCTCATAACACAGATGTCCCACTCAATCATATTTAATAATACATATCAATGCAGGGATGATCAAGAGACACTTACACTCAACAAATAAGTTCCAATAAATGCATGTCAAATACCATATGTTTTCCATTATTTTCTTTACCTTAACATTCATATAGTCAAGTTAGGATCACTATATGACTTTTCTCGGCTTGCAATGTAGTCTTGGGGGATGGTATGGTACATATGGACATATAAAGTGACTAAGCCTCCTTGGAATTACACTAACTTTGGGGTCTTACTTACTAACCAATTTCCTTTTTATTCCACCCTTATTTATCCCTTTTATTCTTTTAAACACATTCAGGCTGAGTGTGGTTTTCTGTTCTTTCTTTTTCTCTTTTTCACAATTTTTCATTTTTTTTCTTTTTCTACCACACCCAGCTCTATTAACTTTTTCTCTTATTTTACCCTTTTTCAAATCCATTTTACACTACTCACCTCTATGATAGCTACCCTCAACTTAGACATTTTGCCTGTGTTGAGGTGCACAATATTCAAGGAGGACCTGGGCCAAAACAAGTAAATTGTAATACAAATGGGAAGGTGAATGGTGAAAACAAGAAAAATAGGCTTACATGGCTCAAAGAAGGGATCAATGGATATTATTCGCACATGGAATATCATTTAGGCTAAAAGTGGAGTACAGTAATAAACAACCTATAATCCTTTCCTAACTAACCATCCTTCAACCTAGGTAAGACTAACACGACATGTGCTGAATTTGACATACAAAGGGAACTAGGTAGTATCTCACATACATATAGCACAATGTCAATATCACCAACTACTACCTATCCAGTTCATGCAACTATTAAAGTAATTATCAAGTCCCTAATACTAAAGCCATAATAAGATCCACAAAATTTACACATATATACCTTCACATAGTTCTAAAACATAGATTTATGAAGGGGAATAAAAAATTAATTAAATCATTAATACTATTGTAAATACTTAAAAAATCTCTTAATTACACAATACATCATGAAACAAAACAAAATATGCCTAAACATGCTAGCTCTACTAGGAACAAAACTCTGAGGAAAAGAGGCACCGCTACAAAAACCCCAAGAAGACATCAAGACCCACAAGTAGCCCTACCCCCAACTAAAAATCATGCATTGTCCCCAATGCATCTAACCAAAATAAGAGAGTTAGCACGTCCATGCGGCATCATAGGTGCAAAGATATGACTCAGTCACATAATATGAATAGAAGTAAAAAAATACCTTGGGTGGCCTCCCAAGAAATGCCTTATTTATTTTCACAGCACGGCGTAGTTACCTAAGCTACTCAAACTTCGCCCAGTTCTATCTTAGTACAAACTCTAACTTCTTTAAGGTTTCCCATGTAGTGTTTTACTCACTGCACGTTCACTTTAAATGAGACATCACTATCATGCTTCACCTCAATAGCACCATACGGGAACACCTTAACCACAGTGAATGGTCTGATCCTTCTTGATTTTAGCTTGCCAGGAAACAAACATAGTCTTGAATTGTATAACAAAACTAAGTCATCGAGTCTGAATATTCTCTTCTCAATCTTATTGTCATGGTACAACTTCATTATTTCTTTGTATATTGCCAAGATCTCATAAGCACTGAGTTGAAATTCATCCAACTCATTTACCTTGCTCAACCTCAAGTTTATTGCATCATGCTAATAAAAATTCAACCTTTTCAATGCCTATAGTTCCTTATGCTCAAACTCAATCGATAACTGAAATGTTTTTCCATACACCAACTGATATGGAGAGGCATCTATAGGGGTATTATAAGATTTCCAGTAGACCCACAATGCTTGATCTAACTTTCTAGACTTGTTAGTCTGATTGGCATTCACAGTCTTCGCCAAGATGGACTTTATTTCTCCGTTGGAGTCTTCCACTTGCCCACTTGTCTAAGGATGGTCGTTGTTTCCACCTTATGAATTACACCATATCTATCAAGCAAGGTTTTCAACAAGCAGTTGCAGAAGTGAGAACCACCATAACTAATAATTGCACGTAGAGTGCAAAATCTGAAAAAATATTCTTATTTAGAAAAATCGTGACACTTCTACCTTTATTGTCTAGAAGTAAAACTGCCTTCACCTATTTTGACACATAGTCGACTGCTATTAGAATGTATCTTATGCTATAGGAGCTCGCAAACAAACCCATGAAATTGATCCCCCACACATCAAATAGCTCCAAATCTAAAAAAGGTGTCATGGGAGTTAATGGCGTCAATAGATGTTGCTTGACGTTGACATTGGTCACAGGACTATGAAAAATCATGAACAAAATTGTATATTACAGGAAAATAAAACCCACACTGTAGAATCTTATAGGTTGTCCGAGTACCACTATGATGACCCCAATTGGTGAGGAATGACAAGCCTCTAGAGTGCTCATCATCTCTACCTCTTGCATACATCTTCAAATTACTCCATCAGCATAAACCCAAAATAGATATGGCTCATCCCAAAAGAATTTCCTTACCTCATGCATAAATCTCTATCTTTAGTTGAAGGATAAATCTTCTGGAATGAGATCGCTTGCCAAATAGTTGGAAAAATCATCAAACTAGTGAATCAAATAATAAGATGCCAATAATAAATGCTAATCTGAAAAATCATCATCTATCTCAAGATTATCCCCTAGTCTCTGTGTGGTCTCCTTTTCGAGTTTGGATAAATGGTTTGGAACATGATTTTTTTCCCTTTTTAGTCCCTGACCTCAAAATCAAACTCTTGCAGTAAGAGTAACCATTGAATCATTCGTAGTTTGGAATTTTTCTTCAACATCAAGTACCTCAAAGATGAATGGTAAGTTTTAACTATCACCTTCGTCCCAATCAAATAAGACCAAAATTTCTTAAAAGCAAAACCCACTATAAGTAGCCTTGTTCTGTAAATGTATAATTTTCCTGTGTGGATTTAAAAGCTTTGCTGGCATAGTAGATGGGATGCAAGATCTTGTCTCTTCTTTAGCCTAGGAAAACACCCACGAACACTCCACTCGCATCACACATAACCTTAAAAAGGGAAGACTAGTCAGGTAATACAATAATAGGTTCCAAAATAAACCTCTACTTCAGGCATTTGAAAGTCTTGATACACTCATCATCAAACACAAATTTCAAATCTTTCTAAAAATTTTTGCATAGAGTTGCAATTTTAGAGAAGTCCTTGATGAATCTTTTATAGAAACCTACATGACCCTAAAAGCTCCATATGCCTCTAGCTGATACTGGAGGTGGCAATTTCTCAATCACCTTAATCTTTTCTTTGTCCACCTCAATATGATGGTTGGAGATTTTATGCCCTAGCACGATACTTTCTCTCAACATGAAGTGGCATTTTTCTCAGTTTAGCACCAAATTTCACTTTTCACATATCTACAGTACACTGGCCAGATAGGCCAAACATTCATCAATAAATTCCCCAACCACTGAAAAGTCACCCTTGACTACCTCAATCATATCTTTAACCATATCAGAGAATATAGACATCATACATCTTTGAAAAATGGCAGGTGCATTGTAAAGTCCAAATGGATCCTCTTGAATACAAAGGTCCCATAGGGGCAAGTAAAGGTAGTATTTTCTTGGTCTTTAGGAGCAATCATGATTTGATTGTAACTCAAATAACTATCAAGAAAATAGTACCAACCCCTTCCTTCTAGTATGTCTAGTATATGATCCATAAAAGGCATTAGGAAGTGGAATTTTTGTGTCTACTCATTCAACATTCTATAATCTATGCACACTCTCCATTCGATCACTAGCCTTATTGGTACTAACTCATTTTTTTCATTTAGAACCACTGTGATTCACCATTTCTTTGGCACGCAATGAACTGGGATAACCTACTTCCTGTATGCAATGGGAAAGACCACCCTAGTATCTAACCACTTGATTATTTCCCTTTTCACCACTTCTTGTATAGGAGGGTTTAGTTGTCTCTAAAGCTTAATACTGGAAATGTTGTTTGGATCAATTTTTATCTTATGTGTGCATATAACTAGTGTAATGCCCCAAGAACCTATCCCGAGACGTCACACAGTGCTTAAGGCCACACACAACCTTAAGATAACCCTTTGAGCCTGTCTTTACTCCTATAATTCACCATGACAATAATCGAACGATAATAATAAAGAATAATCATGCCATGAACATACTAATATACAAGGTAATACTGTCCCATACAATCAAAATACTAATGTTCTGTACATACTGGTACTCTAGTCTGACAAAGCCTCTACTATATAAGACTGAAGAGCCATTGTAAAAAATCCCCAACTAACTCATACTAAATGGAAAAATAAACAACCATCAATTACCAAGACAAAAATCATGAACATAGGTCCTCGAACCATGAGGACTCACCAACTGCAGGAATGTAGATGAAGGTACTCGTAGATCACTGTCGCGGCTGAGACTGAGCACCTGAACCTATATCACGAGGAAATATAGAATACAAAAGAGTATGAGAG
>JAPEIP010000008.1:61449401-61464648 GCA_026120095.1 Capsicum chinense | reverse complement strand
TTGTTCAAACCCCACATACCTTAGATTTTGATTTTGAAGATATAGAAACTTGCTTGAAACTTCTTTCTCATACTTTTAGACCAAGACCTTGCTGCCTTTGACTTGAGGAACTTAGTTCTTGAACAACTTGAAGAAATTTATGAGAGATTTCTTGAATTTCTTGGAGATGATTTAATTTTTAGGTTTGGAAGAAACCCTAGGTTTCTAGAGAATTCTTGAAAGATATTTGGAGAGAAATGGAGGGAAATGATCTTCTCTTCTCTACATAGATATGTATATAAGGCCATAATGAGCAGAAATGACCAAGATGCCCCTTTGAAAAAAAGTTGAAATTTGTTGATCGGGCCCTATGACGGTCGACCTGACGTCCATTAGAGGGACTGATGGTCCACTAAGTCGTCCATCACTCAAACACCAAAACTGAAACATTTTTCCTCGACGTGATGGTTGACCTGATGGTCCATCATAAAAGTGATGGTCCACCAAGTTGTCCATCACTTGAGGGACAGAAATGAGACATTCTGTCTCAATTTGATGGACACCTTGATGATCCATCAAGTTTGTGATGGTCCACCACTTTGACCGTCATAAAACATCCAAAAAAGGGAGATACTTCCTTGGATTGATGGGATACTTGACGATCCACCAAGGACTTGACGGTCCACCAGGCCGACCGTCAAACCTAGGTGATATGATAGCATTCAGTAAAATGGACATAACTAACTTATTCGATGTCAAATTTTGATGAAATTGGTATCGATGGAAGGCTTATTCAATGCTCTACATCAATCACTTTGGAAGTCATACATATCTATTCAAAATATAGATTTAGTCTTAAGGAATGATTGGGGTATTACACCTAGTGGGATCCCTACAATTTCTATAATGGTCCACATAATAGCTCTCTAGAAATTTCATAAGACTGATATCAAAGCCTCCACCTATGCCCCTGCTAAATTTGCTGTAATGATTACCACTAAGGTATTATTGGCCACCAAGAATACATACTACAAATGCATACTGCATCTATAACTGCTACTACTCTTATGTCATTCGGCTGTCATATGATCATGCATATATTTAACATAACTTCCTGATCATTCCACTTGAAAGTGACCTCTTCTAAATCCTTGTGAATCAACACTAAGACAGTAAGCAAGACGGGTCTACCTAATATGATCGGAGAATAGGTATCCACTTCATAGACTAAAATCATGAAATCCATTAGATATGTGAATTTTGCTACTCTTATTTCCATGTCATGCACTATAACCACTGTCTTCTTTACAGATGAATCAACTATAATAAGCCTTGCATATGCGGGCTTGAGTTCTTAAAACCCCAATATCTTATATATAACCAGTAGCATAATATTTATTCCTCCTCTTGAATCACATAGAGCTTGATTATCATCATAAGGGCCAATAGAACATGGGATGGTCACTGCACCTGGGTCGCCTTTTTTTCTATCCATGTCCTGAAAGTCTAAGGTATATTGATGCACTATGTTTTAGAGCTCTTATCCAATCCATTCATCCTCACAATCACTATCTAAATCATCATCATTATAGGTCAACTTCTCAAACTCTGCCTCAGGTGGCTCATCAGCATTAACGTCCTTCTTAGGCTCTTTATTAGTAGAAAAATTTCCATTAGGTGAGGAGTAATCCTAAGTGTCAATATCCATATGGTAAACAAGTTTCGGTGTATTTTGCACACTGACACTACGTAATACCCTCGACTGCATCTCAGCCAAAGTGATGGAGTTTTGCCCATACTACTGGTTTAACTGCTTAATAGCAATCACATGTGATTCAACCTTTTGGGATAATCCTGAAATTTATGCTTTAAGTTTTATAAGGTAAGCCTTTTGGCTCTCTTGACCCTTCATCAGCATGGTCAGCATCTTTTCAATTCTAGACTCTGCCTCACATCTGCTAGGTTAAATGTACTTATCTCTCTCATCTTGATAGTTCCTACCTTGATTCCCTTACCCTTGGGCTTGGAAATTGCCAACTGATGACCCACAAACTTTGTCTCATCAATTATCCCAAATTTATATGCTTTAGAAGAATTGGTGAATGCAAATTGTTTGACCAGCTCACTAATCTTTGTCTATAATAGTGAAATCTTCTAAAGTACAACATTTTTAGTTACTTACTATTCACCAAAAGATCCAATGGCATAAATATCAGAACCTCCATCAACCACCTAAGTATGCCACCCTCAGTTAGTTAATAAGATCTGATCCATAATACCTATAGCTATCTCCTATCATAATCTCATAATGGATCCTCCAGAAATAGTGTCTGCCATTGCTGTGGAATTAGTAGTTAGAGCTATATAGAATATCTCTGAAAATCTTGCCCTTGATATCTAGTGGTTGGGTACTATGCTAAGCCTCTTCTTGAACTAGAACTATGCCTCATAAATAGACTCTGATACAGCCACCTAAAATTATAAATCTTATCGTTGAGCCGCAATACCCTTGATGAAGGAAAGAACTTGTTTAAGAATTATCTTCATTGCTTCTTCCATGTAGTAATGGACCCTTTTGGCTGTTCCCCAAATCATAATGATGCTTCTCCAGTAAAAAAAAAAGGTAACAACCTCAGTTTTAGTGCCCCCTGATCTACCCCCAATAGGGTATATAAGGAGCATGTCCCAGTAAAGTTTGCCAGATGCATATTTGCATCATTTGTAGGCAACACCACAAACACACCCTTTAAGTACAAGAGTTGGATCATAGTACTAGAGATATTAAACTTAAAATGAGGAGGCAAAACCATAGGGATAATAACACCTGTATCAGTCGGCTCATCGTATCCCAAATCTTCTTCGTCATCAACATATAGTTGAATATATGATAAACTAGAATCACTTGAGGTCAACCTCTATTTTGATTTCCACCAAGTGTTGCTCGGCGGTATTCTATCCATATCTTCTCAAATAACTTTATGTGAGCAAATATCTAACTATTATATCTATCAACAACCTACCAAACTCCGTATTCAGGGGGATTGTCCCTCTTTGGCTCTAACATCCTACTCTATAGGTGTAGTATTTTCTTTGAAATCAGTAGAAGTAAGGGATTGCCTTTACTCCGTCTGCTAGGCATACACCGGTGTATGCCTAACCAAGAACAAATAAAAGAAAAACCCAAATATTGCAATGACTTTTATCCAAATATGAACACCGTACTCCACGGCAACATTGCCAATTTCTTGATGACATCAAGCAACACCTCCTTTTAGATGATACAGTAGCTTTCAAGATATAGTAACCCAACTATGGTTGGGTCGAATCCTAAGGGAATTTATGGAATTATAGTTATCAACAATTATAGTCTACGGACAGTATTGGAAAGAAAATAGGGGGATTTTTTTGTAGTAATCTCGAGCAAGTAACAATTTTATCTTTGGTTGTAATTAATTATAGGTGAACACAAGGATTGTGTTCTCTTTGGCTTATTAACTCCATAGGTTTATCGTGGTATGTTGAACCAATCCAATACCTTGCATGCAAAATTGATAAATTATGTACCTTCTACAGTCTTTTGGATAAGTAGAAGGATTTCACCCTTTACCTTTTGCGCCTAAGGATGTCGCATTACTAACCCTTATCTTAATCAAGTTAAATATTACCTTTTGAGGATAAAGTTATTAGATAAAAGCTAACCATCTTACTTAGATATTACCTAGTAGCATAGATTAACAATTAAACCTTAAATTACTGTTGTTATTATCTTTTCCTAGTCACTACTCCTCTTTTGAAGTAATCAGCAATATCTAGGTGGGATCATAATATTTGCAACTGATAAGACAACTATTATATTAAAGTAATTCAATGTATGCCATAGGTACTGGTTATGTTCAACAATCACACTTCCCCTACTTTGTCTGTCAGCCAAGGTTTACACAACCCTAACTAAGGGTTTTTAGCTACTTATGCTTGTGAAGAAATCAATGACATTCATAATTGTAAGCTTAGATGGAATCACAATGATAAGATGAATAAAAACCTAAAACCATAACTTCATTAATCAACTGAAGTTAATACAAGGGAATCCCAAGATAAAATATGGATCCTGGAATCAAAATATGTTTTCGAGTATCAAAAGTGTGTAACTCCTACTAAAAAGACCATAAAGGGTATTTATAGTACATTAGAGAACCCTAAAATCAAAGCCCAAACGAACTCAGAGAAAATGGGGTTGGTGACCCATGTGGTCTGCACCTGCGGTTTCGTCATGGGCACAGGTTGTACCTGCATTCTAGCTTCAGGTGCAGGTATAGATCGTAGGTAATGGATAGGAAAAAATCCTGCAAGTCAGCTCTTAGGATTTTGGACTTCTGGTACCTACTTAGTCTATCTGCTGTCCGTGGGTTAACTTAGTAAGTCCCAGGAGTCTGTTTTTTAGATCTTCTTTAATTCTCGAACATTCTTTGATCACGATCAAGCTGAATAACATCTTGAACATCCATAATCACCCCAAAAGTAGTCATAAGTATATTTTTTCACTAACTTAGCATCCAAAATGTAGTTTGTTGCATAACATACCCAAAATAGATCATATCTAACAAAAAGGCCTCAGAAACTTTCCCATTTTCCTTATGTTAAGAGTCAAAAGTGCTATATTTAAATAGCACATCACTCACCACAAACAAGTCCTTCTCACATAAATCTATTTAATTCAAGGACTGTCACTCAAATCTCTTACTCTCACAGAAAACTTCTAACAATGTATACATAAACCATAAGCTTGACCTTACCATTTTACCAAGTTCTACAACTGATTGACAAGGATCACTATTGGACTTTAATAGAATGTATTGAAGGCTTGGGTGCAGGCAAGGTATAATTTTAGAATAGTGACTCAACCCTCCTTTACATCTTTACTACTTATTCAACTTAATTTACTCTTCAAACCTCTCTCTCCTTAACTATTGACCAATTCCTTCTGGATGAGTGTGATGCAATATTTTTAGGGACCTATACAGTTACTACTTTTTTTTTTGTGAAAATCATCAAATATATTTGAGGACACTCCTAATGTTTTTTATTAAACTCATACTATTTAAACCTTTCTACAATAGTCCTCAACTTAGGCAATTACCTAATTTTAAGTGCACAATTTCCAAAGAAGGACCAGGGCCAAGATAGAGATTTTACACTAAAACATTGCTACATATTGCTCCTCACTAATTAAATTTTTCTATAGTAGCGAACCTTCACTTTAGGAAATTTTCTTCAGTTGAGGTTCATAATATCCAAGGAGGGACCATGACCAAAATAGTGATTTAATAATAAAGAAGGGAAGTTTGCCAGTTGTTGAATAAAAAGGCTATCACCTCAAACTGAGATCAAGTGAATATATACATATAAATACATTATTTGGTCGGGCTCTTCAAGGAAAAGTGGACTCATTTTAAACACGACCTATGAGCCTATCCTATACAACCAACTACTACTTAACAAAATGAACCACGCAAGTTCTAGCTGCATACACAAAGTAGGAATCTCTAAAAGCTTCTCAGACACATATTGCATTTAAATGATGCTTATGAAACTAATTATCTGAATATTTCTTAAGCAAAAGAATGCTTTACTTTTCAAGAGATCGCTAATGCCAAGCACAGATCCACAACAGTTAATCATACGACTTACACTATAAGTCATATGGTGTGGTAACAGGTCTAGGGACCCTAGTCGTATGTTGGTCAGTATGTTGCTAGCCAAGTTATATCCTAGTTACGAGAGACTCCATATGAGTTATATGGTCTTGTGATGAGAGGTTTAGGGTCCAATCATACGTTGTCCAGTGCCTAGCCCATAATGTTCAGCCTAGGGTATGACTTAATAGTAATAGACATATGGTATTATGACAAGTAGAGCAAGGAATTGGTAAATTGGACAAAATGTGGTGTCCAACCTTCTGACCTAGTATTGAATTAAAGGTACCACTCATATGATGTGGTGACGAGTTGGAGGGTCAACTCATACCTACTTGTAAGTTTTCCATAACTTTTAAGCTAAGGGTATTTTGGATATTTCCCATCCCAAGCCATTAAGACCCCACATCTTATAACACTTATTGGGAATTTATTCTACACCTGAAAAGATTAAAAACACTCTATAAACTCTCTCAAAATCCTCTCAAGTAGATTGGTCTAGGGTTTTTTAAGGTGGTCATCTAGAGGATTAAAGATCAAATTCTCTCCGTGAATCTTAGTAACTCAGGCATGTGACTCTTTCTTTATTGTTAATTCACAAAAATCATATATTTTAAACATTGTACATGAATAATTAATGGTTGGTTTGATAACCATGGTGAATTGTGTTTGAACTAAGGCATTGGCCTAGAATGTTAATATTTGGTAAATGGTTTCATGAAGGCCTTATTGGCCATAAATTGATTTGAATTGTAACCTTGGTGTTTTAATTGACTAAATAGGTTCGAGTTCATAATTATTGAATTGAATTGATGTCTTTGTTTTGACATTTGGTTTGAGTCCTAACATTGATTAATAATGGCTATGACAATTTATACGCTTGCAAGTGGGGTTGGTATGACGATACCAACGAGATTCCTTTAGTAGGTATTTGGATTAATGGTTATGTATATGTAATGAATGTTTTAGTTGGGCTTTAAAGTGGGATATGTAGCTGGGCTTTAAAATGGGATGTTTCCCCCCTTTTTGATTATAGCAAACAAACCATACAACTTTGAGCATCAATGTATATTCATCACATTTAATCAATGCGATTACCACCTGAATATGAATATTCCCCCAATCATCATTTATGTTTCCCCTATCATCATTCTTCCTCCATCATGGAACATAGGGACCTGGTCCCTTGTTGTTATTTGCAGTAAATATTGTAATTGCTTCCCCCTGTTATTGTACACCTTTATTTAGTGTATTTGCACACTTCCCCCTATAAACATGACTCCCTTCATTTATCTATTCAACATATCACATACTTTCCCCTATTAACATGCCATTAAAATATGCAACTCAAATTATTTGGCACCTGGTCTACCTAGTACCTGGTCCTTACTACATAAACTCAGTATTCCCCCTTTTAGCATTGTTGAAAAGTAAGAATAGTAAGCCAAGAGTAAATTATGAATAAGTTAGTTAACTCTTGGCCACTGGGGAAACACTAACATAAAGAATAACTTTGTAATTTAAAGACAATAAATATAACACATAAAATAAAGATTCATTCATAAGTTGGATAAGTATCATTGTAACAGATAAATTAAATGTTCTTAGGGAAAATCTATATGAATCAAGAAGGATTTATTGGTAAGGGACTGGGAAATAGAATTTGAAGCAGTAGGGTGTAACACCTCGAATCTATTACCTAAAACACTACATGGTGCTCATGACCCTGAAGGACCATAAGCTAATCCATGACTGATATTTGTACCTAGACACTACATAATATTCTATATAAATGCAAAAATAAAGGCTAAAGTCCATAAGGTTCAAAAATGTAACATAACTGATAAAACATAATATCTGGAGGGGGTATAAAATACCCAAAACAACTGAAATAACTATCTGAACATGCTAGTTCAAAAGCCTCTAAACTATCTGAATAAGGAGTTAATGGGATATGTCCCAACTAACTCCTACTACTAAAATAAATTAATTAATGAGATAATAAAGTAATGGTCATGTCCTTGAAGAATGAGGACTCACTGCTAACTCTAACTGCTGAAATTGGAATGCTACTAATGCTTTGGAGCTCGTGCTTCTAAACCTATGATGTAAGATACTATAGCACAAATGCATTAGTATGTTTGAATGTACTGGTATGCATGTGAGGTAGTCTTAATACAAATGGTTCACATGCATGAACTATACTAACTAACTAGATAACATGAATGTGAGAATACATCCATGAATACATAGTAACTGCAACAAAGTTGTGATAACAAGATTACTGAGTCTGAGTACTAATAACATGAGTTACTAATAGTTGTATAACTAAATTAACTGATACTGTACGACTGTATTTGATAGTCTAGGTTCTGATGGAACTAGATGAGTTACATACTATTCTGAGTTGACTGTATCTGAGAGTCCTAAATTCTGTAGAACTATCTAAGTTATATTACTGAGATTGAATGACTGTATCTGACAGTTTTGATTCTATAAATAAAACTGTAGGAAGTAGTCATCTAATCAACATTCCCCAAATAAAGCAATATAGCTGAGTTGGTGTCCAATCTATAACCCTAATTAAAAGGGTGTCAATACTGCTCCACTGGTAAGGAAAATCTATGCGTAACCCTCATATAACAGGTAACTCTAGTGAGAATGGTGGTCACCCTCATAAAATAGGTTAAGCCACCTCATTTACCCTCATATAACAGGCTATGATGTCTTAAACTGTGCTGGCTACATAGTTTCTGGAACGCAAGGATTGCTTCTAAAAATCACACCCTCATATAATAGGTGGGTTCCTATCCTTGGGTTCACTCAGTGCTAATTTCCACTACCATCTGAATAGAAACTGAACATGATTAACTAAACTGGCTGGATTGAGTTAACTGAATTTCTATGGACTAATGGAATACTACTGAGATTACTGAGATTTTCTAAGTCATGAGACTGACTGAATTCTATGAATCATGGCTTGACTGAGAGTATCTTGAAAACATGACACTTATTCTAGGCACACGACTAAATTTTTGGGTACAAATATCCCTAGGACTCGATAGAAGGAAACTGAAAATGCATGACCTTCTTGAAGAATGACCAACATCACAAACCATAATATAATAAGTTGGAGATTTCATAAAGTACAATTTCTAAAGCACCACAATGGCTACATATATATCCATAATTCATTGACTAATACATTTTATCAAACAATGATATGCATAATCTTGTACATAAATGGGGATTTCATATTATCATACTAGTATGACACTTTTTCTTCACATAGGCATTTCATCAAACACATGGGGAGCATTATTTGGTCATACAATCATCAACACATCTAATAATCATGGATATATTAATCAACGTGGAAATTTAAGGGTTTATCATGATTATTATGAAAATCATGACATCCTAGGGTCAATCATTCGAATATGTAATTTCAAACATGAATCAAAACCCCACAACATCATGAACATTAATTTTAATTCAATTTAAGTTATGAATATTCATAAATACACAAATCTTGGATTTTAAAAAGAGATTCCTGAGCTTCATGGGAGAAAGGGACCACCCATGAATCAACACATGACATACTTGAGTTGTGAGTTTCTTGAAGTTCTTGGATGTGAAGAACTTGAAATCTCTTAGTTTCTTGAAGAATGATTTGGATCTTGTTCTTGGGGATTATCTTTGAGAGAAAACCCTAATTTGATATTGTGGATGGATAATGAACTTATGAGCCTTGATCTAATATTATTAGGGGTTAAAATAGGGGAAAAAAGACCTAAATACTCTTTTAAAAATGACTTTAAAATAACTGAATACACTATGCGACAGTGGGTGCGATGGTCTGTCGCTGGGTCGATGGTCTGTTGGTCCTGATTGTTGTACCTGGGCAGAATAAGGGTTCACTGGCTCTACTGCGATGGCTTGGGTGACGATTCGTCGCTAGTTCGATAGTCTGTCGGCCTGAGCCATCGCCCTTAGGTAGAATGTGGTCTCACTTCCTCTGCTACAATGGTTTTGGCGATGGTCCATCGACAGCTCAATGGTCTGTCGGCTCTCACCATCGCACCTAAGTAGTTTTGACTACTTTCTGTATTTCAGCCATAACTTTCTGTCCCGATACCAGATTTTGAGGAAATGGATATCGATGGAAAGCTTATTTAATTTCCCAATTAATAAAAAGTGAAAATCTTAAAAATTCCATGTGTATAAAAGTAGATTCATATTTCAAAGTAAGTTTCTATTATTCTTAGGATGATTTCAAGCTAGGTAGAAGTATGGGGTATTACATAGGGTTAGGTTGTTGTTAATATGCTTCATTGCTCCATTTAGGCTAAGGACCTTATCAATTAATTTTGTCACCCTCTTCTTTAGTTCCACATTCTTAGTTTTGAGCATTTTAGTATCATATGGGCTTTTTTTAGAGAAATACTGAATTGTCAACTGGAGCTTGCTGATTTCTTCGTCCTCAAAAGCTAGATTAAACTTCAGTTCCTCTATTTCCTTACTGAGCTCTCTTTTATAATGCTATCTAGTCTGACATATTAAGTCTTGACTGGTTTTTTTATGACAAATATTTAAACCATAGATCCTTGGGTTCTAGATTCATAGACAATGCATAATGATTAAGTGCTTTGTTCAACCAAAATCTGTAATACCCCGCACTTTTCGGATAGAATTTAGACCATTGTTCCTACACGGATAGACCCAAACTAAATGATTCCTTGTTAATATATTTGTGGTGATTAATCCTATAGTGTGGAAATACCTTTGAATAGGACTTGAGGTCACAAAAATCCCTTAACTCTAAGACGAGTTGAAAACATTTCTATCGATTAAGTTTTAGTGTATGTTTCAATTTGGGTCAAGTTCCATCAACCATAAATTCTTGTATATAACTAATTTGATGGCCTACTATATATCAAATTAAATATATTCAAAGTAGCTTTCCAGTGATACCAATTTTGCCTTAATCTGACACCCGAGCAAAAAGTTATGGCTTTGTAATGGGGTATGCGTCGCCTAACAATTGCAAATGTTCACTAGAAAGAGTTTGCCATAGGCAGTGCAACACAAACCACAAATTTTTCCATAGAGAGTGCGACATAAACTATAAAGTTTTCCATAGCTTGTGTGACATAAACCCCATGGAACAACGACCTGGATATTTCTTTTTTGAGGTATTCCGAGGGTAACCAAGTCTTTTTACACTCCAAAACCATCCCTAATCATCATTTTACAAAATTAAGGTCATTAGTAATGTTTTAAATCCTCTAAAATCCCTAAATCATCTTCCAAAATACAAGAACAGAAAACAACTAGGGTTTGGGCAATCAAGCTTAAAAGTCCAATCTTTTCAAAATTTCTTCACAACTAAGGTAGGTGGGGTTTTCCTAAACTACATGGGTTTGTTTAAAACACATTGAATAAGGTTAAAAGTTATAAGGATAATAAATTTATAAAGGGATTTTGGGATTTGCATTTGCAATTATGCATTAGATCATGAATTTATAAAGAGGTTTTGGAATTTGCATTTGCAATTATGCATTATAAACTCTTTAAATGATATTATTATTTTGGTCTTGAGGCCTTTCCCCTAAATTGATTTTTACTCGTATATAAGTATGTATTAAATTCATTTTGAATGTTTAATTGAGAGCACAAACAATTATAACCCCTCTTTTGTTGCTAAGCCTTTTGTTTTCATACATTATGATCCATTTAAATTGCATTTAGAGAAGCTAGATACAAATGTCTTGAATATTATTTATGACTTGATTATAGTTTTGAATTGAGGAGATGGTGATTTTACATATTGATAATTGTTGAAGATATATAGATAAAGAGTTGCATATTTTGTCACAAACTTCATGACCACTACATGTTTTGTTGAAATATTGAAAAAAATAACCTTTGCATAATTTGATAAATGTTTTGAAGTATCAATTTTCATAAATTATTGAAAGTATTATGGTCCAAACCTTTTGCTTGAAAGAAGAGACTTTACTATGATATTTTATGGCTCAGAAATATGACTTGTAAGTCTTGGTGTGACGACACCAACCTAGATAATTCCATAAAAGATTCAGACCATAATAGAAGTCAAATTTTACTTATATTTTCAGAATGGGAGTTTTAAATGATGATTGTTCAGAAAAGGTTAAAAATGGGCTCAAGAGATGTTAGGTGGTTACCGAAAGAAGGAACGAGTTTAAAAAACTCATTGCCCAATATTATGTTTTGTCGATGCGGGTTATTGTATCCCCAAGAGGGATTATACACTAGCCTTTGCCCTGTGGCGATCAGAATCAGAATTAGAATCAGAAACTGCAACTCTTGCGGTAAACTTGGGTTAGGGGCTTGTCCACCGAGTCAAGGGCGGACTCCATGTAGCCTTTAGGGTTGTAGAATTGTAGGGCGTACAACCTAACTCAGAAGTAATACAAAGATTAGAACTGCATTATCAAAATCGTTTTAAGATCATTGAAATTGTCCATGTACTTTTAACTATTTCATCATGATGTTTTAGACTTGCTCTCATCTATTTTATCTATATGTAAACATATTATTTTGGATTGATCTACATACCAGTACATCTATATTAGCCCTCTATATTTCAAGATCTGAGACATAGCCTCGGGGTCCCGCTAAGAAGTAGGTTGAATTCTGTCAGTGATTTCAGATTGGTGAGCCTACCTTATTCTAGAAGGCTTGTTCTATCACAATGTTAGTTTAGTTGATTCATAGTCTACCTGGGGGATTTATCCCAAAGTTCAAGCAGATGATATTTTTAGTTGGTAGAGATTTCGTAGATCAGAGTCATGTACTTTGAATGTTATGAAACTCATTCCGTATTACTCAGTTGAGATATTAAAGTGACCATGATTTTGTTTGTATTATGTTTCACATTTTTCATTATTATATATGAATGTTTTTCATAATTGCCAGATAGAAAAAGGTGCCTGAGCCTTCATGGTTCGGGATGCTCGTTGTGGCTAGGGCCCTGGCTTGGGTCGTGAGAAAATCCATAAGTCATGCCATGCTTTACATTCTTCCCAAGAAACACTTTGTGAATGTATTCTATCATCAATACATGTAGATTAATGAATTGAAAGCTACTCAGGAATTCCATTACATACAAATCAGTGGATGAGGTAATACTTTTCTTTTGTGACGTAGGCAGAACAACCTTGTTCTCAAAGTCAAAGACCAATTGAAAGTCACTCTTAAGTAATTTACTATTCACTACAGTCGTAAATTTTCCTTTGATTTTTGATGCATTAGCTCAAAATTGTATTGAATATAGCTGGTTGGAGACAGTTCTCACCTTATGTATAGGAACTTCCAAAATTCTTCCCAGTGTCTCCTCATTCAGCTTATTTTTCTTTCCTTGGACCTGTGTAGTCAAATTCATCCCATCTTCTAAGAATTCCAAATTACAATAGAATTATGTGACTATCTCATCAAACACAGTGGTAAGAGGTCCTTCCATTAGATATATCCGCCCTTGATGTTTAACCAGCTCTGCTAATTCCACTATACCAGGTTCTTTTAGCTTATTTAAATTAAAAAATCCTTCCAGTTAACCCCTTTTGATTCTTTAAAAACCTATTTCTTTCTTCTTTGGATACATTATAAGTGATCATAAATTCTTTTTCAACTACTTTTTCTCTTCTTGGGACTAGGTACCTTAAGAGTCAGCTGTTTCTCAGTAAAACTTTTAAACCATTTTCCAAATTTTTTTGGTATTTTACTAACATCGATTTTCTTTTGATCAAACAAGCTCTTTCCCTGGCTATTTGACAATAAGATGAGATTTTCAGCAACCTAGGTTTTATCCATCACAAAATCACCAGGCCTGTTTTGAAGGTTCAGGGATGGTTGTTTATATGCCGATTCAATGATGAAAGGGTTAAGCTTTAGAAGAGAAAAAAGAAGAATGATATTATTAAAGAAGGTTTAGAAAGGAATTTTTCATAGTGATAAGCTTAGAATCTTTTGAAGGAAAAGAAACTGGAGAGATGCAACCATCAAGAAAGTTTTTTTCTTAAAGGGGCCATATGAAACTTGGATTTTCCTTTTTTCTATACAAGGAGAATTGGGTGCAACAAGATTTAAGGAATAATGATCACAAGCATAGGTTTTTTGGGGGAAAAAGATATTAGCAATAACAAATTTAAGGTGACTTACCTTCTCTTTTAGAATAGGACAACTTTATTATGAGACAAAGACAAGAAGGATGCGACTTTTTTCTTGACAGAATAAACAAAATTTGCACATACAAAATACTAACCTGGGAGATGGCCAGGTCCCTCTCTAGTTTTGAGTGAATCTCTAACTTTGTTCTTGTCACATCTGTCCACCCCCAAAGTTGTTCCCATGGGTGTATACTTGCAAAGGTATGGTACTGAGTTAGACCAATATGTACCTAGTTTACAAAGGATACTTGCCTCCTAAACATAGACAGCTTTGTGAAAAGACACTAATTTATTTGATAGTAGGTTAGGCTGATTTGATCAACCCCAATATCCATTTGTTAGATTCATTACACCATATTATACCATGAGTTATTTTTGAAATAGGACAGAAGAACAGGTCTTAGACTTGTTATTCTTCAAGTGTACAAAGTTCTTTCTGCATTTCTTTGAATTTGAGAGCTTCTTTCACTTCATTGTGAGGTCATTCTTGGGATAGAAGTTCTAGAGAATACAATAAGATTTTCCATTTAGTCTTGAGAAATTTCATAAAAAGAAGATTTTTCTAATTGCAAACCCTTTCTCCCACATGCACTTACAATTATTTGTTAGACTTCGGAATCCATTTTAGTTTGAGTTCCTAGTAGGAGTACAGAGGTGTGATTAAATCCCTTTTTGTCCATCTATGTAATATGGGCTTATTCAGGTTTCTAAGATCAGAAGCATCTACTTTCTCCAATTGACTTACCAAACTTAGATTTTTAAGTTTCAACTTAGCAACCTTTTGCTCAGTTTCTAATATATAGAGAGTCAAAGCTATCAACTAAAGCTCATTATCACAGGTACTATTAGCTTTCTCTAGTTGATTAACTAATCTTGAATTTTCAAATAACTTAGTAACCTGCTCTTCAGTTTCAGCTATTTGGAGAGTTAGAGAAATTATCTCAAGCTCTGGACTTTCCACCTTTTCTTTTAGAGAAAAATTTTCTAGTTATTTCATAGATGGAGTCAATCAGCACATTTGCAAGATTTTTAATCTTTCCAGCAGAATAGTTATCCAAGTTTTCTCTAAGGTAAAAAAGTGTAATATAATTTTCTTCTTCATCTTCAGTATTTGCCATAAAAGCAAACAAGGAATCAAAGGTCACCTTATCATTTTTCTTAGTATGCATGGAAACATCTACCAACTTTTCTCCTTCATTATATTCACTAGAGGAGTCACCCCAACCAGCTAAGGCTTGTTTAACTGGAATATTAGCACTAGCCTGTCTTTTTGGTTTTATAGGGAACTGTTACCTATTTCTTCATTTGTCACCTCCAGTGTTATGATAATCTTGACAATCTATTTTGTGCATTGGACAATCC
>JAPEIP010000008.1:61390004-61449301 GCA_026120095.1 Capsicum chinense | reverse complement strand
ACAGTCGTAAATTTTCCTTTGATTTTTGATGCATTAGCTCAAAATTGTATTGAATATAGCTGGTTGGAGACAGTTCTCACCTTATGTATAGGAACTTCCAAAATTCTTCCCAGTGTCTCCTCATTCAGCTTATTTTTCTTTCCTTGGACCTGTGTAGTCAAATTCATCCCATCTTCTAAGAATTCCAAATTACAATAGAATTATGTGACTATCTCATCAAACACAGTGGTAAGAGGTCCTTCCATTAGATATATCCGCCCTTGATGTTTAACCAGCTCTGCTAATTCCACTATACCAGGTTCTTTTAGCTTATTTAAATTAAAAAATCCTTCCAGTTAACCCCTTTTGATTCTTTAAAAACCTATTTCTTTCTTCTTTGGATACATTATAAGTGATCATAAATTCTTTTTCAACTACTTTTTCTCTTCTTGGGACTAGGTACCTTAAGAGTCAGCTGTTTCTCAGTAAAACTTTTAAACCATTTTCCAAATTTTTTTGGTATTTTACTAACATCGATTTTCTTTTGATCAAACAAGCTCTTTCCCTGGCTATTTGACAATAAGATGAGATTTTCAGCAACCTAGGTTTTATCCATCACAAAATCACCAGGCCTGTTTTGAAGGTTCAGGGATGGTTGTTTATATGCCGATTCAATGATGAAAGGGTTAAGCTTTAGAAGAGAAAAAAGAAGAATGATATTATTAAAGAAGGTTTAGAAAGGAATTTTTCATAGTGATAAGCTTAGAATCTTTTGAAGGAAAAGAAACTGGAGAGATGCAACCATCAAGAAAGTTTTTTTCTTAAAGGGGCCATATGAAACTTGGATTTTCCTTTTTTCTATACAAGGAGAATTGGGTGCAACAAGATTTAAGGAATAATGATCACAAGCATAGGTTTTTTGGGGGAAAAAGATATTAGCAATAACAAATTTAAGGTGACTTACCTTCTCTTTTAGAATAGGACAACTTTATTATGAGACAAAGACAAGAAGGATGCGACTTTTTTCTTGACAGAATAAACAAAATTTGCACATACAAAATACTAACCTGGGAGATGGCCAGGTCCCTCTCTAGTTTTGAGTGAATCTCTAACTTTGTTCTTGTCACATCTGTCCACCCCCAAAGTTGTTCCCATGGGTGTATACTTGCAAAGGTATGGTACTGAGTTAGACCAATATGTACCTAGTTTACAAAGGATACTTGCCTCCTAAACATAGACAGCTTTGTGAAAAGACACTAATTTATTTGATAGTAGGTTAGGCTGATTTGATCAACCCCAATATCCATTTGTTAGATTCATTACACCATATTATACCATGAGTTATTTTTGAAATAGGACAGAAGAACAGGTCTTAGACTTGTTATTCTTCAAGTGTACAAAGTTCTTTCTGCATTTCTTTGAATTTGAGAGCTTCTTTCACTTCATTGTGAGGTCATTCTTGGGATAGAAGTTCTAGAGAATACAATAAGATTTTCCATTTAGTCTTGAGAAATTTCATAAAAAGAAGATTTTTCTAATTGCAAACCCTTTCTCCCACATGCACTTACAATTATTTGTTAGACTTCGGAATCCATTTTAGTTTGAGTTCCTAGTAGGAGTACAGAGGTGTGATTAAATCCCTTTTTGTCCATCTATGTAATATGGGCTTATTCAGGTTTCTAAGATCAGAAGCATCTACTTTCTCCAATTGACTTACCAAACTTAGATTTTTAAGTTTCAACTTAGCAACCTTTTGCTCAGTTTCTAATATATAGAGAGTCAAAGCTATCAACTAAAGCTCATTATCACAGGTACTATTAGCTTTCTCTAGTTGATTAACTAATCTTGAATTTTCAAATAACTTAGTAACCTGCTCTTCAGTTTCAGCTATTTGGAGAGTTAGAGAAATTATCTCAAGCTCTGGACTTTCCACCTTTTCTTTTAGAGAAAAATTTTCTAGTTATTTCATAGATGGAGTCAATCAGCACATTTGCAAGATTTTTAATCTTTCCAGCAGAATAGTTATCCAAGTTTTCTCTAAGGTAAAAAAGTGTAATATAATTTTCTTCTTCATCTTCAGTATTTGCCATAAAAGCAAACAAGGAATCAAAGGTCACCTTATCATTTTTCTTAGTATGCATGGAAACATCTACCAACTTTTCTCCTTCATTATATTCACTAGAGGAGTCACCCCAACCAGCTAAGGCTTGTTTAACTGGAATATTAGCACTAGCCTGTCTTTTTGGTTTTATAGGGAACTGTTACCTATTTCTTCATTTGTCACCTCCAGTGTTATGATAATCTTGACAATCTATTTTGTGCATTGGACAATCCTTAATAAAGTGACCAGGACTTCTACATTTATGAACCAGATATTTTTTTGTCTTTCCTTTTTGTTCTCTTGTTCTTGCTGCTTCTTGAGTTCATGAGTCTTTAAATTTCCAATAATCTCATCCATAGTGAGTGTTTTTAGGTTCCTTACCTCAGTAATAGAATCTACTTTGCTTCCATAGGATTTTGGCAGAACCCCAAGAATCTTCCTTACTTGCTTATACAGTGAAATCACTTCTCCTAGGCAATGTAGCTCATTTATGATGTAAGTGAATCTTGTATGTATTTGCTGTATTA
The DNA here is from genome assembly GCA_026120095.1 of Capsicum chinense. Lineage (NCBI taxonomy): Eukaryota > Viridiplantae > Streptophyta > Magnoliopsida > Solanales > Solanaceae > Capsicum > Capsicum chinense. The sequence goes on along the minus strand of JAPEIP010000008.1, from coordinate 61,446,694 downwards.
TCTCTCTTTTATTCATGGTAAACGTTTCATACTGGGTAGTCATCATGTCAACTTTGGAATCCTTCATATCTATAGTTTCCTCATGAGCTATTTTCAAGCAGTCCCAGATTACTTTAGCATTTTCTCAAGAAGAAATCCTGTTGTATTCATCAGGACCTATACAACAAACTATCAATTTCTTGGCCGGGTATTTCTTCTCAAATTTCTTTTGATCTCTATCATCATACCCACTCTTTCTTTTAACAACCATTCTAGTTATTTCTCCTTCTTTGACTTCTTTAGTAGGAACATGAGGTCCATCAAGGATTATGTCCATCAGTTCCCTATCTTCAGCCATAATGAAGTCAAACATCTTGGTTTTCCACCACCCATAATACAACCCATTGAATCTTGGTGGTCTAGTTGTAGATTTCCCTTCTTGTAGATTGGGTGAAGCATCTATACTTACCAAGACACTCAAGATGTAAGACGTTAAGAGTGACCTAGCTCATATACCAAATGTTGAAACCATGATGGGTTACACCACACAATGAGCGCCCAGGTCCCTTAGAGTCATTCACATGCAATTAAACCATAGAGTGCAGGAGAACTGAAGACAGTGCAGGCAGACTAAAAACATGAGATTTTTACGTGGAAACCCAGGAAGGGAAATACCATGTCTTACCCTCATAAGCACCAAAGAAATCCACTATAATCAACTTCCTAATTACTGTCTAGATTTCAGCCTAACTCCAGGATCCTTTTGCTTATAGTAACTCTACTACAAGCTCATCTTGGCAACGCTACCAAGGACTCTCTATACTGATTACCTCTACTCAACCTCACACTTAGAAAACTCTACCTAAGAACTCTCTACTTAAAGAGAAAATACTACTATTATAGAATGAGTAAATCTATTACAAATTAGCACTCAAGAACACTCATTCATTCTTTAAGCATATTACAAAGAAAAGAACATGAGTAATACTTGAGAAATCTTGAAATGGAGTTTTTATTGCCTCATTTCACTCTTTAGATTAGTGCAAAAAATGTTTTATGAAGAGACCGTTTTTTCCTTTTATTGTTGAGCGATGATTAGGGATAAAAGATCATTGGGCCAACTGTCCTAATCAGTACAAAATAGAACCTGCAAGTTTTTTACACAAGAGGATAAAACTATGCAGCTATGCATGCTAGTTGTACTATACCTTGCACATTGATGGACCTAGTCCCTTACAGTTAGCTGCTCATCATCAACACTATATATAGCATCACAAAATGCACAAGGTATAGTGAATTCTTCTTGGTTGATTATTTTAAACCAATGATCTCGTGGTAATAGCGCTGCAGTGATAACGGTTATCTATAGTTCATATCTCACTGTTCGCTTCTTAGTAACTAGGTCCTTCATGAACTTCACATATTTGGGAATTTTCTCCAAGGATTTAATCAACAAAACATTCACTGACAGTTGCTTTAACATGGCCATGAACTTACTAAATTTTTCATATTTTGCCTTTTTCTTTATCCTGTATGGAAAGGGAGGGGGATGCCTAGGAATTTTAGTTAGAGGTGTATCCACCCTTTTCTCTTTTTTTCTGACTTAACTCACCCTCATCCTTCAATCTAGATGGTTGTTAAACAACAAATTTCTTCTCACCCAATTCTTCCCTAGACATCTGTCCTGAATTGTTAGCAATGTTGTCAGACTTCCATATGACACATAAAACCCACTTTGATCACCCTAACTCTTCAAGTTTTTTTGTTTACAGTCTCTATAACTAGCTGATGTGCTGAGAGTTAGTGGCATATTCAATGCTTAAAACAAGGAACTTATGCTTGGAATTAGGTTATGTTATTGGATATGATATGGTTCTGTGAGTTCCTGTAGGTAAAATAGGTTAATAGTTGTATTGGAATAAAATTAAGAAAGAAAAGTTCTTAAACGGCAAATTACTAGTCATGTTATGATTCATCAAGTTACTTTACGACTTGTACCAAGACTCGTTAGGATACCATAAGCAAAAGTGAAGATAAAAAACCAAGAAAACATTGACTACGACTCATCAAAAGTGGCTATGAGTCATTGGGAACAGTCGTCAAGAGAACAGAGAACATAGCCAAATTCCTAAAGTAAAGTTATAAAAAACTGAGTCATATGGTCTGACTATGACTCGTAGTGAGCAATTGTAGTGGGAGTAGTGTGCAAGGTCTTGAATTTTTAGGCTCAAGTGATTACAAGTAAAGACAATGAGTTATAAGGACTGACTATAACTCGTGGTGAGGAATCTTAATGATAGTAGAAGCTTAAATCCCTAAAGATAAGAGTCACTGGAATGCCTACTACTAGCAGCATACGACTTGTAAGGTGACCTTACGAGTTGTAATGATCACCGACTTAATTTTCCTATTCCATTTTTATTAAGAGTTATTTTTTGTTTTGAGATACTATAAATACCTTAGGGTTATTCCTTTATTAGGTTACACACTTTTACATTACTTTTGATAATTTTAGCATATTTTAATCATTGATAGTTTGTTCTTAAGAGTTTTGATTTCATATTCAATTGGATATTTTGGATTTTACTCTTTCATCATTGTGCAATTAATTGCATATGTTCATCATTGATTATCATGGATTGACGAATGAACATGAGCAACAAAATTCTTTAACTAGGATTGTGGGAACCCTAGTGGATTAGCTATGTAAGGGAAGTGGGAGATATATGTATTATACTATAGTTATGTGTATTGCAATCTTCTACATATTAATTCGACACAAGTTACTATAGAATCTTTGGAATTGCTTGTATTCTAGAACGTCCTCAGAAGGGAATATAAAATTGGGAAAAGGAGGTTACAATAGTGATTTGAGACTATCGACCCTCGTCTAATCAAATCGATACTCAAAAGGTGAGAATTTTACTGAGGTTATAGACAAGGGACAGTAGGGAGACACCCTGAGACTCTAAGGTATAGGATGAAATTTATCAATGTGTTCACAAGAAAGTTAATAGTACATAGCTTATGAACTTTGCGTGTAGAGCATGAGGTTAGGTGGATTGACCATGAGAATCTTACATAGTTGTGAAGCCAGGGGGAACATAGTCCTAGTGTTCATCCTCTATTGTTTACAAACTCAAGCATTCAAGATTGGTTACCTGTTACTGTTGACTTCAAAATCCCCCAATTTACTTTTCTGCACTACTCATGGATTTTATTAAGTTATGATACTATTTGACGTATTACCTATGGGTTCAACCCAAACCTTAGTCGGTTTACAATATTTTGTATCAATTGCAGCATACTTCTTTGGAGGTTAGTTTTGGCCGACATCAAATTTTGGCATTTTTGCCGGGGAAGATAGTGTGAATTATTGATTGAAGTTAGTAAAGTTCATGAATTTTTTATATTCTTTTTTTATTTGGGTATACGTCTGTGTATGACTAGCATGAGGAGTATAGGAAATCCCTTACTTTCTGTTAATCTTACACTTGAGATAATCTTATAAATACCACGAAAGATGCCAGAGCAAGTTCGTGCGGTGTTCCTATTGGGGTCTGAGATCCTAAAAATGTACCTCTTCCTCCACTTGCTGATCCACAAAATGCTGCCAGTAGAAAAATAGGGCACTTTTTAGTAGAGGCAACTGAAGATAGAAGAGCAGCCGAGGAGGCCCGATTGGCTCAACATGCAAACCTAGCTTTTCCAAGACTGGTAGAGAATCATCAAGTACAACTCAGTATGAATCAGATAGAGGGCATGGTGGCAGAGCTATAATAGTCCTAACCTATTAGTATCTTTCACCATATGATAAATATAAAGAAATAGGTTATGTAGAGCCTACTGAGACTGGAGCCATTCTTTCACCTACTTTACTCCTTAATTTAAAGTTTGATATTACAAGTGCAATGATCTAGCTATTGAATCTTAAATATGTATTCTTGGAGGTCGCTACAGATGATGCAAGCATGCATCACGCTAATTTTACTGGGATATGCACTTCATATACCATCCTTGGGGTGGATTATGAAGCATTGAGATTATGATTGTTTCTCTTTTCACAAATAGGTGAAGAATCATTATGGTTGGGTAAACTCTCTAAAGGCCCAATCAGTACTTAGAATGAGTTGTGTAGAGAATTTTTGAATCAATTTTTTCCTCCTGCCAGGATGCTACAGTTAAAAAATGAGATTTAAAATTTTCTCCCAGTTACCTGCAGAGTCTATATATGAATCATGGTTTTGATTCATAAAAAAGTTAAGAAGGTACCCTATCATAGAATTCCATGATCTAACTTGTTGGTGATATTATATAGATCCTTGAGTGTTAGCTCTAGGGAGATACCAAACATAATATATGGAGGTGCAATTATGAATCTATATTGGGAGATGGACCAAGAGATGATAGATATCATTTTTGTCACTAACCGAGGATGGAATACTTAGGAGGATGATAGAGGGGCTGGTACATATGTGGAGCTGTAAGTGCCTACAGAGCTAGTGCTAAAATAGTAGCATAAAAGGTTGCACAACTCAGAACTAATATTGGGATTCTTTCCAAGTAAGTTTGCAGCAATGATAGCTAAGAAGGTGAACTTAGTGGGGGCACAAGGAACTACTTCTAAAGCTTATAAGGTTGAAACAGATGAGGAAACAAAGTATTTGGATCGCCAGTGGCAGGTTTCTAAGACAAAGGGCAAAGAAATCAAGGTTGGAACTATTATAATAATGGTACTAAGACAAGAGCAGAGAATGATATGGTGATTAGAGGTGCAAAGATGACTACAAAGACAAGAGCCAATATATGTTCCACCAGGTAGCCGAGATACCGAGTCTAGAATGGAAACAGTGTTGTCAAAATTAGTAAAAGGACAAGAAAGTCAAGAGAGATGTCTTAAGAATTGTAAGGAAGATCTATCAGGCCTTAATTAGAATATTGAGTCGCTTGATAACGCAAAAAAACAACTGGAGTAGTAGTTTGGCCAAATGTCGACCATATTGAATCAAAGGATTCTTGGTACTCTTCCTAGTACCACATAGAATTGCTCTAGTTAGAGCTCAACCAGGGTACTCTAAATACGTTATTGTGTCATTAAGATCTTTATGTCTTGAATTCCTTAGTGTTGTCCTTGAAATATAGACCAAGAAATGTCGGCACCGATTTGTCTTGTATTATCCTCCCCTCCTTTAGAAATATTAATCCTCAAATCTAATCCTTGCAAAACCAAAGAAAAAACAAGAAACCAATATGTCCTTAGGGCATAAGGGCTAATGTTATCAAAATCAATCCTATTACCATGCCAAGGCTGAACATACTTAACATATAACCAAGTATGGAAATGATCAACTAACGGATCATGACCCCTAATAGAACAAGCTACTTAGCTACTCAAGTGATTTTGACAAAGGGGTAAAACAAAAGAACCATGGTAATAAGTGAACCACATATATAAGCCCACATTGGTTATACATTTAAATAAGTAGAAAACCCCCTTTAGGTCAAGAATCACATGATAATTCCCATAACTAAGTGCAATGTTTTAAATAAAGTCATCCCAAGTTGAAACTCCACTCTATTTAATAGCTATCCTCAAAACCTCTTTGTTGGAGTTCTTTCCCTTACACAACTTTAATCCATCAACTAGATTATAAATCCTTAAGAAAGACTTTCAATTGTAGGGGATAAGACCAACAACCTAAGTCAATTTTTGCTTTTCATCTTTAGCAAGAACCAAGTTAGATGTATAAACACTACACCCCAAATAGTCACAGGGTCAAATGGGAGAATTATCCATGAACATGGGTTGATGTAATCCCTAGTTTTCCCAAAGGTATCACTATCACAAAAAGACATACTCTCTATATATCCAATGACAATATCATAAACAAAAAGAGAGTTTAGAGATGTGTCACATAAAGTAACTTTAATTAAGGTTTCCTCATGTATATACTTACTATTAGATTAAACGTTATCAACAAGAGTACCTTCAAAAATGGGAGAACAAAAAAAGATATAGAAATGATTAATAAACAATTGACACCTTCAACAAGGGAAGAATCCTCTAGTTGACACAAACTACTAATAACATCAAGAAGGTCAGGTCTCAAGTGATCATAAGAACAAATAATTCATCCTCATATTCATTAAACAAAGACGGAGTTTCATACAAAGGATAACAACCAAGATCATTTTCATAAGAACAATCACTAGTTGAGTTTCTCAAATATTCCTGCAAGTAGAAGCTATCTTTACCCAAAAGATCATTCTTGTTGAAAAGTGAAAGATTACAATCAATAATTGGACAACTAGCACAATCTTTACTCAATCCTATATTCTTAATGGATTTCAAAAAATAGGATAACATGTAAATTTTAAACTTACCATCCTTTTTTTCAAACAAATAAAAATACATACAACTATGTGCCAAACTAGAAGTGATCTCACGATAATTAATCAAGACATCTTTCTTTGAAAGAGGATCATAAATCAAAGATTAGAAGGCAAAGAAAGAAAGTTCACTCTCAAAATGATGCATGGCATCTTTCACAACATTTTTATTCATATGGTTTGTATGATAAAAACTAATAATAGGATCATCATCACAAGTTATACTCAAAAAATCATTTCTATTCATATGATCAACTCTATCAATATCATCACTAACTTAATGCTCATCAAGCACATCATAAGCATGACCAAGTAGTGGATTAGACTCACTAGTAAAGTTGATTAACTCACAAACCATAATTAGTTTTAGGTAATTCACGTGAAAATATAGACTCTCCTTGATTTGCACAAGGGTTAACTAGTGTGTTAATACTCTTATCACATGACAATGGAACCCTATTCAAGCTATAAGTGCCAATACTAGGTGGACACCAATTTATCATACTTGAGGAGTGAATTTGGTCATCTCTATGATCAAATATTATCATTAAATATAGTGATTCAAGAGTATCACAAATGGGAGACTCATTATGCGCAACACTAGCCAAGCCATTATTTAAACTTAGTTTTCCTACTAGCCACATCTAGACTTGTCATGTTTAAAGAAGTGCAAGAGTTAGCATTACTACCTTAAAGCTCATAAGAAAGATATTCACCTTGGAGTGTAATTACCATAAAAGTGTTGGATATTTGTGTCCCTCTTCTTGTGAATATCATACCTATACATGTGTCCTTACTAAGAAGAGAACACACAAAAGGGTTATATTGGGTTTACGACAACCTCCTCACTTTTCTCCTTATATCCTCTCTCTTTTCCACTCTTAGATTGCTACTTTTCACTCCATTAATATTATCAATCTTTTGTATCTCATTGTCATTGGGTGAAACACCAATTATTCTTTTTGAGGGAACTTGCTTATTCATTTAGGACTGGGGTAATGACATTTCATGTTTTCTTTAAATTCATCCCAAGTTTAAAATTAATTTCCCCTACCTAATTGGTGATAACCCTCCCAATAGGTGAAAAGTCTCTTTTTAAAGGTCCCAAAGGTCAATTCTATCTTTTTTTGTTCTGGGTATTTGTAGCTAGAGAAGATTTCATCCATCATTAGCTCCTATTTTTTATACTTTTCTCCACTAGATACCATAAACAAGGTAGGCCTTATCGCATTGGGATCACACTTTATTTCAAAAGTAGAAAGAGTAATCTTGATCTAATTAAGACATATCGTTTTTTTCGTAGCCTCTATGGTTGAGATATCTTGACATTTGTTCATTAGAAGGAGACATATAGGATATAGTCTTATGAGATGGGGAAAAGGAATTCAACATGCTTCCTTGTACCTAGAATAATACACTCACAAAAGAAAATAATACTTTAGCATAAGAAAAATAAAGGCTCACAATCTCACGTGTTTACGCACCTTTGATTCCCTCACAATTGGATCAACTTTTCAGCTTTTGTGGGCCTTTTTGTATCCTTTTCCTAAAATATTACCTTTTCTTTTTGTATATTCCTTTATACTTACAAATTGTCTTTCCTTTTATTTCTTTCTTAGATCAAACAATACTTTTTGAGGATTCTTCTTCTTGATGATTTAAAGATCCCCAAGAATAGTAAGAACTTCAAATTTTACCAACAAATTCATTTTTTCTAAAAAATCCACAAAACTTCAGATCTAGGGTTCCTTTAACGTGAGAAACTGTTCCCAACAAATTTCAATTATCAAATCCACAAATAATTAATAAGATCTAAAAACTCACTTTTCTTGTTTCTTTAAGGTGAAGAAGACAAGCTCAACAATGGTTTTCTTCCTTAAAATCTACTCAAATAAAGATTAATGCTCAAGATTCAAACTCAAATATACTAAAGTGAACAAACTCTAGTATAAAAACTTCACGAAAGACTCAATTTTTTTTATTTTTTTTGCAAAAAGAATGTTTTTACTATTTTTTTTAATTGTAATTTTCGTCTAGGTCATTTTCTGCACTTCAATACGTTTTCACCATCTAGAGCTTTCCTGTAACTGCCATAAGTAATTTTTTACTTAATGGACCTGACAATTAAGTTATTGAATAGTTCATTTGGTTTTTAAAGCCAATTTGTTGTTTTGAAGACTTTAATAGTAAGAATTGGCTATCAAGCAAAAAAATTAGTTTAACGATCTCATATGCAAATTCTTACAGCTTCATCATCTCCATAATGTTGATTTTAGTCTAGGTGGACATTTGGTTTGGGTCCCAAGGATTTCAAAAATATTTCAAGGTATTGGTCAGAATTTGATAAAAATGGCCCATAGGTATAGGGCCTGCATTTCTGTAAAGCTACCTTGGATGGAAATTTAGATGGTGCCATTGAGTTTCGAAGGTTGAATTTGATAGGGTAGTATAGTTCATTATTGTTCATGGTATTTCGATTGAAACTTAAGGGTCGGTGAGAACATGAAATTTTCTAACTTATAGCTCATGCATCTTTCGGCTGGTGTATCCGATTTAGCCGACAAAATTTACTTAAGTGTAGGCTACTTAAGTGGTCAGTCGGTCTCTTTAGAGACCATGAATTACCTAGTCGGGTCTCTTATATGGTGGTCTATCCACTAAAGTACATGTTTCCCATGCGGCATCCCATCTGCTAAAGCCAAAGGGCTAGACTCGCCAGGTGCCACTGAAGCAGTAATTAGCCACTTTTTAGTGTTGACTGCTCAAATAGTCAAGTAACCACTCAAGATACATTTGAGAGGTCATTAATTTAACCCATTCCCAATTTTTTCTTCATTTTTCTCAAGTCTAAAGAGATAGAGCTCTTGAGAGAGTTGAAAATTTGGAGAGTATTCATCGATATATTTTGGGGTGTTTGTGATCTTGGATAAATTGCTTCATGAGACAAAATCAAAGGGTCATGATGGCATTTGTTGCGGTGACCCTTGACAAGTAAGCCTATCATCCAAATTGATTCAAAGGGAAATAACACCAGTACCCGAGACAAGGCTCCTAGAATAAAGCCAAACAATAAAAATATAATTAAAGTGGAAATACATAACCAAAGATGTCATACCATAATCCCAAAACCTGGTGTCATAGTGCAAGAGAATAAAGAGTACAAGTCGAGATCAAAATACATAAGACATCCATAATAGGAATAACTCTGTCTCTAAGTAAAAATAAAGACAAAGGCTAAATATGGAAAATAGTAATAGACTCTGGACACATGAAATCAATTGCTGCCTAAAAAATCCCTAAATATCACCAGAATCGACAACCATGAGGCACACTCGAACTAGGATCTGCACCGAAAGGGTGTAGTAAGGGTAAGTATGGTCCACTTCAACTCAATAGGTATCGATAGGCAGAGTCGTTAGTAACAGCACTTCAACACAATAGGTATCGATAGGCAGAGTCGTTAGTAACAGTCTCTATACTCCAGAACTACATAGCCAGCGTAGGATATGAGAAGTCACCCGTTTGATTAGGCTTGACTATCTCGCAGGGGTCACTCGTTAGTTCAGGCTGGACACCCTTTGTCCTTTTAACATTAAATCAATTTAGTAGATCCATACAGCTAGTGTTAGTAACCGTGGCACGGTATTAACACCCTTCCAACTAGGGTTACAGGTTGGACCTCAATTAGCTTAAATAGGGGAATGTTGGTTAGATGATACCTCCTACAGTCTCGGATACAGTCTTAGTTACAGCCCCAGTTCAGTTATTCAGTCTTAGTGGTGTTTGACCAAAGCATACAGATTTCAGTTATTTTACTATTTCAGTTTACAGATTTTACTCAGTTCATGTTAAACGCTTGGTCATGCATCCTTAGTATCTATAGATTTTCATGTAACTTCAGTATATACGGATCTTTATGCATACTCATTATTTATAGATTTCCACAAATTCCCAGTACCTGCAGGCTTCATGATCTCTATACATTACTTATGCTTTACATGCATATTTAGTTAACTATTAGTTCTGTTCATGAAACCATGCATATCAGCCTATCTCATTTAGCATACCAGTACATTTAAAGTACTGGTCGGATACCTTTTCTCTTATGCTGAGATATATTATTTCATAGGTTCTGATACTCAATTCCCAGCTCACGAATAGACTTATCAGATTCTCAGCAGTAGTAGTGGTGATTCCTCATACTTCGAGGATAGGCTTACTTTATTTCATGTCTCATTTTAGCAGTTAGTTGGAGTTAGTTGGGGCCTATCCTATCAACTCACAGTCATTCAATTTTAGAGGCTTATCAAATATTAGAGTCATTTATTCAGTAATCAAACATATCAGTTAGTTATCCAGTTTATTAGTATTTTATAAGATTTAGTCAGTTGTTTATATAGACTAATATTTCAGTTTTGAATACAGTTATTAAAAAATTATGGCAGGTACCAACTCATAGGTTAGTTGTGGTCTCTCGGGATTGTAAGAACCATATGATGCCCCGGGTGTACTCTCGAGGCATTGGAATATCTAAGAGGAAATAATATCTCTATGGGTCAAATATCATACATAAGAGAAACATCATCTCTATTGGCCAAGTATCACATCTATGAGGAATAACACCTATAAAGTTCTAATATAGGAAATCATAGCCATAAACCATTAATCATTATTCAAGGAAAAATACATCATTGTCCATCAATTCACCATGAAGATCTCATAAATAAGTCTCATTAGACTCAACTAAGACTACCATCTGCAACTAAGTTCACAAGGGCTAACACAAATAGTGCCCTAAGTGGACTGAATGAACCCACTTCTAATCCTTAATTTGCATATTTAGGCAATCTATGCTCCAAACTAGGCTAAGGTTTCTAGTTCAACTTTTAGATTTCAAGAAATGAATAACCGGTTCTAATATGCGAACCTCTTCTAAAAAACATGGGCACTCAAGTCAACTCTACCTAAATTATATTTTAAAGATTACTAGATTAGCCCAATCAAGGTTATTCATACTAACCATAATTCAAACACTTAAACTACATCCTAAACCAAAAATTATATTATATCCATGCTACAAATTATTCCAATCTCTGAAGAAGGAAATAAGATTCAAAAAGAGGTCATAAACATCCTACCTTACAGGTCCAAAACCCTTATTTAATCCCCTAATATCAATAATCAAAGCTAAGTTATTCTACTCATAATTAGTCCTAACATTCATATTCATATGCAATATATAACGCACACCACCTTAGATGAAAAGTAGTTAGAAGCCTTTGTAATGCCCCAAATCTGGTACCCAGAATACTACACGGTACTCTTGACCCTGAAGGACCATAAGCTAACCCATGACTAATATCTGTAACTGAGGACTACATAATATACTGTATAAATATAGAATAAAAGGTTGAAAGGCCATAAGGTTCCAAAATCTGATAAAACATAATGTCTGTAGATACGGTATATCAATACCAAAATGACCGAAATAACTTTTTAAACATACTAGTCTAAAATCCTCTAAACTGTCTGAATAAGGAGTTGATGGGACATGTCCCCAACTAACTCCAATTACTGAACTAGACTAAGTACTGAAAGAATAAAATAGTCAAATAATAACATCCTTGAATGATGAGGACTCACTGGTAGTTTGTCTGCTAAATGGATGATCTACTAAAGATTCTCTGGAGCTCATGCTTCTGAACCTATGGTATAAAACACCATAGCACTAAAGAAAAGTATGCATCAGTACGTGGCATGTACTAGTATGCAGGTGAGGTAAGATGAATACAAAGGTTTATATGCATGAATAATACTGGCTTACTAAGTAATATGAACATGCAAATACATGCATGAATAGATAACCGTAAATGAGATCGTGACAACGCTGATTACTGAGTCTGAATATTGATAACATAGATTTCTGATAACTTATATAACTGATAATAAGCAATTGTGTCTGACAGTTTAGGTTCTAATGGAGCTAGCTAAGTTTTGTACTAAGCTGAGTGACTGTCCCTAAATACTATAGAACTATCTAAGTTCTATTACTAAGACCTGAGACTAAGACTGTGGGAAGTAGTCATTTAACTGAGATACCCCTATTAAGCTATTATCACTAAGTTGGGGTCCAATCTATAACCCTAATTGGAAGAGTGTCAATACCACGCCACTGGTAAGGACAAGTTATGAGTGACCCTCATCTGCTAGTGTCCAAAATAAAGAATGGTAGAACCATTATCTAGCAGTGTTGATCCATCTCATTAAACCTCATCTAGAGTGTTTGATGTCTTAACCTATGCTGGCTACGTAGTACTGGAGAACAAGGATTGCTTCCAAGAATCACACCCTCAACTAACAGGTTTGTTCCCATCCTTGGGCTTACTAGGTATTGTATCCCACTCCCATCTGAAGAGATATTGAACTAAATATACTAGACTGAACCGGACTGAGTTCACTGAATTTCGTAAACTAACAGAATGTTACTAAATTTTGTTAATGACTGAGGTTATGAGATTATTAATTTTTCCTGAGTCATGTAACTGACTGAATTCTACTGATTATAGAGTGACTGAGATTATCATGAAACTGACATAGGCTCTAGGCACATAGCTAAATTATCAAGTATAAATACCCCTAAGACTCGATAGCATAAAAGTAATTCATGTAACAAGTTTGAAAGAACAACAATGGCTACACAAATATATATCCATAATTCATTGACTAAGACATTTCATCAAACACTTGACAGACATTAACTTGTACATGAATGGGGATTTCATACTATCATACTATAATGACACTTTTCCTTCACATAGGAATTTAGTCAAAGATATGGGGAGTATACTTTGGTTATACCATCATCAAAGCATCTAATTATCATGGTTACATAAATAAATTTGCAATTTAAAGGGTTTATCTTTAATATTATGCAAATCATCACGCACTAGGATCAACCATTGGAATATGTAATTTAAAACATGAATCAAAACCCCAAAACAACATGGACATGAATTTCAGTTCAAATAAATCATGAACATTCATAAATATACAATCTTGGATTTTTAAAAGAGATTCTTGAGCTTCATGGGTGAAAGGGACCCATGAATCAACACTTGACATACCTGGGTAGATGATTTCTTGAAGATTAGAAGAGTAAAGCTTGAATTCTTGCCTTGGGATTAGACACCTAGGGTTTCTTGTTCTTAAGGATTGATCTTTGAGAAAAACCCTAATTTCTTGTTGTGGATGAATAATGAAGTTATGAGCTCTAGTATGGTATAATTTGAGGTCAAAATGGGTGGAAAAGTCCTAATTACCCTTTTAAAAATGGCTTAAAATCACTGATCGTAAGTGGAAATGGTTAGGGCGATGGTCCATCACTGGCTCGATGGTCCGTTGTCTATCCGATCGTCCTTGTCTAGAACCTGAACTTCCTACCTCATCTATAATGGTTTGAACAATGGTTCATTGCTAGCTCGATGGTTCGTGTATCCTGACCGTCACACTTGGCCAAAACCTGAACTTCCTACCTTATCTACGATGGTTTGGGTGACGTTCCATCACTAGCTCGATGGCCCATCGATCCTGACTGTCGCACTTGGCCAAAAAATAGGTTCAATTTTGGTCCGTATGTCTGCTTCTGCTTCCTAAGTAGCTCTCTTAACGGACTGATTTCACCAAAGAACTTTGACTAGAGGGACTTCTTTTTTCCTCAGTTAGCGAGTCTGGTATTTAAGAATTTCGACTGGGATCTCTTTGAAAGAAAGGTTGTTCTGAATGTCTAAGCCCTCTACCGGGACTACAACTGTTGGTTCACTTATGCAATTCTTTAGAAAGGAGCATGGAAAGCTGGATGAACTGAGGCTATATCTGAAGGTAATTTGATATCATAAGCTACCTTGCTGAAATGACTGAGAATTTTGAAGGGACCAACATATCGAGGACTGAGCTTTCCCTTCTTTTCGAATTGCTTTACTCCCTTCATGGGAGAGATTTTCAAGTACACATAATCAACAATCTCAAACTCGAGATCCTTTTGGCGCATATTTGTGTACAATTTCTATCGGCTCTGAGTTTTTTTGACCCATTCTCTGATAAATTAAACTTTCTATAAGGTGTCGAATACCAAGTCTGGCCCTACTACAGCGGCCTTACCCACTTCAAACCAACAGATTGGAGATCTGCACCTCCTAATGTAGAGAACAACAAATTAAGCAATTTAAATACTAGACTGATAGTTGTTGTTGCATGCAAACTTAATCAAAGGCAAGTGGTCATCCCAACTCCCCTTGAAATTAATTGCACACTCCCTTAGTATATCTTCCAAGGTCTGAATGGTACTTTCTTCTTGACCATTTTTCTGAGGATAAAAGACTGTACTGAGGTGAACTTGGGTACCAAGACCCTTTTGGAATGCTTTCCAGAAGTAAGAGGTGAACTGGGTACCTCTATCTAAAATAACAGACAACAGAACACCATGCAATCTGATCAACTCCTTGATATACAGGTATGGAATTGAACGAAATGATATGATTTGGTCATCCTATCTACAATGACCCAAACTAAATCATGTTGGCAATGAGTACAAGACAAACCTGTCATGAAGTCCCTGTTCACTTTTTCCCACATCCAAGTAGGAATATTGAACTCCTGCATGGACCCACTAGGCTTTTGATTCTTTATTTTAACCTACTGACATGTAGAGAAATTATCCACAAACTCTACAATATCTCTCCCCATCTCACTCCACCAATAGATCTCTCATAAATTGCAGTACATCTTAGTGGCCCCTGGATGAATAGAGTAGAGCGCACCATGCACTTTGGTAAGAATTCATTGCCTCAAGTCATTTACACTTGGAACACATAGACGACCCTGACAACGGAGTATTATTTAGGAAGTCATCACTTAGGAAGTCATCACTAACTCTTATGGATACTAGATTAAAATAAAAGAAAGATCGAGGTATTACAGCCTTTCTCAAAGCCAAAATACAAAACCTTAAATCATTTACCAGTATCCATCTTCACTTTGAGATCTCAAAATGCCATCACACTATAAAAATAATAATGTACTCATCAATATGAGTCTAACGATACCCATACTGTACTATTGTGCTTCGGGTAAAAAAAAAGCACCGAAAATCCTAAGTGGGTCCAACTTACTAAAAATGCATTTACGAGGTCAACCCAACATTCATACATGAACAAGGAATCATAACCTTCAAGAAATGGGTGAAAATAAAGAAAATTTGTAGCCAAAATAAATCCCTAAGGTTTATTGGGGTTTTGGATCAAGAAATAAGAAATTGATCAATTATGTGATGAAATCTTACCTTAATTCAGATGATACTCATGATAAAAGATATTAATCAAGCTACCAAAACACCCACAAGACCCAATCTTGAGTTATTACACTCATTTAGGGGTTTTAGGTCTCAAAGATTTCGAAAAATAGCAAAATGCAGCCTATGTGGGCCTTATATACCAATAAAAGGTAAGGATATGTCGCTATAGCATTCCGATGGACCATTATTGAACTATCACGATTGTAATAGTCCCTGTGCAATGGCAATCATCAGTACCAACAAATTCAAAACTAGTTTTGACCCCCTATACTCATTTGAACTCCATTTTCACAAGTGAACTACGTAATCCCAATAAATTTGATTTTCCAAATGCATTAGTGAAGTTATATTTTCAATACAATGTATTTTAGACCAATTTTGGGCACCACACCCATATCTACCAATTTTTCCACTTTCCAACCAATAGGTCGAAAAGAGTTCAGGTGTATTAGAACCCAAACCAACGGTCTACCTAGCCTAAAATTGATATTTCAGATACAGTCAAAATTTGAATTCGAGATCATTTTACTATAGTTACATCCCATTTTCCATATTTATCCATTAAAGACTTCAAAATAGAGAATCCGCTCTAAAAAACAAAATGAATTGTCTGATAACCAAACCATCTGTCCCAGGAAGTCATAAATTAACTGGGGTGGATATGGAGAATCCCTAACGGTGAAGATAAGAAAAAATAGGAAAAATGAACAGAAGGGACATTACACATGCATATGAAGCAGGATGATCATGTTTTGTCAAGAAATTAAACCCAAAAAGGAAAGTTTGTTAGGGTTTTTGTCCTAATTTGTTTACCAAAATTTGAGTTGTACTTTTCTTGGAAGAAAATTCTAAGTAATACCATATTATTTTACTTTTTTTAAAAGAAGACTATAAAACTTTTTCATATTTGGCTATCCTATTTTTTTAGCAATGTTTTTGTACCTCTATAAATAGAAGACTCATGTTCTCATATAATAAAACAATTATAGTTATTAAAGAGTCTTATTCTGAGAGAAATTTCACCTAGTCAATTAAAGACATTTTGATTTAGTTTAGAATATGTACTCCAACTGGCCAAATCATATCAATAATATTATTTTTTATTAGTCTTATTTGTAATTAATAACATCTCTATGATTTGCAAACTTTTGTTTTTTGCATAATACCTTGATGATTTAAAACCCAACAATAATGTGTTAGTGTCTTCTTATGTTCTTTAATCACATCTAATACTATTGGCGTAGTTATATATATATATATATATATATATATAGATAGAGATAAATAGATAGATAGATATTTGGTTGTTAACATGTATGTTTTTGGAAAATGACCATTTAAATAATTATTGGACTGGAAAAGCATGAGTCATAGGATGACTCATAGTTATATAACACGACTCATGATAAAGAGTCGTGACCCCTAGGATTGATTTTTTATTCATTTCTAATTTAGTAGGATACACTCAAAATGAGTTAGAGTGGCGACTTATCATACCTAACCAATGATGTGTTGTGGAAACATGACATTCGATGCTTCAAATGATTAAGTTATGCATTGACTTACATTGTTTTTTTAGGTATGATCTACGTTTTATATGTTTTGCAGGGAAACTAGGTCAGAAGTGGTGTTGAACAATAAAGGAAAAAAGTGTTGAAAATTTGAGGTATTGGTCAAGCTATAAGTCATTAAGTCACCTTACTACTCATATCCTGACTCGTAAAGATAACTATATGAAAAGTAAATTTCAAGAAGTAAAGTCCTAGAAAAGGACGAGTTGAAAGCTAATACTAAGACTCATAGTGAGAAATCATACTGTGTCCAGTGTCTAAAGCCTTAAAGAATTGATGCCCCAGTAGTTATGAATGATGACCATAAGTCATAACATCTGAGGATGACTCGTGTTGGAGAATCGTAAGTACAACAAACTAAAGTGCCCTAGAGGAGAAAAGCTACTAGATTGACAAAGACTAGCATCATAAGACTCATAAGAAGACTATACGAGTCAGAACCACTACAGTTTGAAAACTGATACGACAGGAAGAAACAAGTCATAACCAGACATAAAGACTCATTGCCATAGGCAAAACCACTCTCGACAAAGTATTTGTATTAGGTTTTTATTAGGTTTCCTTTGTTATATTTAGATACTGCACATACAATAGGGTTATTCCTTTATGACTTTACACACTTTTTATAATTTTCTTTATTCTTTCACTATAACACCCTAAGTTTGGTACCCTAAATGCTCACGATGCTAATAATTTCAAAGCACTACCAGCTAGCCCATGAATGATATCAGTAATTGAGAACTAAATAATAGTAATATTGTAATAACAATATAACTGAAATAAATGCAAAAATCTGGTGAAAAAATTTCCATAAGGTTCAAATACTAAACAATACTGAATAAAACAACGTCTGAACAAGGTATGATAATACAAGTCTGAAATAACTATCCGAACATGCTATACTCTTAAAGCCTCTAAACTATCTGAATAAAGAATTAATAAGACATGTCCCTAACTACATCTACTTAAAATTACTATGTACTAAAATATTGAAAGAATGAAATAATTATGTCCTCAAAATATAAGTACTGACCACTGACTTTGACTACTGATATCTTAGCTGCTAAGCGTGATCGAGAACCTGAGCATCCAAACCTATGGTTTAAAACACTACAGCATAAAAGAAAAGTATGCGTCAGTATGTGACAATGTACTGGTACTGACTGAATTCTATTGATTATGGCTTGATTGAGGTTATCATGAAAACTGAAATTGGCTCTAAGCACACAGCTAAATTGTTTGGTATTAAATATCCCCTGGACTCGATAGCATGAAAATAAAAGAGACATGATACTACTTGAACACATGACCATAGTCAACAATTCATAATACTATCATTGAGGGATTTCATGAAGAATTCTCAAGTTATAAGCTTACATATGAATGGGAATACATGCTAACGTAATATAATTTCACAAATCCATACTTATGAGCATTCTACCAAATCATTACAAGACATGTCTTTAGAATGGGAGTCATTTTGAACATGTGGGTACATCATAAGTTGATCATATAGCTGACAAATAGGTCATAATGTACAATTCCTTTTCACGCATTTTAACAAACACACCAAAGGTATAACCTTTTTCTAGGGCATTAATCAACAACTAATACATCATGGCTATATCAAGCACTTCAAATTTAATGATTTTAATCCACATACTAACATGAAGTCATGAGAAATTAATAAATATTCAACCTTGGAATTCATATGACAACGTAAACATGTATACAATCAAACCCACAACATGGAATTCAAAATTCATAGTTTGCAAAGGGTTTCTTAAGCTCTAATGGTGAAAGGGACCCTTGGATGAACACTTTACATACCTTGGTTGACAATTTCTTAAAGATTGATGAAAGAAAGATTGAGATCTTGAATTGAACTTAATCACCTAGGGTTTCTTGTTCTTGAGAACTTGTGAAATAATGAATGTATTTAGCCAAAAGAGGGCTAAAATTTTGTGTTATGAGGGATAAACATTTGGGGAAAATGACTTAATCTCCCTTAAGGATGCGGTCATTTAATGATTGAAACTGGGCACTAACCCATTTGGCGATGCGGTGCATCAATGGAATCGATGTGATACTCGACGCATCACGCCATGATCACACCATGTCTTAGTACTTTTCACCGGCAACCTGTAACAATATTAACCAATGCGATAGGCGATGCGGCTTGCCAAGATTGCGTCGATCCACTATTTTGGACTTCCAAACATGGTCTAAATGAGGTCCAAAAATCCAAAACTTGTCCGAGAATTCCTATGGACCTTACTTATCATGAATTAATAAAAATATAGATGATTAAAGGATATTAAGGTCACAAAATGCGATTGCCAACTTTTGAAGGCTAAAATAAACTAAGTCTGGAAACTTAGGTAGAATTTTCTAAGTTTGGGACCCCTTGACAAGATTAAAGGACTAAATTAAGCTAGGAATTTTGCGGAGTCTTACATTTACATATTTTGATCATTGGCGCGATTGTTCTTAAGGAATAGGTTATGTATTCAAGTAGAGATTTTGGATTAATATCTTTGATTATTGTTCAATTAATTAGATGTTTTCTTTATTCATTTTCATGGATTATTTCATAATGATGGGCATCTAATTTCCGTGACTTGGGTTGTGGGTACCTTAGTGGATTAACTATGTAAGGAAATAGGGAAATTCATCTATTCTTGCTGTATATATTCAAATCTTGTTCATATTAATCCTATCCCAAGCTACTATAGACACTTGAAAATTGCTTGTTTTTTAGAACATCGTCATAAAGGCATTTCAGATTGGGAAAATGAGGTTACGACAATAATTTGAGGTTATCAACCCTTGTCTAATCAACTTGAGACTCAAAATGTAAGAGTTGTACTGAGTTTATAGACATGTGATAAGGTGACACCCTAATACTCACAAGGTGAAAGTTGATATTTATCATCACGTTCACAAGACAGTTGATAATACATAGGTTGTCAACTTTGCATGTAGAGAGATGGGTTAGGACAATTGAACACAATAAACATACAAGTTGAGAATCTAGAGGAAACAAAACCCTAGTGTTTTTCTTTTATTATTTACAAAATTAAGCACTCAATTTTAGCTATTTACTACTTCTGACTTTAAATCCCCCATTTACTTTTCTGCACTACTCCTAGATTATTTATAAGTTTGAGCGACTGATCCATGTATTAATTATCGGTTTGACCCTAACATTGTTTGGATGACAATATTTGACATCATCCCTGACATACATATTTTAAGGTTAGTTTTTGGGAGTTATCAAAACAATTAGCATCGTTGTCGGGGGATACAGTGTGAATTATTGATTAAAGTTGGTGAAGTTTGTGGGTTTTTATTTTTTGTTCTTGCTTGTCTATATGCCAGTGTATACCTAGTACTCAGATTCAAGGAAATCCCTTAATCCTTATCAATCCAACGCCCAAAAGAATTCTATAAACACCAAAAAGGATAATGAAGCACATTCGTGATGGTATTCCACAAGGGGTTTGGGATGACCCTCTTGTTATACCTTTCCCTAATATAGGTGATCCATAGCAATATTTCTAATAGATAGATAGAGTTGATTTTAGAAGAGGTAGATGAATGACAGAGATTAGAGGCTAAGAAAGCCTAGTTGGCTAATCAGGCTATGCTAGTTGGGCTAAGATAGGTAGATGATCCTCACTCAACGGTAACCATGATAGAGAGTGAGGTGGAAAATGTATAGCGATCCAATCTTATCTGTACCTACAACCATATTAAGAAGATAAAGTTATGGGAGATGTTGAGCCTACTGAGAGAGGATCCATTATTCCTCCTAGTTTACTCTAAAATATTAAGTTCAATATTACTAGTGAAATAATCCAGCTACTAAATTTAAAAGATGTATTTTTAGGGTTGTTGAGAGATGATGTGAATATACATCTTACTAATTTTACCAAGATCTGCACTTCCTATGCCATACCAGGGATAGATAAGGACGCATTGAGATTGAGGTTGTTCCTATTCTTGTGGACTAGTGAAGCATCATTGTGGTTGAGGGAACTTCCTAGACGCTTAATCACAATTTGGAACAAGCTGAATAGATTGGTTTTGAATTGATTCCTTCGTCCTTCCAGGATGCTACAGCTAAAAGATAAAATCTACAACTTTAGGTATCTTCCTGTAGAATCCATCTATGAGGCGCGGTTTAGGTTCAAAAAAGTTAAGTGGGGTACCTAATCACTAGATTCTGGGGTCTAATTTTCCTGAGAGATTTTACAAATCCCTGAATATTCGCTATAGGGCGATAGCAAACACTATATCTGGAGGTACATTTATGCATCTGCGTTGGAATATGGCATATGAAATGCAATATAAGATCTTTGTCACTAACCAAAGATAGTACACTGGGAGGCTAATTGAGGTACTAGTATGTATACCATTGGGGCTGTGACTAAATACAGAGTTGGTGATGACTCGATAGCATATAAGATTTCACAACTCAGAAAAGATATTGGGCTTCTCACAAAACAAATTACAACAATGACTATTGAAAAGGTGAACATAGTAGGGGCACAAGGATCTACTTCTTGAGCTTATGAGTCCGATGCATTTAAAGAAGAAAAGTGTCTAGATCGAGAAGTGGAGGGCTTTTGAGCCAAAGAGAAAGGAAACCAAGGTCAAAACTACAATAGTGATAGGTACCAAGACAAAAGTAAATAGTACAATGGTGATTTGAGGCACAAAGATGATAATAAGGAGAAAAGTGATATATATATATTCAATCGGGAAGGCACGACAATGAGTCTAAACTGGATGCAATGTTGCCAATACTAGTGAAAGGCCAAAAGGGTCAAGAAAGATACCATATAGAAATTAAGGATGACATATAAGGGTGAATAACAAAGTTGAGTCGCATATTACCACAATCAAACAATTAGAAGAGCAGTTTGGCCAAATGTCAGCCATATCGAATCAAAGGTAGCTTCGCACTCTTCCTAAAAGTACATTGCAAAATCTGAAGAATAATAGTCATTGTCCTTCCATTAGGACTTAGAGAGGTAAGACCACCATGGATCCTCTTGTACCCACTGCGTGTGAATCAAGAAAGATAATGTTAATGATAATATTGAGAAAATACCTAAAGTTAAAGCTGGAAAAAATCAGGTATTGAGTGTAGTGCTATAAAGGATAAAGTCAAGGGTAAGGTTGATGAGCCTATTTGGAAGACTATACCAAGACCTCCCCATATTTGTTATTAGAGGTTGAAAAAGAAGCAAGAAGAAGGTAAATATCAGAAGTTTCTATCAATGTTTAAGGAGCTGTCTATAAATATACCACTTGTAGAGGCATTAAAGAAGAAGCCTAGTTATGCAAAATTCATGAAAGATTTGGTCATTAGGAAGAAAACAGTAAGTTATTAGCTCGAAGACAATGAACATCATTGCAGTGTTACTGCCTCTAGATCATTGGTAGAGAAAAAAAGTATCTTAGATCCTTTACCATTTGATGTACCATTAGATCCTTCAACATCACTCGAGATTTATGTAATCTAGGAGTCAGTATTAATCTTATACCATATGTTGTGTTTAAGAATTTAAGGTTGTTGTCACCTAAACCAACATAGATGAGATTGTTGATGCTTGAATAGATAGTTAAAAAGTCGATCGATATTCTTTGTAGTGTGTTGGTAAAGTTTGTGTTCTTCATCTTTTTAGTCAATTTCATGATACTTGATTGAGAGGTGGACTTCCAAGTCCCTATCATCTTTGGCAGACCCTTCCTTAATATGGGTAAGGTGTTGGTTGATATAGAGTTAGGACAGATAAGGTTCAGACACAATGATAAATAGGTAATCTTCAATGTAAGATAGTCGATGTGGCAGCCAGAAGATATGAGAATGGTGTCAGTGATAGACACCATTGCTGACAAGGTTGGTGTACTAATTTTTCTAATTGAGGAGAAGCTAGGTGTTGAAGCATTAGCAGCGGTGATTATGAATGTTGATAGTGATAGAATTGAGGAATAAGATAAGATGGTAGGCTCTATTTATGGGAGAGGTTCTTACACTTATGCTTCAAAAAAGATTTATCTGGATATTAAAAATATAACCACTCCTCCTGCTCATCCCTTAATTAAGGAGCCACCAATTTTTTAGTTGAGGGCTCTCTCATCTCACTTGCATTATGTATTTTTAGGGTTCGATAACACCTTTCTAGGGATTATTGTAGATGAATTGGTTGTGACAAAGGTAGAGGTATTGTTATCAGTGTTGTAGAGGTTTAAGAGAGCTATAGGGTGGACCATTGTAGATATTATGGGTATTCCCTCAGGAATTTGTACACATAAGATCTAGCTTGAATACGACTGTATACCTATTATTGAGCATTAAAGTTTACTAAATCCTCCAATATAGGTGGTGGTAAAGAAATAAATCATCAAGTGGTTGGACGCAGGTGTAGTTTACCACATTGCGGATAGCCAGTGGGTTAGACCTATTTAGTGTGTCTCAAAGAGAAGAAAAATTACTATCGTGCCAATAAAAAGAATGAGCTCATGCCAAGGAGACCAGTCACAGGTCGAAGATGGTACATGGATAACCAGAAGCTAAAAAAATAGACACAAAAGGACCGCTGCCCAATTCCTTTCATTGGCCAGATGCTGGATAGACATATGTAAAGGGGCTCATATTATTTTCTTTAAGTTTATTCAGGTAACAATCAAATCACTATTTCTCATAAAAGATCAAGAGAATATGACCTTTACCTTTCAATGTGGAACTTTTAAAATTAACAGAATGCCATTTGGGTTGTGCATCGCTCCCGCCACCTTCCAGAGATGCATGATGTCGATATTCTCTAATATGGTTAACGCCACCATTGAAATGTTTATGGATGAATTTTTATATGGTTTACTATTCTTTTGATGATTGTTTGGTCGTCTTGGACAACACTCTACATTGATATGACAAATAAAATTTGGTGTAAAACTTGGAGAAGTGCTATATCTTGGTGAAAGAAGGAATTGTTCTTGGGAACAAGATATCAAAATAGGAAAAAGTGGTGGACAAGGTGAAAATTAAATCAATTGAGAAGCTAACACCACCAATCATGGTGATGGGTATTCAAAGTTTTTTAGGCCATGCTGGCTTTTACAGGAATTTCATTAAGGATTTCTAGAAGATTGTAAACTCTCTATGTAAACTTCTTGAAAAAGAGGTGATGTTTGATTTTGATAAGGCATGTCTAAAGTCTTTTGAGTGTTTAAAGGAGCAGTTGGTGTCAGCCCTTATTATAGCATTCCCTGACTTGTCCCTGCCTTTTAAGATCATATGTAATGCAAGTAGTGTGGCTTTAGGAACTGCCCTAGGCCAAAGGCAAGAAAAGATACTTCACCATATTTACTATGCTAGAAAGGCATTAAGCCTTGCTTAACAGAACTATACTATTACCTAACAAGATTTACAAGAAGTGGTTTATGCCTTCAAAAAGCTTTGGTCCTATATGATTAGGACTAATGTTATTGTTCATACAGACCATGTAGCGTTGAGATACCAAATGGCGAAGAAAGATGCAAGGATAATATTAATTCATTGGTTTCTCCTACTACAAGAGTTTGATTTTGTAGAGAAGACTGGAAAGGCACAGAAAATCAAGTTGCTGATCACTTCTCTAGACTTGAGAAAGAAACAATGTAGAAAGTAGGGGATATGCTTTAAATTAATGATACTTTTTCCAGACGAGCAGATTTTGGAAGCATCACAAGACCTAATTCCTTGGTTTGCTAATTTTTCCAATTACTTGGCAAATGATCTTATCCTAGAAGACTTGCCCTTTCGGCAGAGAAAAAGATTTATGCATAAGGTAAGGAGGTTTTTCTGGGATAAAATATATTTGTTCAGTATTTATGAAGATGGTATGATTTGGAGATGCATTTTAGAAGTGGAGATGATAAGTATTCTTGAGGCTTTTCATGTTTCACATGTTGGGGGTACCATCAAGGAACCCACACAACTTATAAAATCTTGCAATGCGTGTACTACTGGCCAAAAATATACATGGATGATCATGAATTTGCAATATCTTATGATCAATTCCACTATCAAGTTAACATTTTGAGGTGCCATGAACTCCCTATGATCCCTATGTTACCGTTGGAGTTGTTTGATGTATGGGGTGCAGATTTTATGGGGCCATTCTTGAGCTCCTTTCGAATGAAATATATTCTGGTTGTGCTTGACTATGTTTCCAAATGGGTGGAAGTGGTAGCGCTCCCAAATAATGAAGGTAGAAGTGTCACCACATTCTTGAAAAAGTGTATTTTTTCTCGATTTGGCACTCCACATGCAATAATTAGTGAAAGCAGGGTCACATTTCTACATTGCTTGTTCAAAAGCGTACTTGAGAAATTAGGAGTGAATCATAAGGTGGCAACACCTCATCACTCTCAGACAAGCGGATAGGGTGAGGTCCTCAATAGATAGATTAAGTCCATATTGGTGAAGATTGTGAATGCCAACAGGACTGATTGTTTGAGAAAGCTGGATGATGCGTTATGGGCCTACTGGACAACTTATAAAAACCCCTATATATTACTCCCCATATCATCTTATGTTTTGAAAGGTATGCCATTTTCCAGTTGAACATGAGCATAACGCACTATAGGTGTTGAAATAGCACAATTTTGAGTGGCATGATGCATCAAAGATAAAGATGAGCAAAGTGAATGAGCTGGATGAATTCCAACTCCGGGATAATGAATGTTATGAACTATACAAGGAGAAAATGAATCCAAATTATGATAAAAAAATCGAGAAAAGAGTATTTGAATCCTGTAATCAGGTGTTATTGTACATTTCAAGACTTCATTTTCTTCTAAGCAAGTTAATGTTTAGGAGGTCTGGGTAACTGTGGCGAGGGTGTTACCATATGTATCTAAAGAACTAAAATATGATGGTGAAGCCCCATTCAAAGTGAATAGGTAAAGGTTCAGGCACTATATGGGTAACACTGATGAGTCATCCTTGGTTAAGTATGAGTAACCTTGGAAATTGGGTCATGCCGCAATGTTAAATCAGGCATTGCATGAGAGGAAAACAATGAGTTTAGTTTGTGAAATTTGAGTATCAAACAAATCCACGTCATTCCACAATATTAAATCAAGTGCTTTGCAGGAAGCAACCAATGTCTGGGACTTATTTGATTATAGGATAACTTGGTAGTTGAATGTGCAGGGTTGGAGATTGTAAGAATATACTAGAATTTTTTTCTAGTGCTAGGTAATAAGAACCATATTATGAGTTATAAGAAGAATTTATGAAATGCATTTAGGAGTCATAGGGTGCTTGAACTCAGACAACTCTCAGGTACTTATTTTTGGAGTCATTACGACTCTCATAACGAGTCCTAGTCAGTGAATATGACTCGTCACCATAAGTGACAATGACTGGAAACCCAGGTAAGTCTCTAGGAACTTTGGAGGGAGTCTAGTAATCATAGTCACTTGTTAAGAGTCATTAAGACAACTCATAACTAGGCTCGACATTATAGACCCAGCGGGACGACTTGACCAAAGTCTAATAATTAAAATTAAATACGACAAAGGACCAAATTATTGGTATTCCATCCATTCAAAAACAATGAATTCCTCCATTCTCCTAAGCTACCAAAGAAACTCAACCACACTCTAAACTTATCCAAACATCAATTATGTCAAAATCTCCCAAGAATCGAACAATATCAATGGGATAGGACTCAAAATTATTTGAAATAAGCTTAAAAAGAATGCAAAACAAGTAAAAAAGTAAGTGTTTTGTGTTTTAATTCTAAATTATTAAAGTGATACTTCAATGTGAAAGAGATGCTATGATTTCTCATTCAAAATCTATGATCATATTAGTAGACGAGCCCTATTCTTGAGAAATTTGTAAAATAAAGGTGATAATGTGAGTTAATGATGTAATGTGGGATAATTTTTGCTGCAAGGGATGAATTAGGGATGCTTTATGTTGTTATATATGTATATTATTGTGTTGGGTTGAAACTTAGAGCCAACTACTCTAATCATTCATGTTATAGTGGCTACGGGGAATCTTCAAGAATCATATGGTCACTTAACGAGTCATTATATCACTCATAACCACTGGTAAAATGAATTATTATAAAAGTGTAGGTTTTATTAACATTATGACTCATACCTTGATCTAAGATAATAGAAACAGGTTTCCCACACAAATTCTCAATCTCTTGGAGGTACAGCCTTGCATAATCCTCTGCCAAAAAGTTAATCTTCACTGTAAAAAAGTGAGCGGACTTAGTCACCCTATCCACGATGACCCAAATTTAATTGAACTTATTCCAATATTGGGGAATGTCGGTAATGAAATCAATGTTGATCACTTCCCCCTTCCACACAAGAACCTCAGTTTCTAGATATATCCCTCTGGGCCTCATGTGCTCAACTTTCACTTGTTGGCACATTATGCACTTCGCCACAAAACTAGCCACATCCCACTTCATATTGTTCCACCAATATATCTCCTTAAGTACATGATACACTTACCTCTATCAAGGATTAATAGCATAGCGCGACTCATGCACCTGAGTCAAGATCGTCTCTCACAATCCATCTATATATAGAAAGAACAATCTCCCTTGGTACTGCAAGGTATCTTCACCACTAACCTCAAAAGCAACTACTTTCTTCCCACCTACATTAACCTTGATACTCATCAAGATAGTATCTATAACTTGCTTCTCTTTTACCTCAAAACACAGGGACGACTTCGCCATATCGTGAACAAACACACCACCATCCCTAGAGTCTAAGAGGCAGACACCAAGGTTAGCCAAATAATGAACATCTTTCACCAATTCTCACTTTCCCTCATCCACATAAGCTAGACTACCTATAGATAACCTGCTAAGAGCATCAACAACCACGTTAGCTTTATATGTATGGTAGTGAAAACTCATGTCATTATCCTTGAGCAGCTCAAGCCATCTCTTATGCCTGAGGTTAAGCTTTTTCTAGGTAAATATATATTGCAGGCTCTTATGAACTGAAAAGGTATCCACATGCACTCCATACAAATAGTGACGCTAGATTTTCAAAGTGGACACCACAACAAATATCTCTAAGTCATGACTCGAATAATTTTTTTCATGCACCATTAACTGTATAGAGGCATATGTTATCACCTTGTTATGCTTAATCAAAACCAAGCCCCATACGGGAGACAAGACAATAGAAAAAAAAACCATCTGTGCCTTTAGGAATAGTCAAGACCAGGCCGAAGTCAGCTTATCCTTCTGCTTCTCCAAACTACCCTCACAAGCATCAAACCACAAGAACTTTATCTTCTTCTGAGTTAACTTAGTCAATGGGAAGCTATAGTAAAAAATATTCCACAAACCTCCTGTAGTAACTAGCTAAATGCAAGAATCTCTGAATATTAATTGGATTCATGGGTCTTGGCTACTTCTTAACCACTGCAACTTTTTGCGGATCCCCCCCCACCCCAAACATAGGCTTTCACCTATATTTCATTTCTTAGAATCATGCAATGCATCAAAGAAGATTAAGTGAAAAAATAAAGATTTTTAAAAAGGGCTTGAGTGTTTTAGAAAGGATATCATTAGAAAAAGAAAGAAAAATAGGTAAAAAGGCTCAAAGGGGTTAACTATGGAAAAGTGTTAAGGTGGGAATTTGGCTTTGTGACGGGTCAAAAATGACCTTGGGTCATTCTCCAAACCAAGCTTGTCTAGGATTTCACTTTGGACACACTCGGGGAAAGTTCTAGAATACAAATATGTACAATAATTATACAAAAATCTGACTACACATGGAATCATCCTCATACCGAGTCATAACTCATCCTTGTAAAGAGAAATCCAAAAATTGAATTTAATGGTCTCACTAAAAAAAAAGCTCAAAAACATCTTTGACCTCTCATTTTTTTTTTCAAAAAGAAAACTACCATTTCATTTCTTGCTAATGACTTTTTCAAAGAATTTTTGAGCTTTTGTCTCTTCTTAAACAATTAAAGAAAAACTTGGGTTAATGCAAGCCAACATTATCATTACACTTCAAGGGTTTCTTTCCTCATAACTTCACATATCGTCTATTTAGTAAATAAAACACTCATGGCACCAATGTAAACACAAAAAACCCTTTACCCTTAAGAATGGTGTTACCCAATCTATCATAGGGCAATGTAAGCATACATGTCCCATGGGTTACTTACACTTCACTCGGAGATGCTATGATAAGCACACTAATCGATCATATCATAGACACAATATTCATCCATAATTTAAACCAAAAACCACCGGTCATACCACTTTTTAAAACCAATTAGACTTGAAGCTATACCCTAAAAATGATCACACAATGCCTCAAGAAAGTTTACATTAACCTTTACAGGCATATAAGACATGTCTCTCTTATTGATAGTTTAACAAACATGTGGTGTTCTCACAATGTAAGAGCATGAATATGCAAAATAACAATACATGTGAAAGAGCCCAATGCATCAATTTATCACCAAACATACCACTTGTAATCATACTAACCCAGTTAAGTCACGTACCGCTCAATTAAGCAAACAAACATCAAGTGGATGGTTCATCAAACACTTTGTGTGCACTAGTGTGTGGAAGCATGAATTTTGCATTTTAGCATTTGAGACAAGACACACATTAAGAAATCTTTATCCCAACAACCACATTCTACCAAATTTAGCTCAACTGAATTAAATTCAAACAAAAAGAAACCATGGAATGTGATTATTATTCGTATTTTAAAGATCATACCTTGTAAGTTACTAAAAAGAGGAAAGTTATGAAAACAAAGTCCAATATACTTATTTGGGGTTTCATTCTCGAAGTTCCTATTCCATCTTGTTCTATCACCTACAAACACCCCAAAAAGAAAGCTAAAAAATGAGTTAAAATAATTAGAAAATATCAACAAAAATCCCTTGGGTTTCCTACTTAAAGTTGCGGCTTGACATATTTTGCCTAGAAAATTTATGTCTCCATTTGGAAGACTTGAAACGGAGACCCAACTTTAGATCAATACATCTTTGAGGCATTTTGGGAAAAGGTGAGGACACAATGAAATATTTACTATCTCGCCACTTTAAAGATTTAAACCTTTGACCCAACTTCACATCAAATATTCTAATAGTCTCATTGGGCATTGGTGAGAGTATCAAAAATTCACTTGTTACACACGTAATTTTACATTTATCAGCCTTCATGTGAGGAGATTCATTTTGTGCTTTAGGAATGATAAACTCCAAAATCTAGGGATTTTCCTCCTCATTTAAAAAATTCATCATTTGCTTGTGTGGATCGACTTTCATCATGTCCACTAAGCATAATGCTGAAAAATGGTTCGGGTGAGGTCTACTCCCTAATTTTAGAGTTGCATTCATTTTGACATTCTTTCCCAGAAATGGACTAGAGCCTTCACAAAGGATTTGCCTGGCTTTTAGTATTCAAACTTGGCATTATCTCTCATGTTTGGTACAGTTGGTTTGGAAATCACTGAGGATTAATCAACATTGAGCTCATTTGGAAAAGTGTCTATACCCATGGTATTTGAAAAATTAGCCTCCATAACCACTTACTCTATCCTTTAGATTTCCTTTTTACATGCCACCAAGGCTTGATGCATAAAAAATATATTATTTCATGTTATTTACACTTAATCTAAGAAATGTTGAAACATTTCTTCAACACAATTATATCTGGCACGTTGCTCTTCCTTTTTCTCCTCATAGGACCTATCAGACTCATAAGAAGAACTAGCATTTGGGTTAGTATAATGAGGGGAAGGGGAATTTAGACAATCACAACAATGTCCATCTCCACCACCACATAAGGAACAATTATTCTCCCAAGAGGATTGAGATTGTGCACATATCTCATTTCAGGGAGCATATCTACAATTTTACAAAAAGTAGGGTCCACCACAATATGAAATGGATTATCAAGATAAGATTTCCAACCACCAAACTCATATTCATTACTAGATGCCATAGTAATAAATAAACAAAAATAAAAATCTACCTAACATAAGAAACAAAAAAAATAACAAACAAATATTTACAAGTTAGAACCAAATCAAGTAACCTAAAATTCAATACTAACTAAATACACCGAAATGTTCCCCGACAACGGTGCCATTTTCTATGACACTCAACTTACACGTGAATTTAAATGCAAGGCGGTTGTTATCAATATAATAACCCAACAAGAGTCGGGGTTGAATCCAAGAGGAACAATGTTAGTGGCAAATGAGAATATTCGAAGTGAAAGTACTTACTAAATTCAAACTTAAGATACAAAGATATAGGAGTTTTAAATGTTTTCATAGATATGATAAATTTTGGTCTTCTAAAAGACTAGTTCAAAAATAAGAATAACTAGAGTATAATCAATTAGGCACAGCTCTTGGGATTATTCTTTCCTAGCGACAAGTTATGCATGGGAACATAATGATTCGGTGTAAATTCCAATCGTTAATTATGCGGTAGTCTAGGTTTAAAATCCTTGTTTCTAGTTTGTCAACAAAGTCTGAAAGATGTCACTCATTGAACCTTACGAGTACCTGATGAGAGTGTCAATTAAAGCCACCCAACACCTCAATTAGGTATACCCATTTCTAGGATGATACCCATAAATTGTCTATTATTGCCTTGGTTCCCACATCCCTTTCCAAGGATGATGTGGGTTGAAAAAGTTCACCCAAACCCCTCTTTCAAGGATAGTTTGAGCTTTCTATATCTTGGGATTTTCACCCATCAAACCCATTTGGGTATTTGGGGATGTCACCCACAAATCCCAACCAATTTAATCAAGCAATAGTATAAACCATCATTAACAAACTAGAATCTACACAAATACATCACAACCCACATACAATTTCACCTTAATCAAGAATAAACCCAAGAGGTGGATCTAGAACATTATTAGGATAGTGAAAACAAATATACCAAGATGTGCATCAAAGTTATTCATAAGAAAAATAAAGAGAGTACAAATCACACTTGAGACTCAAATGAATCTTCAATAGACAAAGTAAAATGTACACTTTAAAGTTCCTCAAATTAATTCTTACCTCAAATTAGTATAAATTCAAGCTCCAAGATCCATGCGATAAACCATAAACTAAGGATAGGATAATATGTGAGATAAAAGATAGAATAAAACATCAGCTAGAAAGCCTTATTTAAGCCCCTAATTCCATATTTTCCAAACACTACAAAAAAAGCCCTTCAAACTCTTCCGCTCTACCACGATCGCAATCCCTAGACTGTAATTGTGGCACCGCTATAGTGGTATTCATATCACAAATTCCCTTTTGTTGACTTGTTAAATAACCGCGATCGTGACCCTCAGTTTGCGATTGCGGTAACTGAGGGTAGACTCCTCGACCTATAATTTCAGCTTTTGTTATTTTTGCTCAAATTCTCTTTCAACTTCTACTTAGCTCATTATCAAGTTTCCTGGTTCATCTTTTCATTACAATTTTTACCTACACAATTGAGCATTAAGTAAGAATGTAACAATAAATCAATAAAAAATCATGATAATTTAGGCTTAAAAAATGCTAGTAAGTTGCTAACTTAATGACTTATCACTAACTCTATTACTGACATCGTCCAAGACAATAGTAGTCTAACAAAGCCTTTAACCATAATCAAAGAATATCTGGTTGGGACATGCGATCGACCATAGCCAAAACCAAAACCAAACAAATAACAATAATCTAAAAAATACAAATCATGAAATAGGTTTTTCCAAAGTATGGAAGCTCACCACTTCAATCTGACTCGAAGTTGTCCTCGAATGCAAGTCATTCAGCAGGAGGAATAGTAGTATGGTTGATTCATGTATCTCGTGGGAATACAACACTTGAAGATGGTTAGTAGAGAGAATGCTATCATGTAACGCTGGGATAACGATAAAATAATGACATCATTATAAACCTAATCAAATAACCATATGCAATCACATATATACATACTTATATATATATCGATATATATATATATATCATGCTGGGATATGTAATAAGGTTTTAACATGCATTTAAAATCTTAACCTAGATTATGTTGCTTAACCGTCATAAAATCCACCCATGGGCTATAGGGTTTAGCTCCCCCTACTAAAAAAGCCCAGATACGTGTTAGCCGTACAAACTAGAGGTATCAAGGTAGACTAGGGAAAGCCCCGGTACCACGTCAAACAAAGATACAATCATATTAATAGTGTGAACCACGCATATAGGTCATCATGAGTAAACCTTATGA
The DNA here is from genome assembly GCA_026120095.1 of Capsicum chinense. NCBI lineage: Eukaryota > Viridiplantae > Streptophyta > Magnoliopsida > Solanales > Solanaceae > Capsicum > Capsicum chinense. The sequence continues at coordinate 61,413,105 of JAPEIP010000008.1, read as the reverse complement.
TGACAATCTCGAGTTTCAAGACCTTATAATGACAATCACGAGTTTCAAGAGTTTGTCCTTTGGAACTGCACCTTCCAGCTAGCTATCAAAACTCCCATTATGTCCCAATTAAAACCTTTAGCATATAACCAAACCTAAAATTCCAGGAGTTAATTACTAAGGCATTATAAAGTGGTATCGTCATACCGACTATAGCTTGGAAGCAATATCACCATCCAACCTTAGGGGAGTACTTTGTACCCTGCATACTCCATTATTAAAATCACTTAGGGGATTCCTTCGGACCCTACACGGTTTTCTGAACTAGCCTTAACCATTTAACCATTTTGTTCCATGCATAAGTTTCGAGAAATAGTTAAACCAAACACTTTGTGGTTCAAACCTTTCTCATAACTACTAACCAATTTTACAAAGCAAGGTTGGGTTTATAACCACTTAAAGAGTCTCACATTTAAAGTAATTTACCATTATTAAGTTAAACCACCATACCCATGTAACTAGATGTTTAAAACTATAACTAAAACAAGTAAAACCATAATTAAATGATAAGAAACAATATTCATCCATAAACAACCAAAACCCCAAATCTTTGTTTCAAAACCATAACAATACAATGAAATCCATACATTAAAACGTATACCTTGAGCAAAATAAGAATAAGGGGGGAGAAAAATGCCTTAGACAACAAGAATTGCAGAGAGAAATCACTCTTGAAAGCCTTAATTTATTAGCTTGGTGAAACCATAGCTTTTGCTTAAATAGAGAGTTTGAGAGAGAATTTGAGAGTTTTTTAATGGGAATAATGTGTTAATGAAGTCCCAAAGGATGTTTTAAGTCAGGGTGTAAAAGGAACTCAAAGTGGGAAATGTCTAGAATGCTCCCAACTTAAAAGTTGTAAAAAGGTTGCATATGGTTATGGGTGGACCCCTTGACTCGTGACCACAACACAAGACTCATACCCTTGAGTCGTCACCAAGACAGTGATTTGGACATCCATACACTGTCGACTATATGACTCCATGATCGTATTCATAACCTGACCATACGACTTGTGTGGTCTAGTCATATCTAGAACAGAATCCAAGGGATTGTACATTAGATAACATACGACTCAACCCTACAACTCATAACCTATTTTTACGGCTTTTCGTGAGCCATTAGTACTCAAAGCCAAGCCAAGCCACTAAGTATCTAATTTATTTAATGATCATCCTAATGACTAGTCACCACCCCTAATGACTCATACCATCAAGCCATTACAATAACTAAAAATTCAAACACCACCCACTGAATACCTAATTACTAGGTTCACCTGACCCGTACCCATACCATATGACTTGCATGATAAGTCATCAACAAGGCCGTGAGCTCAAAGCTTAAAAGTTTTCCAAGAGGAAAAATCTAGGGTGATTCATCTAGCCCAATCATAAATCACCTCAATCTTGGTTGGTTCTACCATAATAACTTCTTTAGATACCACATATACGAGAAACTTCACTGACTCAAGCCAATCACACACAGTGTGAAAACGTGGTAAAAGCACATAATCTCTCAAAGTCTCAACCACGATCCTCAAATGTTGCACATGATCCTTAGGACACTTGAATATACCAGGATATATTTAATGAACACAATAACGAAAGAGTCCAAATAAGTCCTAAACATTGGAGTTATCAAATCCATAGACGTGAATGGGGTATTCGTCAACCGAAAAGACATAACTAAGAAATTATAATGACCATAACTAATGGTAACTAGTACTTAAATCAATCATAGAAAACATGGTTGCACCGTGAAGCTGATTAAACAAATCATCAGTACGAGGCATAGAATATCAGCTCTTCACTGTCACTTTATTAAGCTACCTATAATCAATGCACATATGAATAGAACCATCTTTTTTCTTCACCAACAATATAGGATCCCCCTAATAGGTCATACTTGATCTTATAATACCCTTACCAAAATGATCCTAAAGTTTAGAATTCAGCTCCTTAAGCTCAACAGGAGCCATACGGTAAGGTGCTATATAAATAGGTAAGGTGCAAGGCTTAAGATCAATAGCAAACTCAATCTTATAGATAGGGGGAATACCAGGCAGGTTGATAGGGAACATATCAGGAAACTTACAAATAAAAAGAATAGAGTCAAGCAATGGACTGTCCATACTAGTCTCACAAATATAAGCGAGATTAGACTCGTAACCCATAGAGATAAGCTTCCTATATCATACATAAAAACTAATCTTTGTCGGCTTGTGGCTAGCCGCTCCCTACCACACGACTAGAGGTATGCCAGGCATGTCTAAGGTAACAATCTTGGAAAAAAATCTATGACCGCATGATAGTAGGATAAATAGTCAATGCCCAGAATCACATCAAAATACACCATCTACAGAATAATAAAATCAACATAACTATTAACATCACTAAGTGTCACAATACCTAATCTAAGTACTCGATCCCCTACTAGAGAATTACCCGCGGGAGTAGGTGCACACAATGTCATGTATAATGAATCAGAAGAAAACTCCACCATGGTGTATAGTAAGACGAAATATAAGAATAAGTGGATCCTACATTAAATAAAGAAAGGGTCGACTAGTGGCATACCAAGTATAGCAGGTAATGCATACAATTGACCACTCCCACGACCTAGTTGTGAACCTAATCGACCTCTCTTCCATCATGCCGGAGAACCTCCTCAATTACCCTAGGAACTACTCCTGTAACTATGAGAACCATATCTAATTGAGGGATGAAATGGTCTAATATGGGAAGTATCTTGTGCTGAAAAATATTTCTCTACGACTATGGCAATCTTTTGAATAGTGACTAGGAAGTCCACAAATAAAACAAAAAACATTAGTTAAACTAGATCGAATAGATCCAGCTAACCCATTATAACCACCATATCTAGATTGACCATTAAATGAGCCCCCACAAAGACTGACCACTTCCCTTACCAGGGCGATCACTAGCTCTAGATTAACCTCTGCTGGTAATTTGAAGAGCTGCCTAAAAAGGTCGACGAGGTTGACTCTAAGGTTGATAGGATGAATGCAGAGGATACCTATTCTGAGAACTAGCATCTCTAGCTTGGGAACTAAGACAACTCCTAATGAATCTTCCCTGAAACATAGGCTTCTTTCCACGGGCCTTATTAACCTCATAGTGTATCTCCTACATCACCCTAGCATGATTTGAAACCTCAGCAAAAGATTTACCCGTAGTGACCTAACTCTGAGTAGACATACAAATAGGGAGTCTCAACCCTCTGATAAAGCAATAAACCCTCTAAAACTCAATTTTTGAAATAAAAGTCACATACCAAGACAACTTATTAAAATAAAACTCACACTTGCAACTCTCATCTAGCCCTTCTCAAATCTTGAAAACTTATCCTTCAAATGATCTTTAAGTATTGTTAGGCATATACCTCTCCAAGAACATCTTAGAGAACCATGTCTATGTCAAGGGAGAAAATCAAGCTAGTCTAGAATCCATATAACCTCTCCACCAATAATGAGCAGACAAGTCCAGCATAAATATGGTGTAATCTACACCAGGAGTCTCAACAAGACTTAAATAACAAAGCCTATCCTCACAAGCAATCATAAACTCATATGCATCCATTCCTTAAGAACAAAAAACGTAGGTGATGCAAATCTCAAGAATCTGCCCAATATTTTCTGCTCCTCAGGAGACATAGTAGGATGGGAAACCACTGTCAGAATAACAATTGACTAAAAAACTACTGGTGCAGGAGGAATCTTAACTTTGGGAGTCACAATTATAGGATGTGCCCCTACCTCAATAGTTTCCTAATCAGTAAACTATGCAACATCAAACGGTACACCACCAACTATCTCCAAAACTTGAATCAATGCATCACTGAGTAATGAAGAAAGAATAAACCCTGATGGATACTAGGATGGTCCCTAGCCCACCTCTAGTTGTAGTGGAATAATCTAATGCTTAGGTGTAGGAATAGGGTATAAGTAAGGCGGCCAATCCTAGCCCCTAGGTCAGATTACATCATGAGGCTATCCACAAACTCTAGGTCATCCACGAACAGGAGAAGGATCCCTAGGCTTGGTATCGAGACCCTTGTCTTATCTAGTGACAACATGTGTCTTAGCTATCTAAGAAAGAATAAAGTAAAGGGAATATATCTGCAAACCAACTCAGAATCTTAGCACGATATGAGAGAAGGAAATGAAGAACTACTAAGAATTTCTCGTAGCCTCCCAAAGATATAAATCATACATCAAGATTTTAAATTATAGGACTCTAATAGAATCTTTCTCTTGTACCAATAATTTTGGTGAAACCTAGGCTCTGATACCAATTTATCATGACTCAATTTACGAGTCACAATCGCACCTACTAAATCCCTCCAGTATGTAATCGAATAGCATAACCCAGAGCTAATCCAATGGGATAATTTGGTAAGGAATGCCCATCATAGTAAAAATTCAATAAACACAAGTTATAAATAAACACAATGCTCTACATAGATAAGTAGACAAAAAAAGAAGACCAATCCAACGACCTAGTAGATCCATCACATGATCATCTAAAGTTGATAATACCACCAAGAGACTTCGAATATAGTTTATACATCTTTCTTGATACTAAAGATAAAATAAAAATAAGAGAGAAGGAAATGGGCGACACTAAACTCTAAGAGCTCACCCTATCTCTTAAAAATAATCTCTGTGCGAACAACGATCAATGAGAACAGCTAGTAATGAAATCTTTATCAAAAAGGCAAAAAAGTATAGAATGAATACCAAAAGAATGGGTACTAGTAGGCATCATCGACTGACTGAGCTAAATCATGATATAAAATGATATAATGAAAGATAATCTTAACTAAGTCAAGGTACAAAATCAAACCTGAATCTTCTTCATCATCACTATATATAATTAGTAATTAAACCAAAATAAAAGTACAACATAAGGTATCAACATATGCCAATATCACCATGCATGATAACTACATAATTCAAAATAATAATAGCTCATCATAAAGCATTAACATAAGCAAACACAAATACAATATTGGCTTCCATATGCCAACTGGTGTATAAAGTAAAGAACTCATCACAGCATCCCATACTACTAGAGAGTAAATCCAGGAAAAACATAGAGGAATTTAACCAACAATATAACAAAACCTCATCATTATTCCACCATTTTCCTGTAATTATCATCAATCGATCATTTTTCTGAACTTTTATGTTTTACCAACATTGACCATCTACCCATATTCCATACCATTACCATCATTTAGCAGTCTTAGCTTCAAGAAAATTTGATCAATGTTACTATCTAGCCATGTCTGATTAACTAATCCATTTATTTACTATCTATCATACAACCTCTAATTGTTATTTGACAAATATTCACCATATTACCACTATTCATGGGTTATCATCTATTCATTATTCACCAACAAACCAATATTTAACAACTAGGCAATGTTTATCACTTAACCATATTTTAGCAACTAAGCATCATTTAGTTACTAGTCATTATCGGCAACTTAGTTGTGATTATAAACTAATCAGCATTGTTACTAATTATTGATAACACTAATCATCATTATAGATCAACCATAATTATCACAAGACATTTATACCACTATTCATCATTATCGCTAGTGGGATATAATCGGCATTCCTATTATCGACAACATACCCAAATTACACTTAAATATATAATAAGTATGTGATAGCCATTAAAAAGGCTAGTCAGACTCTAACTGGTAGATGTATATATAGGCACATCAATATAGTCATCCTCTGGCTTTGTCGGGTATCAGTGGATCATCATAGTCATCCTCTAGCTTTTCCAGACATATATCATCATAATTAATATCCTCTAGCTTTATTGGATATCAATATTATCGCAATATCCTCTGACCTTGCAAAGTATCATCATCTTATCATAAGATTCTCTAAACTTGTCTTGTATCATCATATCTTCATAATATACTCTAGCATTGTCGGGTATAATCATACATCATAATATGCTTTGGCTATGCCGGGTATAAATATATCATCACAACCTTCTTCGTCCATGACGGGTATCAATATATGTGCATAATCATAATTGGAGGGAACATTCATAGCATAAGCAATCATACAATGAAGTTCAATGATTTCAAGCATAACAAGAAGTATTACTTCTCATAAATTAAAAAGCAGGAGTTCTAACAATTATTCATGACATCGTTGCTAAAATCATCACAAAAAATGTTTTCAAGAATGATTTCTAGCATACTTTTTTAGAATAATCAATATCATGAGCAATGACCCATTAGGAGTATACTCAACGGCCTATCATTAGCAAAAGATAGTCTATTCATAACTTGAGCAATAGCTAATCCTCGGCATAATCCATAGATTATTCATAGCATAGCCAATATCATAATTTAAGGCTTAGGGAATATCTAATCCAAGGGCTTATTCAATAATAGATATATTCGGATGCCCAATCAATATCCCAACAATAGCATGATCAATAGCTCATCTTGAACATAGCCAATAACTCACATATATGGTTCAATCGATAAGATATTACTTCTAACATCATTAACCTTAACCAACAAGTACCAAGAATTCATAAATATTTCCTCAAATGATCATTCTCTAACCATTTAGCAAAGTATAAGGGTTCCATGGGAACTATATCATGTCTTGACTTAAGGTGGGTCAAGAACCCGCTTCTAAATCCCAAAAATATATTCTAAGTTCATTTGTACCATGGACTATGCTAAATTATAAAAATGGCTCTTAGATGTATAGAAAGCCACAATTGAACCCAAGGTAGGGATTCTACTAAAGTACTATCACTAAGTCAATTGGAACTAAAGAAACTTAATTAGATTAAGAAACTAAGGCCAATCTTGCATAAGCATGAGTGACAAGGTCACTTCTATCTAACTTAAGTAATTCTAAGCATCGTCGTGCTAGACATGAGACATAAAGTCTGACCTATTAAGGATAAAGGCAAAGAGCTAAGTATTTTATTCTACGGGTCCAAATAATGTAAAAGATTCAACTAATCCACATGTCTTGTATATCATCAAACCAACACCTAAACCCATCCTAATCTAACAAGATATCACAATTATATGATGATATAGCTCAATCTAACAAGGGATAAACCTAACCTATCTTAATGTCAAAGAAAGCTCAACAATCCACTAAACCTTTAGTTTTTCCTTCTGATAAGACTCTTCATGATTCCACACTATCAAAAAATTTACACATCAATACGAGAATATCGATACCCATATTGCACCATTGTGCTTCGGGTCCAGAAATCATGCCAAAACCCTAGGTGGGTACCACTTACGGAGAATCAATTTTTCGAGAACACACCAAGATGGAATCAAAACTCCCAAAAATGGGTGAAAACCAAGCTAAGTTTTGGGCTAAATCAAGCCCAAATTAATTTGGGGCTTTGTCAAATTTCAAGAAATTCAAGCATAAAATTGAAGGATTCTTACCTTAGATCCGAAGATATTAGCAAAAATATATGTTAATCAAGATCCTAAGATACCCTCAAGACTCAATTTTAAGGTAGCGCATAATTTTAGAGTTTTTGACTCTAAAGAATGAGTGAGGAATGGCCAAAATACAGCTTAAGGGGTCTTTTTATACCAATGCCATATCTTTAGATATGGCTATCGTACACCTAGTTGTGCAATTGCACTACTTGCCTATTCGAAAAGGTATGGCAATCACCATACTCCCGACTTCAATTGTACTACTTAATGTCAACACAGCTAACATCTGAAACTTAGAAATTTTTTAAGTGGTTGCAAAAGCCTCAGGATTCATTCGGAATCCAATAAACGTTAAAGAACAATATAAACATACTTAGTTCCACATTCCTCATGAAATGGTGTAGTCAAACTTTTCATCTAAGGTCATTGCGACCAAGTGTGGATCCCATACCGTATTTCTTATTTGCCAACTTTCTAGCTAACAGCAGGTCTACGTAGCCTATAATCAATATTATATAGTTTCTGATGTAGTTTGAATTTGCATTTAAGATCATTTTACTTAATTTTTTTCCCAATAGCTATTTTGTACCAATAAAGACTTCTAAACAGGGAAATAGCTCTACAAACTAAGTGAACTGGTCGGTAAATGACCTGTTAGCTCCAGGAAGTTTTAAATGATTTGGGGAAGGTATGGTAAAGCTCTAATGATAAAAATAAGAGGAAACGTGAAAAATGACGTAAAGGTCATTACAAGGATGCATAAGTCTCTGGAAAATAAATTCATCTATATTTTTATAGCTTTATATCCAATGCTGCGAGTTTTTGAGTTTTGTAGTCCTGTAATTAATGTAGAGGTTTCTCATTAAGTGGATCATCCAAAGGAATGTATGTTTCCACAAGCACTCTTGGTGGTGCAGATATGTAACTAAACTTATGTTAAAATGTAATGTATATGAACACGATTGATAAACTGAACTACATTGGCTCGATAATTTAATATATCATATAACGTCTATTTTTTAGGTTGGATTTTGCCAATAACATATGATGTTTTACATACTGAGAATGATTGCTCATGGTCATAGTTTTTTAAGCAGTTTAAACTAATAAAGAAAAACATAAGAATATGTGTCACAACCAAAAATCCAAAGTTCATGATGGCACTCGTCGCAGCAAACCTTGACGAGTAAGCCTATCACCCAAACTGATACACAAAAAAGTAAAAGACAGAAATACCCCCAAAGTAAGACTTCTAGTATGAAGCAGAACCATATAAGTATAATAAATGCAAAAGGAACTAAATTAATAATACAACCATAACTCCCAAAACATGATGTCAATAGTATAAGAACGTATCTAGTACAACTCAAATTCAACTGAAATACATAAGATCTCCAAAGGCCAGAGAAACTCTTATCTCTGAAATGAAAGAAAAGACATAGTCTATAAGAAAGGTAGTAAATACATCCATATGCTTAAAAGTCAATCACTACCTTGAAAAGCACAAAATATCCCCGAATCAACCAAGATGGGGCATACTCAAACAAGGACCTGCACGAAAATAGTGTAGTAGGTGTGAATACGATCCACTTATACTCCATAAGTATCATAGTCTGACCGAGCAAAGTAGATAATTAAAATATACAAGATACACATAATGAGAGAGTCACCTACAATCAGAAATTGTCCAAAAACGGTAGCCCATACCTTTAGTAATAACCATTCTAATAGATTTATATCCATCACGTATATTGCAACAACACAACAAGGTAGAACACTATTATACATCATATTAGAAACAAGGACGAACATGTATACATAAGATTGTCATGCACAATCACTGAAAGATAGGAAATATAAATGTATGATAAGCTAATATGGAAATTCCAACACAAGATAAATACAATAAGATAAGTGCAATGTTTAAGATAATGATAATGATGATGATGATGATGCATGAGGTCGTCACACAACCTCTGAGATCGCTGCACAATTCCCATACACACCTACGAAAGCAAGCCTCCCAATATAGGACCCATAGGGGGTTCGTCCACCCATATATACAATCCATAAATCCATATCTCCTGTCCACCAAATCCCTTTGGAAGGATTTTATAAGAAGTCAAATTTTCTATCATAAAATGGTGTTTCAAGTATTTCTTAATTGTTACCACTGTAGTTCCAATGTTTTTGAATGAATATAATATGAGGATGTAATATTTATAACAAATCACAAAGAATATTTCCACAAACAACCACATGATGTATTTCCACAACCAATAATAATGATATATTTTCATAACCATCCACAATGATATATTCCAAAACAACATGAGCCAATATCTACTCATTATTTTCCCTATCAATGAATTTCCGAATTGTTCATATGCCAATACAGTATGAATATAACACAATACACCGAGTGTGCTACAATAGGCTTTTCAACAATACAATATAATTAGTCACGTGTATTTTAAGGTATGAATGTCACATAGAACCCTACACGATCACACATATCACATAATATCTCAAAACAAACAATTATATCACATATCGGCCCACATATAGAAAAACACATTAAGATAGCCAATTTCACGATTAGTTCCCATCCACTTAACATGCATTTTTTATACAAATTAGCTACCCAGCCTAGCCTGAAGAGTTAACCCATAACTTACCTTGAACCAAAATCGATCTACTATACATCAACCCACGACCTTATTTCTCACGAATGATCCGAAAATCAACTTAAATAAAGAAATATAGAATATAATTATCAAAATGAAGCAAACAATGCCCTTATTGCCTATTTATGGTTCGGAGTCAAAACTAACACTCGAAACAAGTTCACAGAAAAAATGGTAAAATCATAACTTTATTTTAAAAAATGTGTTACCCATACTTTTAGGAATCTATAGCTCAAAACTCAAGTCAAAATGAGTTTAAAACAAGGTTCAAATTGAAGAAAAAGCATTTTAAAACTTTACAGGGTAAGACATTTGAAATCGATTTAAGATCAAGAATCATAGTTGTTTTGAAGGTTAAATTAAGGAAAACTAGTAACTATAGGATTTGAAACATTATTCAAGTGATAAAGGAGTGAAAGTGGGATTTAAAATGAAGACCTAAGGATTTTGGGGTTAAAAGAAATTAATCAAGAAATTTAACCAAGAAAAGAGTGAATTCTTACCTTAAATTTGTTAAAGAATCAAGAACTGGATAATCTAGCCCTCAATCACCCAAAAGCTTCACTTTTAAGCACTCACACTATATTAGGATTTATCTCTTAAGAGGTAAGACAAATAATCTGCTAATTCACGACCTAAGAGGTCTATTTATACTCCTTTAAGGTTTTCTAATGTTTCTATTGCAACTCGAAGCCTACAAAAACCACAATATTACACAAATAGTTAAAAAATGTATTGGGAAATATGCCAATCAACCCCACAGCCCAGATATGCAACAATGAAACTACGAGGGGGTAAAATAGTCAATTCATACAAATACACATATTTCACATATTTCATCAAAATTTCAAGTCTTTACATCATCCACCACTAAAAATGTAGTTCATCCTTGAACTAAGGCAAAGAAAAACCTAGATCAACAAAGATCTGGGGATATGAACTACTCAACCTCCCAAGTAGCCTCATCTATATGTTAATGTCGCTACTGGACCTTAACCATAGGGATAACTCTAAAGTAAAACCTCCTAACATCCCTAGACATGATGGAAACTGGATCCAAACAAAAGATAACATCTCGTCTAACTAAATCGACTCCCAACTAATGATATGAGACTCATCAGAGATATAATGTTAAAGTAGAGAAACATAAACAATGAACAACTAATAAATCTGGAGGCAAAGCTTACTCATAAGCCACCACACCAAAAGTCCAAAGAATCTCAAGTGGACCGATATACATGGGGTTAGGCTTGCCCTTCTTCCCAAACCTCATTACACCCTTTATGGTTGAAACATAAAGGAAAACACGATCACCCATACTAAATCCTAAGGAACGAAGTCTACGATCCATATAACATTTTTGCCTACTCAAAGTTTCATGAAGCCTATCCTGAATAATCCTAACTCAATCAAATGACTCATAAAGCAAGTTTGTACCTCGAGGTCTAACCTTAAATACATCAAACCAACTAATTAGAAAGTGACAACACCTACAATACAAAGCCTCAACAGGATTCATATCAATACTTGAATGGTAACTATTATTATAAGATAACTTTTCTAAAGCCAAATATTGCTCTCACTCACTACCAAAATCCATCACATATACGTGGAGCATGTCCTCTAAAACCAGGAAAGTCTGATCAAACTGACCATCTATCTGGGGGTGAAATATTGTGCTAAAGTCAACCGACATACCAAATTAGTCCAGAAAAGTCTTCCAAGAGTGCGAAGTGAACACAAAACTCTGATCTAAAATGATAGAAAATGGCACACGATGAATTAGCATAATCTCGGAAATATAGATATGAGCTAACCTCTAGCACTGAAGGAGACCAGGACCGAAAGGAAATATATAGACTTTTTTAGTCGCTCTATGATGACTCAAAAACTATCAAATCCATGGGAAGAGATAGCCAATCCAATAATAAAATCCATAGTAATTTTTTTGCATGTCAACTCGGAAATGGGTAATCTCTAAAGCAATCCACTAGGACTTAAATGTTCACCCTTCACCTATTGACAAAAAAGGCAATGATCGAAAAAATCTGCCATATCCTTTCTAATACCATCCACCAGTAATGTGCATCAAATAAAGATACATCTTATTCACTCCCGGATAGATAGAATACCTGGAATAATGGCCTTCAAAAATATCAATCTGATCTAATTACCCACTATTGGAAATCAAACTCAATCCTCAATCCTTAAAACTACATCAAAATCAAGTGAGGCTTCCTTAACCTTACCACTGAACATTTTATCTCGAATTGATCTCAATCCCACACTATCAAACTGATAAGCTGGAATCTACTCCAACAAAGAAGACCTAGCTTTCACAAATGACAAAACGTACCCAGGGTAAGAATACTAGGCCTAACTATCTGGTTAGCTAAAGAGTGAACCGCTAAGGCCAAAGTCCTATCCTAAATAAAAAGATATACCAAGCTACCTATGCTAGTCGACTTACAGCTCAAGGTATCTGTAACCATATTAGCCTTTCTCGAATAATAGAGAATAGTCAACTCTTAATCCTTAAGCACCTAAAGCCAATGGCGTTGCCTCATATTAAGCTCTAGATGGGTTAAGAAGTATCGAAGGCTATGATGATCTAAGAAAATCTCACAATAGACTCCATACCTTTAGTGCCTCTATAAATTCAAAGCAAACACGGTCCTTCACAACTCAAAATCATGGGTAGGGTAATTTCTCTCATGGGTTTTTAACTGACGAGATGCATAAGAAATCACCTTACCCTCCTGCATCAATATAATACATAATTCAACACCTAAAGCATCATAAAATAAGGTAAAGTCACGCCCTCCTTGTGCAAGGTAAAGGTAAGAGCTAAAGTCAACAGGTCCTTGAGCTTTTGAAAGCTAGCCTTAAGATAATCAGACCATTGAAATGAAATCTTCTTCAGAGTCAACTTGGTCAAAAGAGCTAAAATAGATGAGAATCGCCCAACAAAACATCCTGAATAACCTGCTAAGCCAATAAAACTCTAAATCTTGATGGGAAAAGTAGGTCTTTCCAAATCATTACAACCTTTTCTTGACAAAAGATAGTACCCTCCTAAGTTACCACATGATCGAAGTAAGAAAAAGCATCCAACAAAAACTCCACTTGGAGAACTTAGCATAAAACTTCTCATCTCTCAATCTCTGAAGCATAATTTGTAAATACTCCTCATTCTTAACCTTACTCTTTAAATAAACCAAGATATCATCTACAAATACAATAATAAAAGAGTTGAAATATGATCAAAACAGTTGGTTCATCAACTTCATAAATGGGTCAAGGGTATTGGTCAACCCAAAGAACATGAACAAAAACTAATAATAACCATATCAAGTTTGAAAAGCTATCTTTGGAATATTGAAAACTCTAATCCTCATATGGTGATAACTAGAACTCAAATCAATCTTTCAAAACAATGCGGCACCCTGAAGCTGATAAAATAAATCATCAATATGAGGAAGAGAATACTTATTCTTAACCGTCACCTTGTTCAATTGTCGTTAATTAATACACATATAAATAGACCCATCATTTTTCTTCCAAAACAAGACAGGCGCACCCCAAGGCGATACACTAGGTCGGATAAATCCCTTATCCAATAACTCTAACAAATAATCCTTTAATTTTTTTCAAATCAACTAGGGCCATCCTATTAAAAGGAGCAGAAATGGGATTGGAGCCTGGCTCCACGTCAATAGAAAAATCAATATAATAATCTAGAGGCATACAAGGCAAATTATTAGGAAAAACATATATGAACTCACAAACAACACAAATAGAATCTAAGGAATGAGGTGAAGCAACACTAATATCACGAATATGGGCCATACAATATAAACATCCCCTCTTAACAAATCTACGAGCCTGAACATATGACATATTCCTCTTAGCACCCAAATAAAATACACCCTTCCAAGCTATTCTTTGTAATTTTGATAAAGCTAAAGTCATGGTCTTAGCAAATAATCTAAGATAGCATGCTAAGGAGCCAACCAATCCATACCTAAAATAACATTGAAATCAACCATATCTAACACAAGCAAATCTACAAAAGTCTGACGCCTAGAAAAAGTCACAACACAAGATAAGTACATCTGATCCACCACTAAAGAATTACCTACTAGGTAGATACACCAATAGGCATGTTAAAAGGCTCACAAACAGAGCCAAAACCTAAAGCAAAATATGCAGACACATAGGATAAAGTTGATCCAGGGTAAAATAAGACAGATGTCGATCTTAAATAAATAGTGATAATAATATCTGAAGCCTATACCTTAGGGATAACTGGTATAGCATAACACTGTCTATAACCAACAACCATTTTCCTATCCCCATGACCACCACCATGAGCTCCACTACCTCCGCCCTTCGCACCTCTAGTAAAACCTCTACCTCCTACATCTAAAATAGTAGTAGCTCTAATCACATAGTGGGAATAGTCCTTGGCCACATAGCCAGTCTTATAACACATAAAGAAACCACTATAGCCTAATTCAACAGAAGAAGGTACAACTAGGCTTGGAAGACCACCCAAAATTGTTGAACCAGAAGATTCACTACCCAAACTCTACAGAGCCTCCTACACTAGCCCACCCTAATATCTATGAGAACCTTTGAAATTTTTACCTTGAGAAACCTGGCCTCTAAACTCACCAAAATATAGCACTTTCTTAGCGCCACCCTGAGATGCTCGAAGAATACCCTCAGTCATCTTAGCAAGATCTACTATAATTTGAAAGAATACTTAAAATACAATTATCTAATACATAGACAACTTAATAGATACATCCAAACCTTTTAAAAACTTTTGAATCTTCTCATACTCTATGAAAATACTAGCATGAGAATATTTGGACAAGGCATAAAAGCATTACTCATACTCGACAATAGTCATAGAGCCCAACTCTAGGAGATCAAACTAAGCACACATATGATCCCTCAGAGAGTAAGGCCTAAATCTTTTAGAAAAGGCATCAACAAAATGATCTCAAGTCATCATTAATAAAACCAATAGTTCTATAACCAACAAGCGAGCTCCACCAATCTCTAGCTGCATCTCTTAACTGATAGGTAATATAAGCAGCCCCTTATGACTCAAAATAACCCAAATTATGCAACTTATCTCGATAACAAATTAGAAAGTTATAAGCATCCTCATCCACATAACCACTAAATCTTGGAAGACCCAAATTAATAAATTTCATAAAACTTTTCAATTCCTCAAAATACACAATAGTAGTCACACTAAGAAGAGGTTTAGTGAATTTGGCTAGCTGAGATCCCATCTGAGGAGGTAACAAAAATGTATTCTAAACTTCGGATCCTAGAACATCATGTGTAGATGTCGGCACTGAAACAAGAATAAGACTCAGGGACTGAAGATTACCCAAAATAGAAGCAGGTGCAACTAGGGAATCCACATGCGATACTGGAGGAAGACGTGGCAGAACCAAAGGAGAATCCTCTAAGGAGGTCAACAACTACATCAACAACCTCTCTAAGATTGGGCAGGTGAACTCTAAGGAACTGGAACTAAACTTTCACCCCCAGCATATTCAACCTAAGGCTTAGAGGAGTGTTTCCTAGTGTTTCTACTAGGTGGGGAAAATCCATAGGCCCATTTTCTCCCATAAATCCATCAAAAACTCTATGCTTTCCCTCTAGGTGAAGGCTCAACATGTCTCTCGCAGGACCTAGTCGATACCATCTATGCAAAATAGTAAAACATAACTCAGATCATAAGGTATAAAAGAAAATTGATGACTAGGAATAAAATTAGGGAAACATCCCAATGATATTCTATTACCTCTAAAAGATAGATACAAATGTCGACGTACAATCTATGAGACTCTATCAAACATCCTGTTCTTACACCATTGAGACTAACAAAACTTGAATACTCTGATACCAATTTGTTATGACCCAAGATCCAAGGGTCATTATGGCACTTGCCACAGTACACCTTAATGAATAAACCTTTCACCTAAACTGATATATACAATATGAAAAAAAAAATTACCCCTAGGTCAAGGCTTCTAGAAAATAGCCGAACTATATAATTATAAAAAATGCAGAAGAAACAAAATCAATAATACAATCATAACTCCCAAAAGCTGATGTCAACAGTATAAATACGTATCTAGTACAACTTTAATCCTATTGAAATACATAAGATCTCCAAATACTAGAGAACTTTGTCTCTGAAATAAAGATGAAGGTATAGTCCATATTAAAGGTAGTATAAAACATCTAAATGCCTGAATGTCAACCATTACATTAAAAAAAAGTATCGCCCGAATCAACCAAGCTGGTGTGCACACAAACTAGGACCTGCACCAAAATGTCATAGTAGGTGTGAGTACGATCCACTTGTACTCAGTAGATATCATAGACAGATAGAGAAAAGTAGATAACAAAACATACAAGATACACATAATGGGAATGTCACCTGTAGTAAAGAAATGTTCCACAACAGTAGCCCACATCGCTTGCACTAACAATTCTAATACATTTATATGCAGCACGTATATTGAATAAACACAAAAAGATAGAACACAAGTATCCATCATATCACAAATAAGTAGAAACAAGGAAGAACATGTATATACAATATTGTCAAATACAATAAATGGAAGATAGCACAAATAAAGGTTTGATTAGTCAATATTGCAATTCAAACACAACATAAACATAATAAAATAAGTGCAATGTATAAGATGATAATGATGAGAATGATTATGATAAAGCACGAGGTTGTCGCACAACATTTGGGATCATTGCAGAATACCTAAATACATCTACGGAGGCAAGCCTCAGAATATAGGACTTATAGGGGTTCGCCAAACTTTATACTATCCATATATCTATATCTCCTACCTGGCACATCCCTTGGGGAGGGTTTTGTATGATATCGCATTTTCTATTATAAAAATTATTTGTAAGTATTTCTCAAGTGTTACCACAGTGGTACCAATATTTTATGATCGAGTATGATATGAGGATGTAATGCTCAAGAACAATCACAATGAATATTCTGACAACCAACCACATAATGTATTTCCACAATCGACTATAATGATATATTTCAACAACCATCCATAATGATATATTCCACAACCACGTGATCCAATATCCATTTATTATTTCCACCATCCATGAAATTCCACGTGTTCATATACCAATAAAGTATGAATATAACACAACACATAAATGGTACAACAATATGAATTTCAACAACACATTACAATATTCTTATATATTTCAGGCTATCAACATCACAGAGGACTCACATGGTCACACATATCACATAATATCTTAAAACCAACAATTATATCACATATAGAACCCCACACAATGAAAATACATTAATATAGACAATTTAATGATTATTTCTCAGCCCCTTAACTTGCATTTTGTATAAAAATAAACTACCCAACCCAGTCTAAAGAGTTAACCAATAGCCTACCATAAATGCTAAAACCGATTTAGTATACTTCAACCCTCGGCATTATTTCTCACAAATGATCTGTACATCAACTAAAATCAAGAAATATAAAAAAATACACATCAAAACAAAGTCAATGATGCTTGTATTTACTTTTTTGGTTTGGGGTCAAAACGGACCTCCGAAATGGGTTTTAAAAAGGGAATGAAAAAAATCATAACTTTACATCAAAAACATGTTCCAAATACTTTTATGAATCTACAACTAGAAACCCAAGTCAAAATGAGTTTAAAACGAGGTTAAAATCTAAGAAACTATTTTTAAACTTTACTGGGCAAGGCTTTTAAAATCTATTTATAGTGAAAAATCAATGTTGTTTGATGGTTAAATTGAGAAAAAAATAGTAATTATAATATTTTGAATATTATTCAAGTGAATAAGGAGTGAAATTGGATTTAAAATCATGCCCTAAGGATTTTGGGATTCAAAAAAGTTAATCAAGAAATTCAACCAAGAAAACTGAAACTTGTAAGAGAATCAAGAAATGGATGCTAATATAGCTCCCATAAGCTTTTCTTTTAAGATCTCACACTATTTTAGGGTTTATTTCGAAATGGACAAGGGAAATAATGAGGTAATCTGCGACCAAAGAGTTCTATTTATACCCCTTTCATTTTTTTGTTTTTTCTATTCTGACCTGGGGAGTGAGATCGCACCATCCCCACCAGGATAGGTCAGTCATGATTACACCAATACCATGGCAATCGCACTAGTCGCGATCGCGATAAAGGCTGGCGATCACCAGCATACCAAATATCAGCTAGAAACTTGGAGATTCATTCAGAATCTGATATATGCAAACGAACTTTGTAAATACACTAAATTCGATGCTCTTTAATCAATGGAAATTTCAGATTCTCAGAAAGGTGCCGATTTCACAAAGTTGACCCCCAAAACTCAAAATCCCAATTTTTCTAAATTGGTTGTCGAAAAGAGATTTAAAATTCATAGAACCATACCAAATATGATACCACCCTGAAATTGAAGTTTTGGATCTGCTTCCACTATTTGTTATGTCATTCATTGCTCAGATCACAATATAGCCACAAAAATCCATAATAAGGCTCTAAAAGACTCCAAAAATCATAATATCGTACAAATGATACCAAAATGCATTTAGAACCATTCCAATCAACTTCACACCACATAAATATCACAATAAAACTATGGAGAGGGGTTATATAGTCAATTCACATAAAAATTTATAATCTACATATATTTATCAAAATTTCAGATCGTTACAATATGTGTGTTATATTTGATTAGTATAAAAGTATTATAATAAGTGTAAGCATTGTGTATTTGAATGTACCTTACTTTTATCATATTTTACATCTTTGGATAATGTGTGCATAAAATTTAGGAGGAGGAGAAATCAACTTAGTGAATTATACTAGTCAATGTCCAAGTCTTACAAAAAAAAGTATTTGAGTCTATTATGGCTAAAGTTTGAAAGGTTAATCACGGAGTTACGTATTATTTGTATAATATCAGATATGATAAGTAGGAAAGATGTCATGTTCCAACAAACATAAATAAGATGTAGACATCGAATATTTTTGAATATATCAATGGTTGTCTAGTAGATACGCATGAACTCCCTATATTGGAATTTCTGGAAGATGCAACAATACTTTTTGATACATAAAATTGGAAGAATTGAGAAATAGCATCATATACAAAAATTACATTGGGTAGATGATTTGAAGAAATTATAGTTCTAAACATGGAAAAATCCACTCGGTTAACGGTATATTTTTAGAAGTACGTCTCTTATATATTATATGCACGAGGAAAACAAAACAAAAATAATGTATCTGCATTGATGTTATAGACTTCGGATATGGGTATCTGCTTTTTTTGGTTTATGTTGATCTAAAATTTGTGTACTATTTTATTAGAGATACTAACAGTTTTAGTTCTTCATACATAAATTTTGTTTATGTTGTGATGTTTCAGAATTATTGTGTTTCTCTTTTTTACGTACTAATAGCATAACTGGTGATTGGTTGGATAGCTTAATTCTTCATCAGAGTATGCATACTCTATATATGAAGAAGGTAGAAGGTACATTATTGACCTTGACAGAAAAACATATAAGTGTGGATGGTTCAAACTTGATGAGATACCATGTCGGCACGTGATGATGTTTTGAAGAGGAAATACGTAAAAGATATGGGACCCTACTATTTTGATTATTACAAGCTAGCAAAAATTGTCAAGATATATGAAGTACCTATAAAACCAATGCTAGATGTGAAGGAATAGAATATGCCTAAAGAAGTTGAAAATAAAGTAGTCATACCACCGAAATACAACAGACTACCGAGTAGGCCAAAGAAAGTTATGCATACTGATAAAACTATCTTTTCAAGAATAAATTATTGTGGAAGATCTGGTTATCAAGGTCACAATAGAACGACTTGTAATTTTTTTTAAAGGAGAGGTGATATAGTTGGTCCCTACTGGTTAGTAATGCATTTAAAACTTATTTTTTCTAAATAATTTAGTGTTCTTGAAAAATGTTAGAAGTTATTACTGTGAATATTTTGTTATAAAAATTTTAGTTTTTGTGTCCATTCATATGTGTGGAGAAATATTTAATACAACCTAATAAATTACTAATTCATCAGTATTCCATATACTAGTGTTTTGTTATACAACTATAAAATCTATGAAGAAACATAAAGACTAGTAATGCAAGATACATTATAATCTTACAAGTTTGTTTAAGAATTCTTTTCAAACTTAAGATACATTATAACCTTATTGGCTGAATTAAATGCATTAATGTATAAAAGATACATAAAATATTTTTACAAGGATACATAAAATACGCAGAAAATGTTGAAGGTTTATTTTTCAATATGTATATTTTAACTAAAAAATGTGTAAAGATACATTTTCTTTGACTAAAAAAGATATTATGAAAATACATTTTTTTTAAAAATTATTACATAAATAATTTGCATTCTGAAAATACATTGTTTTAGATGAACAATTTATAAAGATACATAAATTGGTTGTGCAGTAAATTAATGAACTGTAAAAATGCATTTGTGTCTAAAAAAGTAGAAGATACATTATTTTAATTAAACATTAAAGATAAAATTTTTTGGAAAAATAAAGAAATTATGGAGATACATTTGTGGAAAATTATTACAATGATTATTGATGTGTCCCGGAAACATGGAACATGTGATGCTTAAAATGGTGAAATTATGCATTGACTTAGATCGTTCTATCGGATATGATGTGTGTTTTATGTGATTAGAAGGTGAATAAGGTAGGAAGTGGTGTTGAACTAAAAAAAGAAAAGAAAGTGTTGAAAAATTGAAGTACTGGTCAAGCTACGAGTCATTAAGTCACCTTATGACTAGTAGCTAGACTCATAAAGATAACAATTGGCAAAGAGAATATCCAGAAGTAAAGTCATAGAAGACAACGAGTCATACTTTCAAATTAATACTCGTAGTGTAAAGCTGTACTGAGAATAGTGTGAAAACTCCATAAGGTTTATGCTCCAACAAGTGAAGGTCATGAGTCGTAAGGATTGACTACGACTCGTGGTGAGAAGTCATAAATATAAAAATCTCAAGATCCATAAATATGAAAAGTTACTGAAGTGACTACTATTATCAACATACGACTCTTAAGGTGACACTACGAGCCTTAACGGCTGAAGCCTGAAAAGTGATACGACTGTAGGAAACAATTCATAACTAGACGTAGTAACTTATTGTCGGAAGAGTAACTACTGCCAACTTAGTTTTAATATTTTGTTTTGATTAGATTTTCTTTGTTATTTTGACATACTATAAATACCCTAGGGTTATTCCTTTATTATGTTTTGCACTTTTACAATTTTCTTCACACTTTTAATTACTTTGATTATTGATACAATTGTTCTTGAGTTTTTGGTTTCGCATTTGAGTGGAGGTATTGGATTTTAATCTTTCATTAGTGTGAAATTAATTACATGTCTTATTCATTGATTTTCATGGATTATTACATGAGAATGAGCGGCTAATTTCCTTGACTAGGGTTGTAGGAACTCTAGCGGATCAACAATGTAAGAGAAGTGGGAGATTAATTTTTTCTATTTGCAATTATGTGTATTATGATCTTCTTCATATTAATTGTATCCCAAGCTATTGTAGAAAGTGGTTAATTGACTTTCATTGAGAACATCCTCACAAAGGAGTTTGAGATTAGAAAAAGAGGTTGCGACAGTAATTCGAGGCTATTAACCCTTATCTAATCAACTTAGGTCTCAATAGGTAAAAGTTGTAAAGAGGTTACAGACAAGGGATAATAAGTCCATGACTTAAGACAAATAAGGTAAAGGGTGATATTTATCAACACATTCATAAGATGGTTGATAATACCTAGCTCACCAACTTCTCATACAGAATAGTGGGTTAGGTGAATCAAACATGAGAAAATTTTGGAGATGAGAAGACAGGGGGAAAACAGTCCTATTGTTCATCTCTCATTGTTTACAAACTCAAGCATTCAAGTTTGGCTACATGTTACTTTTAACTTTAACTCCACTCACTTACTTTACTGCACTGCGCATAGATTTTGTAAAGTTTGAAAGACTTTTAATGTATTTCCTATGGGTTTGACCCAAACCTGGTTTGATTTTTTATAGTTGACATCAATCATGGCATACTTTATTGGATTTCAGTTTTTGGGTGACAACAAATTCTGGCACCATTGCCGGGAAGTACAATGTGAATTGTTGACTAAAGTTGGTGAAGTTCATGGGTTTTTCCTTTCTGTTCTTGGTTGGGTATATCTCGATGTATGCCCAGCACTAGGATTCAAGGAAATCCCTTACTCCCTATTGATCTAAAACCCAAAAGAATTCTGCAAACACCAAGAAGGATGACAAAGCAAATTCATGATGGTGTTGCAGAAAGGGTTCAGAATGATCCACTTGTCCTGCCTCCTAATCCACAAAATATTGCTAATAGACGAAATGAGCAGATGATATAAGAGGCATCCAAACATCAGAGAAGAGCAGTTGAGGAAGCCAGGCTAGCTAGAAAGTAAAACCTGTTAGGCCAAAGTCGATAAAGTGAGCAAGAGGTGGCAGAGTTCGAGTGGTCCTAATGTATCAATATCTATAACCGTATTATAAAGATGAAGATATAGGGTACATTGAAGCTACTCATATAGGATTCATTATTTCTCCTTAGTTACCCACAAATTTTAAGTTGAATATCATGAGTGCAATAATCTAATTGCTGAATTTAAAGAGAGTATGTTTTTTAGTTGTCTACTGATGATGCAAACATGTATCTTGCCAACTTTACTGGGACTTGCACTTAGTATACCATTCTAGGGGTAGATCGGAAAG
>JAPEIP010000008.1:61347338-61362218 GCA_026120095.1 Capsicum chinense | reverse complement strand
AAATGAAAAGTTTTTTGAACATAAATTTGGGTCAAGATCTTTCCCGAATTAGGAGTTACAAATTTTAGGCTAGGCTAGGCTCGAATGAGATCTGAGTAAGCTATGGTTTAAAGAAATTTGGAAATGGATTGGAGGAATTTGATTAATTTTAGCATGGTTCCATGTTATCTAAGAGATAAGGAACCCATAGGAATTTTTGAAAGTGAATTTGGGAAAACAAAACTCTCAGGATCGATCTTAACATAAAAGGGTTAGTTTGAAATATAGTGGTTTGTGGGTGTGTTGTTAAAATGGAAAATCTAAAAGGTTTTCCAAAGTTTTATATCATGCATATCATTGTAGAGACTCTTTCCATAGTGGAATAACTCTCCCTATATCATCAGTCAATAACCATCAAACCAACTATAACAGCTGACTTCCGCTATAGCAATGTCACAATAGTGGGATTGGGCCGCAATAGCAACATAAGTAATTATTTATTCAAAAAATTTTCCCAAAAATATTTCATTATTCTAAAACAAATTTTGGGAAGGTCAAGGGTGATTTAGGTGATTTTCAACAACTTTTCATCATTTTTTACCACAAAGTTATGTAATTTGTCCCCTTTTACTAGATTTCAGTTAATTAACATTATAATCACAAGTTTTAATATTATAGGGGAGATTTAAAGCTTATCTTAGATAGTTTTCTTGTGCAAGAGGGAAGATTCTGTGTATAACTCTAGGTTTTAGTTACTGATCATCAATTTACTCTTGTATGTCATTCATTAACTAAAGTAACCATCAAATTGATAATTTTTAGGTGAATTAGTGGTAGAAAATCCATAGGATTGGTGGGATGATCATGATTTTTTCATGGGGATTCGATCTTCAGATTTAATCCTCGATATGGTTGGTCACTAGGAAGATTACATAATGTGGTTATGTTCTTAGACCATAATTAAATAGAAATTTTGTGGAAGGGCAGGGTTTAGGATTAAGATAGGTGTTGGTTAATGTAGTTTGCTACAATTTGTGTAATGTGTGCAGAATAAATATTCCTTATTATTGCTTGTTCAATGGATGATACTAAGGAATGAAAAAGGGTTTAGAAGGTTGTTTAATAATCTAAGTGAAATCACATTCATTGAACCTATATATAAATCTTGTTTTTATATATGGTAGTTGCTATCATTGTTTTTTGATTATTGTGATCTTCTATTGGTTATTTGTGAGATATTTTAGGATTTAGACATCTTTATGGGATTGGTGAAAAAGATTGGAATGTATTTGATGACTAGGTTTAGGTAAATTAATAGAGATCCTCCCCTGTAGGTCATGAACAGTACAAAACCATAAGAACTATAGCATGCATGTACAATGTCCAAATGAGTGTGAAAGTTCCACAAGTGGATTAGGGATTATGTGACTTACTGTTATCTTTGTTCCTTGAGTGAATTGGCTTAAGTGTTGATTTGATATTGTGGTTTTTGAATTGGCCGAACTTATATATTTAGTGTCTTGCTTTGAAGTACTTATGGGGTTTTCAGACATGATCATTTTTGATATGTTGGATTTTTGTATTATTCGATGTATGACTTGATTAGCTCCATATCATGTTTTCTTTAACTGCAATTCTAAGACAATGACTTTACCTATTCATTGGATGGATAAACTAGAGTGGAAGGGTGTGTATAAGTCCAAACCTATGGAAATCATATATTAAATTTGGGCTAGAAAGATAGAAGGAAAAGGGTGTTCAACATTTGTAATATCCCATATTTCTCAAGCTTAATTTAGCTCTAAGTACTTGAGGATTCGTACCTAAAATTTTTAAAATACTCAGTATTTTTCAGTTTAGAGCTTACCAAGGTCTAGAAAATTCAGTTAGCTTTCCTACGATATAAAGTTCGCCCAAATATGATACTCGGGTGAAGAGTTAGAGCCATTTTTATAGTACAATGTACCAAATTAGAACCTAGCTCATCGTGGAGACCAGCCAAATGGCAATAGTCATTTTCCAGTAAGCCAACATAATACCACTGCATCACGCCACCAGGCAAATTCCTAATTATTATTTTCCAATATTCCATCGCGATCATGGCACATTACACCAAGGGTGAAATTCACATACAAAGGGGTACTGTGATTGCATTACATCACATTGATGACCAAGTTCATAATTGTTAGTTTCCAGTGACATGGCACGATACTGCTGTATTGTGCCAGGGGTCCTGGTCGGGTTTTTCAAGTGATGACTTTTAAGTCATTCCCAAGGGTAAATGGGTATTATTCCATGGCTCTAATAAGTCTAATCACAAAATTAAACCCCTAAATAACCCATTATCTCATCATTTATTCATTTTATTCAAATATTAAGTCATTCTCTCTCTCAAAAGGTTGAAACCCTAGTTTCAAAAAAATCAAGGACAAAGCTAAATAATTCCTCCAAGGACATCAAAAACTCATCTATTCCTATATGTTAGGTGTTCATTCATGGGTCCCTTTCACCCATGAAGCCAAGAACCTCTTTTTAAATTTACAACTTATAGATTCATGATTTCAATGCTTGTAATTTATTGTACGCATATTTATGATGTTAATTTGGTTTTCAATCCATGATTATGATAAGATTCATGAAAAATAGAATAGTATTTTTGGGGAATTATATGAATTTGCAAGTTTGGGTATTTTAGTTGCAATTCTTATATGTCATCCATGATTGTGTGCATAAAGTTGTGCTTCCCAAGTATTTGATAGAATGTCCATGTGAATTAAATAATGCAATCATAACATACTAGCATATGTACAAGATTATGCCCTATAAGTGTTTGATAAAATGTCTCTACGAATGAATTATGGAAAACTAATTATTGTTATGTCTTTTAAGACTATGATATGCTTTATTTTTATGCTATCAAGTCCTGGGGGTACTTAACACCCGAAAATCTAGCTGTTTACCTAGAGCTAGTGTTAGCTATAGAATAGTATCAGTCATTTCACGATTAGTAGAATTCAGTTACCTACAGAACTCAATAGAACTCAGTCAATTACAACACTCAGAAAAACTCAGTACACTCAGTATCAGTCCTTTCCAGTTTAGTATACTCAGTTTAGTGTCTTTCTGTTGGGAGTAGGATTCAGTGCCGAGTGAACCCAAAGATGGGGGCTCACCTGCCAACAGAGGGTGTGATCCTTAGAAGCAATTCTTGCATTACAGAACTACGTATTCAGTGTATGTTGAGACATTAATCTACCAGTTGAGGGTTGATGAGGTATTTTAACCTGCCAGTTGAGGGTTCCACCGTTCTCATTAGAGTACCTGCCAGATGAGGGTAACTTTTCGGTGTCTTTATCCGTGGTGCGGTACTGACACCCTTTCAGCTGAGGTTATAGGTTGGACCCCAAATATATTCAGAAAAGGGGCATGTTGGTTAGATAATTACTTTCCACAGTCTCATTTTCAGTCTTGGGATAGAACTCCATTCAGTTCTACAAAATAAGGACTGTCGATATAGTCAATCAATTTAAGTAACTCAGGTATCAGTATTCTCAAATATCAGTTACACAGTTATTAGAACTCAAAACTCAGCTTCAGTTAAAGCTCAGTTATAGTATACACGCATATGCACAGTATTGCTTACTCAGTACTTACATCAGTTTCAATTATCCATGTACTTTCACATTCAGTTACTCTATATCATTTTTAAGTCATACTACTTAAGAAGTAAAGTTCAAAGTTCTACTATGTCAGGACTAGTGTTTGAAATTTTACTTCTTCGGGAGCAGTGTTCTACTACTTAATATCCCAATTTAAATTTCAAGCTCTTGATAGAACCTACCCTAATCCATATATAGGTAATTAAACCCTTCACTCCAATAAATATCTAGTCAATACACGAAATTAATAAAAATAACAAAAGAAAACTAAAATCTATGACTAAATAAAAACAATAGAAATGTTAAATAACAGTATACTTTCAAAACCTAGAGTCACTAATACATGAGCATCTTCAAATTTGGTATATCCATTTTTATGCTAAAAGATTATCTGAAATAGCAAAAGGATAGAAATATAAAGTTAGAAAAAGGTTGGCATCGCTTTGAAAAACAAGTAACTCAGCAAAGCTTCTTAATAATATCTCCTCATGTAATATAATCAATTAAGCCTCTTAATGCTAGGATCTGCATAAACAAGATGCAACAAGAGTAATATAAATAACAAACATGAGCACTCATTAGATATCATAGGCCAACAACACTAATTAACAATTATATAATTACAAAGAATGCTAAGAACCCTATTAAGTCAA
Source organism: Capsicum chinense (assembly GCA_026120095.1). Classification (NCBI taxonomy): domain Eukaryota; kingdom Viridiplantae; phylum Streptophyta; class Magnoliopsida; order Solanales; family Solanaceae; genus Capsicum; species Capsicum chinense. The sequence continues at coordinate 61,357,927 of JAPEIP010000008.1, read as the reverse complement.
TTTATGAGTTTGATAATTCAATAAAATGATATTAGAAGCTGATCAAAATCATTCATAAATAAATACTACACTAAAGTAATATAGAGAGTCCATCTGATATTAAGAAAAGCAAAAATAACAATATACAATGTAATGAAATGGCTAATGATTCTACTGGTATGAGACTGTTATCCAACAACATACAAGGAGTTAGGACTCACAAGATCCATATATCCATCCAAAAGTGCCTCCAGACATGTTCAAGAACTATTCCTCATTACAAAATCGAAAATGATCTCTGCATAATCATAAATATCAAACTTAACCTTGGATTTCTATAATTCAAATTTTTTAATCCATGAGAATTATATGCATGCATGATCATAGTAATAAATGAAAAAAAATTAAAGGCAACAAATATAAATATGGAAGTTTTTCTCACCATAGTAAATTGTAGGCTACAAGTCTTGTAAAACCATAGATATACTTTAGAAATAATACTTTTAGGCCTTATTTTATCTCTGAAATAGATTTATTTTATCACAATACCTATTTTGGTCACAATACCTCAATTAAGTAGATTGCTTTTCGCACTGGATCATTTAGGCTAATAACCTTTGCAAATTAAAAATTTTAATTTCAAAATTGTGTCCTACATCTAATAGAAAATCTATTTCAATTATGTGTCCATAGGCCAAAATATAAATTTTCAAAGATAGTGGAAGTAGGCCATCAATTCATCCATGACGATCCAAAATAGCTATCGTAATGGTACCTATCACACACTCTAGTATAGGTAATCCTATCAATTTACAAACATAATTATCAAACTAAAACAAAAACAGAAGAACTACAATATAAAAATATACCCAATAAAATACCACAAGTGAGATCTGATAACGGTAAAGTGTATGTGAGCTTCGAATATTTTCAAATTATATAAAAAGGTAAATTATTCTAGGATTGGTCATACTATTACAAGCCTCTAATACCAAATACAATAAAATAGATTGGGGTATCTCAAATAACAATAAGCATGAGATAATATAAAGAGAAATTTGAGTAAATTCTAGGATCCATTAGCCGTTACTCAATATCTGAAAAACTCAAAATCACGAGTCACAATCAATGCTCACCCACACAGTCAATACCTGCACGTAGTGTAGAAAAAAAATAAAACAAAGCATGAGCATTAATCACGTGTATCCAACAAGTATCATCAATAACCAATCCTAATCCAAAGTGATGGAGAAAACCACCACCACAACTATCCAAGATTACCCCAAATAAATTTAAACCTTGAAAAGTCCCAGTTTATTCTAGAAGATAACAACAATTAAAAAGATAGCCAAGTTAGTTTAATTAAAACTATAGGCTTAAGATCAAAAGTAATTGTAAGAAGTCACATTAGGTTATTGTAACGCCCTGAAATTTCCATCCCGAGATGTCACACGATGATTAGGGCTACACGTAGCCCCAAGCTAACCCTCAGAGCTAGAAACTACCTCAAGGAACTCAATTCCACAATAGTCATGCATAATAAAGAGATATATCACATCGGGTTCAAGAGAGATACTGAAGAATACTAAACTGTACAACCAAAATATATATTGAATGTTTGTACATATCATCTCTCTAATCTGACAAAGCCTCTATACATCAAAATCAAGGAGCATTTAGGACAAAACCCCAACTGACTCAACAGTACATAGAGCCATAACAACAAAATGATATCACAAAAATATAGACACAATCCTCGAACCATGAGGACTCACCACTGAGGAAACATGGTGAGGCACCTGAATATCGCTAACACGGCAGTGGATGAGTACCTAAACCTATATTACCAGAAAATGTAGCCTATAGGAAAATGTATGGCTTGGTACTTTGGAATGTACTGAGTATGTGGGGGTAAATGCAACAATGTAAATATCATCATCAATTTCATGAAAATATGCATATGTACAATGATGTCTCACTTGGCTTGAGTTAGATTGAAACATACTTTTGATGATCTCATAGTAAATAAATTATATGATAAAAACCTCATAAATCATCATAAACACCTCAAATCTTCAACTCAAGACTCAGAGTGACTCGGTAATTCAAGAAACTCAACTCTTATTGACATGGGAGGTTCTTATAACCGACATAAACTATGTGAGCTACATGGAGTCAAATATTTTGCCCTCCTAAGGAAAGAACCCCACATTGGCGGGAGCATCGTACTCTTTCCAGGGAGTCCAACCTCAATTTAGTCATCACAATCTCATACTCCGCCTCTAACCCACAAATATCAATACCAATCCTATGATGGCACGTAGTTTCAGAGAAAATACCACATTTCCCACTCGGTGGTAAATACTACTCACAGACACAAGCTCAGAACGCATTAGGAAATCTACCACAAATATCACAAGGGTCTCTCATGAAGATTAAATCAAATCTATTTCTCATTTATCTAATCATAATCAATTTATGGATTCCTAACTCAACTCAAATCAAATCAGTTTTTCTTAATATCAAAATATATCAATTCATTAAATTATGGCAACATCAATAATTCTGAGAAAATATCAAGAATCATTGTAACAACTCAATCTCTTGAATCAATATACTCAATATTCCAATTTGTCATAAGGAAGCTTAAAGCTTGACACATATCTTGAAAGAACTTGAAATATCAACTCATGGTAGAAATATGAAATTCAAAATATTAAATATCAAGTTATAACTTGGGAATAGTAAAATAATCATGTATAACAAAACTTGAACAATTTATATTCTCATAGTCTCATGATTAAGTAATTTTAAATTGGATGAATTCTAGTGCTTGAGACTCTATCCGCACTTGTAATAAATGATTCTTGAAGCCCACACTATGAGGAACTTAGTTCTTGAAGAAATTTAAAGATTTATGGATGATTTTTAGAAGATTAATGTTCTTGAATAAAACCGTAGATATATTTTCTTAAGAGAATTAGAAGTGAAAATGAAGAAATTAGGGTTTGGATGGGGATTCTCATATATATAGGGGCCTCCAAAAGATCAAAATAGACCAAAATACCCTTGCAAAAATGTCCTTTAATTTCTGAAAAAATAGCTAACGACATTTGTGACAAGTCGTCACGAAATGTCATCACAAAAGGATGGAATTTATGACTTTTTGCTTAAGGTTGACGACATTTTGTGACAAGCCGTCAGACTTGTGAAAACTCATCACAAATGTTGGAATTTGTGAATTTCTCCATAAGGTGACGACATTTTATGACAAGCCGTGAGACTTGTGACAAGTCATCACAACATGTCGTCACATAGTTTCAAGGCTGACACGCTAGAGTAAAATAGGCATAACTTTTTGTTCTATTACCTGATTTGGGTGAAATTGGTACCGTTGGAAAGCTAATTCAATTGTCTATCTGTTGGAGGGTCATGAGCTCAAAATTTCTTAGTGTAACAAGAGATATGCTTGTTTAAAGTTGACTATTCTAAAATCCTTCTCAAGAATTCAATCGGTAAGGGATGTTTTGATTCACCTAATCACTAGGAAATCTTTGAGGCCTTAATACACATCACCCTTGATCAGAAAACCACCAAAGCACTATAATTTATGTCTCATGATCTTGATTCATGGCGGCACTATTGGTTAGAGTTCTCGGGGTACTACAGCTATAAATTCACCAACAAAGTATTTTGTATCCACTCACCAAGCAAAACCAACAATCTAGGATAAGATAGAGAAAGCGCATTATAGATGTGACACAAAAGTCCCAACAGATCAAGTTGTAATCAATACACTATTGTTTTTCAGATACAAAATCTATATTATCAATAAGAACTTCAAAACTAAGTTCATGAACAACTTCAAGAACAAAAATTAGTTCAAACAACTTCAAACATAAGTTCAAATAATTTATGAACTATCAAAATAAAGTCTCAACTATATTCTAGAAAATAGCAAAACCATAAGAAAGAGATGAAGGCAGAAATGGTAGAATAAAGTGTATCGAATTCATAGTGTGTCCTTAAGAATTTTTTTTCCTCAAGTACCCAAGGCTAATGAAATATATCCTCCCAAAATAAAATGATTCACTTTCGGAAATAGTGGTACCTTAAATTTTCAGAACAACAAGCTCACTCAATAGATTGAAGATCACACTTGAGGTTTTTAAGAAGAAAAAGATGTTTTTCACTTTAAAATTTCCTGCCTTTTACCTTAGGAAAAATTCAAGTACTTATATCCAAAAGTTGGTACTTCAGAAAAAAGTAATGGTTCATGCAAAAGTGCACTATCTTGAAATGCCACCGACCTACGAACACTACTTGCATGCACAAGTGGTCCATATGCGGTGTTCGCTTATTGCGTAAAAATTAAAACATTTCCTTTTTTTGTCGACCCCATCTATAACTGTGGATGGTTGACTTGTGTCCACAGGTCATATTTTCCTTTTGAAACAGTGCCTGTAAAGTCATATTTCATTGAGGTGTGTTATGACATACATCCGCACATGCCATGTATGTTTGAAAATAGAGAAAATATGTTTTATTAGATTTTTAAATTGAAACTTCACTAACCATCAAGTTTTGAATAAATTTTGACTTACAAATAATCTCTCAATTGATCATTATCTAAATCTAAATCCATACCCAAATTTGAAGCAGAATCCACATGAAGGAATTCTCTCAATATATGAATAAGAAAGTTCTTTACTCTCACCAATATGGGAGAACTTTACTTTCTTTAAAGTTAAAGCACAATTTACTTTTCTCACTATTTGCTCCCTCCATTTTCTATTCTTATTTCCACTTAGAACCAAATAATACCCAACATAAATGGGCAATGGATATTTTATAGAAGATTTATGGACATGTGTGTGATCTATAAACAAAGACTAATTACATCTTGATAAGTAGGTTCACCTTTGAACATTTCATAGTGTACTTGCATCACATACACCCGGTCACTCAGTAGATATGATATATTTAAACTATCAAACTTTAATATATACCTAGACAATATCTGTCATAATACCAGCCTTTTACCATTTATATTTCTCAAAGTTTTATTTTTTTAAGCCATGATCATAACCTGGTTTCATGATAACTTAGAGAATCAGTTTTTACTATTGTACTCCATGAAGATTCTTCCACTTTATCCTTATAGAGGTGATTAAAAAATATTTAATTCTATAGATCAAACTATTTTATCAAACCTTCCAGACTTAGAAACCATTAAAAATCTTTAAACCATAATCCTTATCCTTGTAACATTATCTTCAACATAAGAATAAGTTGAGTATATTGGCAATTGTGAACCATCAGTCAGAACATTGTTTGATCTTCTTTTACCTAGCTCTTGTGATCTCCAGTTAGCTAGGTAGAGTTACTGTTATGATGAATTTTCCTAGGATGTAAACCTATTCCAATCGATGATCTCTCAACTACCTCTTCTTTAGGTCTCTTATTAGTGGAACCAATATTTTATCTTTTGACTTCACATAGTCAATTATGATAATTTCACTGGAGTACAGTTCTCTAATAGTATTATATCTCCATCTTATATGATGAGATTTACCATTATACATCTTACTTCCTTCCCTATTACTGTCGCTGACTATCATAGTGTATGCACATTGGTACCAAAGGTTTGGGCAAATAATGAATATCTAACAAGAAATTTTGGAGCACTTCACCTTCTTTACCCATTTTATCTAATGCGATAAATTCAGATTCCATTGTAGTGTGGGCAATACATTTCTATTTGGATGATTTCCAAGAGGCTGCTCCTCCACTAAGAGTAAATACATATCCAGTCAGGGAGTTAACTTTGCTCAATTCAGTTGTCCAATTTGTATCGCTATATCCTTACATAACTACTTGATATTTTTATAATGTAAAGTATATTCTTGAGTATGTTTTAGATACCCAAAAACTCTTTTCATTGCCATCAGTGTGTTTGATTGAGATTACTCATATATCGACTAAATTTATAACATATGCTATTTTAGTCACGTGTAATTCATGATATATATCAAACTTTCTACCATCCTAACACTCTTGCCTAGTCTAATTATGAGTCACTTTCACCTTCATTCTTTTGAAGTACAAAGCTCATGTCAAATGAAGCCTTGATAATATTAATATCACAATACTTTAACTTTTCTAGTAACTTTTTGATGTAATGAAACTATGAAAATGCCGACTTTGGTGAAGTTTTATGAATTCAAATCCCTATGGTAATATCAGCAACTCCAAGGTCTTTCATATCAAACATGCAATCAAGCGTTCATTTCATGATATTTATGTCAGAAATGATAAACATGTCATCCACATTCGAACAACCAATGACTTTTAGATTTGAGTGACTTTTCATGCTGCTATTTAGGTACTTGTTTAATTCGTAATGTGACTTAATAAGTTTTAACACTTTCCTTTCTTTACCAGAAACTACAAAACCCTCAGGTTGTTCCATGTAAATTTCTTCCTCCAATTTTCCATTTAAGAAAGCTATTTTTACATCAATTTGTTGGATTTCAAGACCATATAATGCTGCTAATGCAACCAACATCCGAATAAATATTAACCTTAATACTGGCGAGTGTGTGTCAAAATAATCAAGGAATTTTTTTGGTCTGAAGCCTTTCATAGCAAGTTTTGCCTTGTATTTGTCAATAATACCATCAACTTTCATTTTTCTTTGGAAGATCCATTCAAAACCTAAAGGTTAATTTCCTAAAGGAAGATCAACCAACTCCTGTGTATGGTTACTTATGATTAAATCAATCTCACTACTGACCACCTCTTTCCAAAATAATAAGTCAGAATATGACATTACTTTTTAAACGTTTGAGGCTCATTTTTCTGAAGAAATATTAAAAAAATTGATCCAAAGAAAGTCAACATTCTTTGATGTGTACTACACCTTGAATTCTCAACATTAAGTATATTTTCCTTTGGTTCATCCTAAGGATGTTTGTATGTTTGGATTCGTGAACTAAAAATAATCATGATTCTCTTCTTGTAACATATCCAATAAACACATAATCCATAGTGTTTGGTCCTATTTTTATCCTTTTAGGTATAGAAACTTGAACTTTGGCTAGACACCCCCACACTTTAAAATATTTCAAGTTAAGTTTCTTTTTTTTAATTTTTTATATGTAATAACTGTGTCTTACTATGGGTCACTCTATTGAGTATTCGGTTTGCTGTAAGGATAGCTTCACCCCATAAATTTTGTAGTAAACCTAAACTTACGAGTAAGATATTCATCATTTCCTATAAAATTTGTTTTTTTGTTACTATAATCCCATTTGATTATTTCTTACTGTAATCCCATTTGATTATTTCTTACTGTAATCCCATTTGAGTATGAGTAAGACATTCATTATTTCCTGTGATATTTGATTATTTCTTATTATAATCCCATTTGATTGAGGTGAATACCAGGTATTAGTTTGATGGCTACTTTAATTTTCCAAACATATCTCTGCAAAAGGAGATTCATACTCTCTGCCCCTATCACTTCTTATTGTTTTGATCTTTTATCCAACTAATTTTCAACTTTTATTTTATAATGGTAAAAGACATCTATTAGTTCATCCTTATTATGTAGAAAATAAACATAACAATATCTAGTGTAATCATTTATGTGCCATATTTCATATCACTTTTGATGCTTAAAACTATGAAAATCAGTTACTTATGCCATTTAGTTAGATATAATGTGTTTTTATATTGTCTTTTTCTGGAAACTGGGTTTTGGGAGATAAATAAAAGAAAAGAAGTTGAAAACCAAATTTAGTACCACCTATGATAGCACCTACATGGTGTTGGTACTAGAGTAGGTGTCAGAAGGTTAAAATTTAGAGAATTAGAGGTTGGGAATTTGGTGCTGCCACCTATGAAGGGCCACCTATGGCCTATAGGGGTAACCTACGATCTCTTAGGTTCCATTACAAGTATTAAAGGGACCAAATTTAGTGAAGCTGCATTAAAGACTTTTCTAACACCTATGTGGGACCACCTGTAGGGAGTAGGTGCCACCTACGACCCCTTAAATGGAACCGTAGGTGGCCACCGAATCAATTTTTATATTTTGTTTTGAAAGGGACACCCAGGGTTTATATGCATTCTATAGATACTCTTTTTATATTTTGGTATTAGTTTTTACGCACTATATAATTCTACAAACCTACTTTGATTTAATGATTTTCTTTTTATCTTGGGATTCTGTTGTTCTTAGTTTTAGGTTGATTAATTGATTTGAGACTTTGGGTTTTCTTTGCTATTATTGTGTGATTGATTGTATTCTTTCTTTATTGAATTTAATGGATTGTTCTGCAACTATGAGTGGCCAATTCCCTCAGGTAGGGTTATGGAAACCCTGATGGATTAATAAAGTAGAGGAAGTTTGAGGTTCATCTAAATCATGGTTGCTGCATGTATTGTGGTCTTCTTTGTATTATTTGTTTTATTGGCTACTTCAAAAGCTAAGGACTAGCCTATATTCACGATCATCTTCACAAGAGAGCTAATGATTGGGAAAAGAATGTTATAACAATAATTCAAGGCTATCAACACTCGACATAGTGGGTCACTTGGTTGATTAGATGTTGATTAAGAAATGGTTGAGCTTAATTAAGTAGTGCAATCTTAGATTAGGTAGGTGATGGTTTATCTAATTTAATCCAATTTCTGTTATGTGTGCATAGTAAATGTTCATTATTATTGCTTGTTTAATTTATGTTATTCAGGAAAGAAACAAGGTTTAAAATGGTTGTTTGATATTCTAGGTATAATCATATTCGATCAGCCTATATTAAAAGTGTATGGTTGTTACAAGTGTTGGTTGCTATCATTGTTTTTGTGATTACTATGATCTTCTATTGGTTATTTATAGGATATACAAGTATTTAGACATCATTTTATGATTAGTAGAATAAGATTGGGGGGCATTTGATGTCTAGGTTTTGGTATATGGACAGAGCTCGTTACCTGTAGGTCACGACTAGTGGAAAATCACAAGATCCTTAGCATGTATGTACAAGGTTAAAGTGAGTTTCACTAATTCATGAGTGAATGGGGGATTTCATGATTTACTCTTATCATAGTTCCTTGAGTGAACCTATAACGCCCCGAAAATGGGTTCCGAAGCGTCATATGGTGCTTGAGGCTACGATTAGCCCCAAGCTAACCCTTTGAGCGATTTTCATTCAGTTCAACATAAATCAACGGGGTTTCCATAAATAACTCTCAAATATCAACAGAGTAATCATCATCCAAAAATAAAAGAATTTCTAAAAGATAACAAAATACGACTTATTAGTCAACTCCAAACATCTATACTAGTCTGAAAAGCCTCTAAGAAAATCAATAAAACAAGTGAGCCATTGAGACATGCCCCAACTGACTCATACTCGGTTATCAAATGTAAACCATTCTCTGAAACCAACATCAAACATCACGTCCTCGGAACATGAGGACTCACCACGACAGAGGATGTAGAACAGCGTACCCAAAGAATCACTGTCGAACCTGGAATTGAGCACCTGAACATATATTCCGAGAAAATGCAGCCCACATTCGAAGATGTGGGTTAGTACCATGGAAAGGAACCGAGTATATGGGGGTGTATGCAGTTTTATAAACATCATCTTCATAAATATTTATAAGAAATATGCAGGATGTATGAAAGACTCACATAGCCCAAAGAAAATCATCATAATCATGAGAGGATGAAATAAGTATAATAATAAATGTGAGTCATCATATAATTTGTCAATCACTTTCAGTTCATCAAGAATATCGATTCTCATAATGTAAATATCATTTAAATCTTTTGAAAGAATAACTTTCACAATTCCACTTTCAAATCACTTCACCGTTCACCATACACAGAAGGAAACACACACACACATTGGGAGATCCTATAACTGACATAAGCCATGTGAGCTACATGGAGTCCAACATACAACCCACGTTGGGGAGAGATGTCCTATCCTTGCCATTAGAGTAGGACTATCGATATCAAATCCACACAAACTAGTGATCACTATATAAATCAGCCTCAGGCTCACTCCTACGGAGGCACTTAGTTCTAGGAAAGTAATTTCGATTTATACCTCCCACTAGGTGCTAAAGATTTCTCCTGGACTTAGCTCAGATCATTTCTAAGACAATCCACAACAAAACAATTTCAGTAATATATAAATATACATTGCGAGCCATCATGCTTCCCATATATTCAACATCAACGTGCTTATAACACACACTTTCTAAAAAAAAACACAATTTCTAATGGGGATTCATGACCCAAATATCAAAATCATGATAAATATCATCAAGATTCATGCTTTATATCTCCACACATGTAAATTCATCTTTCAAAATCATAAACATCAAGATTTCATAATAATCATCATAATATATGGGTTCATGCTTGAAATTCAAAAAACCCAAATAAAAATCATGCCTTTGTAAAGAAAATTACTTTTGGGAACAAGAAAGAAAGAGAGTTCTTGTTGAAAAACCCCACATACCTTGAATGATGAACTTTAGATCGATACTCATTTTTGAGATGTTAATCGTATCTTTGAATGATGGTTCTT
>JAPEIP010000008.1:61307708-61329900 GCA_026120095.1 Capsicum chinense | reverse complement strand
TATCTCCACACATGTAAATTCATCTTTCAAAATCATAAACATCAAAATTTCATAATAATCATCATAAGATATGGGTTCATGCTTCAAATTCGTAAAAATCAAATAAAAATCATGCCTTTGTAAAGAAAATTAGTTTTGGGCACAAGAAAGAAAGAGAGTTCTTGTTGAAAAACCCCACATACCTTGAATGATGAACTTTAGATCGATACTCATTTTTGAGATGTTAATCGTATCTTTGAATGATGGTTCTTGGAGTTCTTGAACTAGGAACTTGGAATCTTATATAAATTTGTAGAATTAATGGTGAACTTTGGAGGTTCTTGAAGTTGGATGTAGGAGCTTAGGTTTTTATTTTGAGGGAATTTAATGAAATATAACATATAATGCTTCTAATAGGCTTTAACATAGGGTTTGGATGGATTTTGGGTGAGGGGGAATGATCAAAACGCCCCTAAAAAATCAAATAATTCTTGAATCTGTCCTTTGGTGGACTGTTTTAATAGTCTGAAGTAGATCAACTGTAACGTTTTACTCCACTATTAAAATTGGATGAAACCAATTTCATTAGAAAGAGAACTCTCATATTTTTTGTTGATATATAGTATCTCACCCAGATCATTGTGTACGAGGAGTTATGATCAATTGAAGTTGACCAAAAATTTACTTTTGATAGGCTGAAGTAGAGTGACCATAACTTTTTTATCCAATACACAAATTGTATGAAACCAATTTCATCGGAAAGAGGACTCACAGAGATTTTCGTTGATATATAGTAGATCACCAAGATCATTATGTACAAGGATTTATGATCATTTAAAGTTGGAACGAAAATACGCTAGGCCTCAGTACTTTTTCTTGCACGTTTTACTGTTTACAACTATTCATGGTTCGATCGGAATATTCATAACTCGTCGTTCGGGTGTCCGTTTTGGATGATCCACATATCATTGGAAAGCTTATTTGATACTCTACGCAATGGTGGGTCATAATCTAAGACATTTTGTAAGAAAAATTTTTGATTCATTCTAGAAGATAGAACCCAACATGTTTTGGCATAAAATTTCAACGAAAAATTTTTTGGGGTATTACAGAAATCAACTTATGTGTTGATTTGTAATTGTGATTTTTGAATCATCCAAACTTAAATATTAATGGTTCAAAGAGGTTTCTTGCATGAATCAAATTTCACAATAATTATTTCATTGATATTATGTAGATCCTTGAGAGGTCTAGGCCAATGTCATAATATTAAATGGGTATATTGTTTTATTATATTCATGTTTTGAATTGTTGTGCAATTTGTGTTAACGTCATTTATTGTTGACATGGCTATGGTATTAAGTCTTGTATTGTTGACTTAGAGACTTGTTGGTGGACTCAAATTGACTTGACATATTACTCTTTTTAACTTATAATCTCTTGTGTAGTAAGGCTCTTGAATATGGTTAGGTATTGTAGACAGAATAGAGTTTGCTAAGTGGTGAACACTTGTTGGCTTATTTTATTCAATTATAGTTATGTGTTCACATATCTCATCTTGGATTGATAAAATTATTCTACCAGTACATGTTATTTTTTGTACTAATAATACACTTTCTCATACTTTTATTGAGTGAAGAGCATCTTCGAACAGCTATTATGAGACCTTAATTGTCATTTCAGCATTTGATTCAAATTCATGAATGATTTGTATTTTTTGGGATACCATTGATTTTTTAACTGATGTTTTCAAGTCCTTTGTTCTAGAATTATGCACATTCTTAGTTTTTAGGATTGCATTTCCTTTTTGAATTTATTAAGTAGTTTTGGTACAAATGACTTTCGGATTCTAGGAAATTCTATAAGTACAATGTTTTTGCATTAATTATCTTGCTTATATTTTATTTCAACATTGGATATGGTATTTGGATTAATATGGTTAATATTTAGTTTAACTAGTTCTCCCACTGGAAGGTTAGTGTGCGTGCTAGCCGCAACGGGCTTAGGCCATGACACTATACCAGTAAACTTTAAATTTATTAGGATATATGAAGTTTAGTTCATGTTTAGTATGAAATGCCTTTCAAATTAATAAAATTCTATTCATCTTGGCATGCGATCTCATCATGCTTCGATAACTTTTCTCATATTTTGATACATATAGTAACTTGAAGATATTCAATCTTTCCAAATATTTATAGTCTTGAGATAGCAATTTCAAGTTAACTTATGATTTACTATAATTTTTGCTTCAATCATAATAAATTCACATATTTTTATTATTATTATTATTATTATTATTATTATTATTATTATTATTTAGAATGGATCATTCTGCCATATGTAAGCTCTTAGAGATTCTTTACTAATGCAAATATCTCCTTCGAAAATATGTGACATTAACATTTAAATATTTTATATCAAAACAACATAATAATCATATCTTTTGAAAAGAGATACATTCGCTATTATTTGGTTCAAGAAACTCAATAAACTAATCATACTGAATTAATATGGTTATAATGAAAAATATTCTACTGTATTTCTTTCACCACATGTTACAATAACTTTTAGACTATAAATATAACATGTATATCAATGTTATTCTTTTTCTCCAAAAATAATATTTGTTTTATTTATTTTAGAAAACGAAACTTAGATGTTTAAATAAACTAGAAATATGACATTCATTAATAGGTCATTTGTCTATCCAAACAAAAGAACATATCACTTCAGATATCTATTGAGATTTACCTTTCTTCTATTTTGTCATTTTCATTAATGGTAGAATATTTTATTTTTTCTTTTTTAGTCTAAGAATATTTTACATTATTTATTTATCTTTAAGTTTAGGGTTTATTAATTAAAGAATATTTAGTCTTATAGCTATAAGAAAAATATTATTTTATTTAGTTACTTATAAAAAGAGATGTACTCTTTTATTTGAATCAAGAAAAAGAATCAATCAAGAGTTTTCATTCTGTTTTTGTTCAGTTTTCTTTCTTGTCTTCTTCATTTCATAACAGTGGTATTAGAGCCTTCATCGATCCTCATGGATCTGTGAATTTACTGTAGCAAAACTGTCAACCATTTTTTAATCCATACCTATTTTCAATCAACTTTTAATCTTACTTTTATTTTTGACATAAGATTATTTTTAACCCTCACTTTTCTTTTTAACGTAGGTCTATTTTTAATCTTTTTTAACCCATATTATTTTAAATCTTGTTTTTCAAACCATGACAAGAAATACTCTCTTTTTCAATGCCCCACAAACCATCACTAGTGAAAATTATCAAATTTGGGATGAAATCTTAGCTTGAAGCTTATGATTTGTGGAAAGTTGTAAAGGAAGAAAAACCCATAAAACTACTCCCTACAAATCCTTCTGCTGCCGAAATCAAACTTCACTCAGAAGAGAAATCGAAAAGATGTAAAGCAAAAATTGTAGTTCAAAATTCAGTTGCTAATTCAATCTTTTTTAAAATCACTGCATGTGAAACAACAAAATAAGCTTGGGAAAAACTTGAAAAGGAGTATCAAGAAAATGAATATGGCAGACAATCAAATTCTGAATTTGAAAAGAGAATTTGAATCTCTTGGGATGCAAGAAGGTGATACAATTACTAAGTATTCTGACAGAATTTCTTTAATTGTCAATAGAATCAGGTTGCTTGGAGAAGATTTTAAAGACAATAGAATTGTTAAAAAAATTCAGGTGACTATTCTTGAGAGATTTGCGTCCAAAATCGTTGCTTTGGAAGAGTCTAAAGATCTCTCTACCATCTCTCTTGCTGAATTGATAAGCTCTCTTCAAGAACAAGAGCAAAGAAGAGCTTACAGGAAATACAAAGTTGTTGAAAGTATTTTTTATGTGAACTATCAAAAAAAAAATTTGATTATCCACCTTGCAAATACTGCAAACAGAAAACACACACAGAAAAATTTTGCTAGTGGAGATCTGATGCATTAGGTTGAAGTTGCAAACTAAAAGGTCATGCCACAAAAGTATGCAAGTTCAAAGACACTCAAGATAATTCAAAAGCACTACTTGTGGAAGAAGAACATGAAGATGAGGAAGACTAACTTTATTATATTGCTGCAAAAAAATTAAGGAAAAATACATTTTTTATAATTAAGTATTCAAACTCAAGTTGGATACACCAACTTGAGTTTGAGGAGGAATGTTCAGATTTACCTTCCTTCTATTTTGTCATTTTCATTAATGGTAGAATATTTTTATTTTTCCCTTTTTAGTCTAAGAATATTTTATATTATTTATTTCCTTTTAACTAGGGTTTATTAATTAAAGAATATTTAATCTGATAGCTATAAGGAAAATATCATATTTTTCTTATTTATTTTATTTAATTTCTTATAAATAGAGATGTACTCTTCTATTTGAATCAAGAAAAAGAATCAATCAAGAGTTTTCATTCAGTTTCTGTTAAATTTTCTTTCTTGTCTTCTTAATTCCATAATAATATCTTGGTAATTCTTCTACATCAAAAGAAGATTTTGAAGTTCTACTACTTTGGGAGTAAATTATCAATCATAGACTTCAAAAGTAAAACATAGAATATTGGAATATTTTTTCTGAACTATTATATACTTTTTGAAGGTTAGTTGTGATATCTATAAAATAAAATTTAACATATCTAGAAGTCATCACAATCAACTGCATGTCCATATTGATAAGATTTATTAAATACTACATTCGTTCCATGGAACAGATATGTTTTTGTAACATTTATAAGATTCAAGTTCTTTAAGAATGAAAACACAATCATTTGGACGTTTCTTTAAATATTGAATTATGATAGTTTAGTATCTCTTTTAATATGTTATAACGTCTCAAGAAATCAAGACATGCATAACAATAAAGAGTTTTTTTACACCATGACCACGATTTTTTCGTGCTTGGCTTGGTAAAAGTTTGTATTATTCACTTTAGGAAATACACTACAAATAGGTTGAATTTCATGATGGTTTATGACCAAATGATTAATTTTCTTGGCCAATAAAACATCATTTAAAATATTTCTGCTTTAGCAGAATTTTGAAGTCATACTACTTCAGAAGTAAAGTTCAAAGTTCTACTATGTCAGGACTAGTGTTAGGAATTCTACTACTTCGGGAGAAGAGTTCTACTACTTATTGGCCCAATTTAAATTTCAAGGTCTTGATGGAACCTACACTAATCCACACATAGGCAATCAAACTCTTCACTCCAATAAATATCAAGTCAATACACGAAATTAATAAAAACAACGGAAAAAAATACTATAATCTATGACTTAATAAATATAGATGAAATGTTAAATAACAATATACTTTCAAAACCTAGAGTCACTAAAACCTGAGCATCTTCCAATTTGGTACATCCATTTTTATGCTAAAAGATTATCTGAAATGGCCAAAGGATAGAAATATAAAGTTAGAAAAAGATTGGCATCGCTTTGAAAAACAAGTAACTCACCAAAACTTCTTACTAATATCTCCTTATGTAATATAATCAATTAGGCCTCTTAATGCAAGGATCTGCATAAAAAAGATGCAACAAGATTAATACAAATAAAAAGCATGAGTACTCATTAGATACCTTAGGCCAACAACAATAATAAACAATTATATCATTACAAAGAATGTTAAGACCCCTATTGAGTCAATTCATGAGTTTGATAATGATCAAAATCATTCATAAATAAATACTACACTAAAGTAATATAGAGAGTTCATTTGATGTTAAGAAAAACAAAAATAACAATATACAATGTAATGCAATGGCTAATGATTCTACCGATATGAGACTATTATCCAAAACATACAAGGATTTAGAACTCACAAAAGACTCACAAGATACACATATCTATTGAAAAGTTCCTTCAGACACATTCAATAACCATTACTCATTACACGATCAAAAATGACCTCAACATCTCACAACAAAAAATGATCTCTGCATATCACAAATATCAAACTTAACCTTGGATTTCTATAATACAATCTTTTTGATCCATGAGAATTATATGCATGAATGATCATATTAATAAATAAAAAAATTACAGGCAACAAATATAAAAATGAAAGTTTTTCTCACCATAATAAATTGTAGGCTACAAGTCTTGTAGAACCATAGATATACTTTATAAATAATACTTTTAGGCCATATTTTTCAGTAAAGTAGATTTATTTTATCACAATACCTATTTAGGTCATAATACCTCAATTAAGTAGATTGCTTTTTGCACTGTGTCATTTAGGCTAATAACTTTTGCAAATTAAAAATTTTAATTTTACAATTGTGTCCTTGATCTAATAGAAAATCTATTTCAATTACGTGTCCGCAGGACAAAATATAATTTTCAAAGATAGAGCATGTAGGTCATCAATTCATCCACGATGATCCAAGATAGCCATCATGATAGTACCTATCACACACTCTATTATAGGTAATCCTATCACTTTACAAACATAATTATCAGATTAAAAAATAAGCAGAAGAAGTACAATCTAGGATAAGATAGACAAAGTGCATCATAGATGTGACATAAAAGTCTCAACAGATCAAGCAATAATCAATACACTATTTTTTTGAGATAAAAAATCTATATTAACAATAAGAACTTCAAAACTAAGTTCATGAACTACTTCGAGAACAAAAAATTAGTTCAAACAACTTCAAAGACTAGTTCTAATAATTTATTAACTATCAAAATGAAGTTTCAACTATTTTCTAGAAAAGAGCAAAACCATATAAAAGAGATGAAGGCAGAAATGGTAGAATCAAGTGCACCAAATTCATAGTGTATACTTAAAAAAATTTTCCCTAAAGTACCCATGGTTAATGAAATATATCCTCCCAAAATAAAATGATTCACTTTAGGAAATAGTGGTACCTCAAATTTTCTCAACAACAAACTCACTCAATAGTTTGAAGATCACACTTGAGTTTTTTAAGAAGAAAAAGATGTTTTTCACTCTAAAATTTCGTCCCTTTACCTTAGGAAAAATGTAGGTATTTATATCCAAAAGGTGGTGCTTCAAAAAAAGAAATAATTCATGAAAAAGTGCACTATATTGTAATACCACCAACCTACGAACCCTACTTGTATGCACAAGTGGCCCACATATGGTGGTCACTTATGGCATAAAAATAGAAACATTCACTTCTTTTGTAGACCCCATCTGCAAATGCAGATGGGTAACTTGTATCCACAAGCCACGTTTCCCCTTTGAAACAGTGCCTCTAAGGTTTATATTCCTTTAAGGTGAGTTGTGACATACATCCGCACATGCCATGTACGCTTGAAAATAGAGAAAATATATTATATCAGATTTTTAAATTAAAACTTCACTAACCCTCAAGTTTTGAATTATTTTTGACTAAAAATAATCTCTCAATTGATCATTATCAAAATCCAAATCTATACCCAAATTTGAAGCGGAATGCAAAACTAAGCCGAGTGAGCGATGACAATGATAACGCAAGGTTTTTCTTTTTCTTTCTTCATTATCCACATGAAGGAATTCTTCTCAATATAAGAATAAGAAAGTTCTTTACTCCCACCAAAGTGGGAGAACTTTACTTTCTTCAAAGTGAAAACACAATTCAATTTTCTTACTATTTTATCCCTTTATTTTTCCATTCTCATTTCCACTTAAAACCCAATAATACCCCACATGAATGGGCAATGGCTATTTTATTAGAATATTTATGGAAATGTGTGCGATCTACAAATAAAGACTAATTACATCTTAATAAGTAGGTTCACCTTTGAATATTTCATAGTGTACTTGCATCACCTTTTACACTTTCCTTTCTTTACCAGAAACCACAAAATCCTCAGGTTGTCCCATGTAAATTTCTACCTCCAATTTTCCATTTAAGAAAGCTATTTTTACATCCATTTGATGGATTTCAAATGAATATTATCCGTGTAACTAGCGATTATGTGTCAAAATAATCAAGGCATTCTTTTTATCTAAAACCTTTCACAACATATTTTTCCTTGTATTTGTCAATAATACCATCAAATTTCATTTTCCTTTGAAGATCCATTCAAAACCTAAAGGTTTATTTCCTGGAGGAAGATCAACCAACTCCTATATATGGTTTGTTATGATAAAATCAATCTCGCTATTGACCACCTCTCTCCAAAATAATGAGTCAGAATATGACATTGCTTTTTAAACATTTGAGGCTCATTTTCTTGAAGAAATGTTAAAAAATTTGATCCAAAGAAATTAAACATTTTTTGATGTGTACTACTCTATGAATTCTCATCATTAAGTATATTTTCCTTTGGTTCTTCCAAAGGACGTTTAGACCCTCAATTAGATATCTCATGTCTTATTTTATACGAATAATTATGTTCAAATAACTCAACCTTATCTAATTTAATTACATTATTTTAATGGATATTTGTATGTTTGGATTCGTGAACTAAAAATAAACACGATTTGCTTCTTGTAACATATCCAATAAATAGACAATCCATAGTGTTTGGTCCTATTTTTATCCTTTTAGGTTTAGAAACTTGAACTTTGGCTAGACATCCCCACACTTTGATATATTTCAAGTTGAGTTTCTTTTTTTTCATTTTTCAAATATAATAGACTGTGTCTTTCTATGAGTCACTCTATTGATTATTCAGTTTACTATAAGTATAGATTCACCCCACAAGTTTTGTAGTAAACCTGAATTTTATGAGTAATCATTCATCATTTTCTGTAATATTTTATTATTTCTTACTATAATTCCATTTGATTATTTTTTACTATAATCCCTTTTGCTTATTTCTTACTGTAGTCCCATTTGAGTATGAGTAAGACATTCATTATTTCCTATGATATTTGATTATTTCTTACTGTAATCCCATTTGATTGAGGTGAATACCAAGTATTAGTTTAATGGTTACTTTAATTTTCCAAACATATCTCTGTAAAAGGAGATTCATACTCTCCACCCCTATCACTTCTTATTGGGTTGATCATTTATCCAACTGATTTTCAACTTTAGTTTTATATTGGTTAAACACATTTATTAGTTTACCCTTATTATTTAGAAAATAAACATAACACTATCTAGTGCAATCATTTATGTACTATGGTTTCATGTCACTTTCGATGCTTAAAACTATGAAAATATCCTAGTTACTTAGGCCATTTTGTTAGATATGATGTGTTTTTATATTGTGTTTTGTAGGGAAATGGGTTTTGGAAGCTAAATAAAAGAAAAAGAAGTTGAAAACAAAATTTGGTTCCACCTATGATGGCATCTACATGGTGTTGGTAGAAGAGTAGGTGTCAGAAGGTTAAAGATCATAGAATCAGAGGTTGAGAATTTTGTACTGCCACTTATGAAGGGCCACCTATTGACTGTAGGGGCCATCTATGGTGTTCTTTGTTCTAGTATAATTATTAGAGGGCGTAAAGTTTAGTGAAGCTGCATTAAATACTTTCCTATCACCTACATGGGACCACCTATAGGGAGTAGGGGCCACTTACGGCCCGTAAGTTGAACCATAGGTGGCCACCAACTAAATTTTTATATTTTGTTTTGAAAGAGACACCCAGTGCTTATATGTAATCTGTAAATACCCTTTTTATATTTTTGTATTAGTTTTTGCGCACTATATACTTATATAAACCTATTTTAATTCTATGATTTTCTTTTTATCTTGGGATTCTGGTGTTCTTAGTTTTGGGTTTTTAAATTGATTTGAGACTTTGGATTTTGTTCGCTATTATTGTGTGATTGATTCTATGCGTTCTTTATTGAATTCAATGTATTGTTTTGCAACTATGAGTGGCCAATTCCGTTGGGTAGGGTTATGGAAATCCTGGTGGGGTAATAAAGTAGGGGAAGTGTGAGGTTCATCTAAATCATAGTTGCTACATGTATTGTGGTCTTCTTTGTATTATTTGTTTCCTTGGCTACTGCAAAAGCTAAGGACTTTCCTGTATTCAAAATCATCTTCACAAGCGAGGTCAAGATTAGGAAAATAAGGCTATAACAATAATTCAAGGCTATCTACATTCATCTAATAACTTGATACCCATAAGGTAAAAGTTAAATTGTGATCAAAGACAAGGGTTAGTAAGGAGACACCCTAAGACTTAAAAGGTAAAGGGTGAGATTCTCCAAAGCCATTCAAAAGATGTTTGGTGATACACAGCTTGTCAAATTCTGCATGCATAACCTTTAGATAGTCGTATTAAGTATGAGAAACCTACGAAGTTAGAAGCTAGGGGGACCACAAGTCTAGTGTTCATTTCTATTTGTTTGCGACCAAAAGTATTCAAATATTATTACTTTGACTAATTACTATAAACTCCTATTTACTTTCCTGAACGTTCGACTACTTTAGCAAGATTTAGAGATGAGTTCGACCTATTCCCTATAGGATCGAACCTAACCTAGTTGGGTTACTAAAATTTGATAATGACTGCTTTATACTTTGTGGCAGTGTAGTTTTGAGTGACATCATATTTTGGCACAGTTGCTAGAGAATATAGTTGTCGAGTTATTGATTGAAGTTGTTGTAGTTTTCAACTTTTATTTTCCTATTCTTATTGAGGCATACGACAGTGTACGACTAGCACTAGGAGTAAAGGAAATCAATACCTTACTCCTAATTGATAATTAGCCAAGTAGAATCATATAATTAAATTATACGATGTCAGAAGACAAATGCGAAGCCCATCTTGAAGGGCTTCTGGAAAATTCAACTTACTTGCCTTCTCCGTCTCCTAGTATAGTTTGGGAGATAATTGACCAAACCTGATCAATTATTAGTAGAAGTAAATACTGCTAATATAATAAGGGATATGGATGCCCATTATATAGTTTAGGAGGCAGAGTTGGCGAGGCCGAGACAAGGAGCAGATCATCAAGCAGAACTGGACAAAATTTAAGTTAGAGATAGAAGGGGTAGAGCTCAAGTACTCCTGGCATGTCAGTACTTTCCACCTTATGATGATCCAAAGAAAAACTTGGGATACGTTAAGCCTATCGAGACAGTATCCATCATTAGTTCTACATTGCCATCGGGTGTGAAGTTTGACATTTCTAGTGTTATGATCCAGATGTTTAATTTGTAAGGTATATTTTCGGTCTTGTTAAATTATGGTGCAAAAATGTACCTCATTATTTTTCTTACAATTTACACTTCATACACTATTCCTGGGGTAGATCATGAAGTGTTGAGATTTCGACTGTTTCTATTCTCTCTAACTAATAAAGCTACATTATGGTTAGGAAAACTTCCTTGGGGGTCTGTTGCTACTTCTAATGAGCTATGAAGGAAATTGTTCGACTATTTCTTTCTTGGGGGTCTGAATTAATATATGAGGCATGGTTTAGGTTTAAGAAGAAGTTGATGATGGTGACTAATCGGTAACGCCCTAAGGTTTTGGTCCTTGAAATTTTTTTAGTTCTGATCTTTCTGCCCTGGCAATGACTCACTTGATGAGTCATAGGGAGTTTTTATAGGTCGGTGACCTTAGTTGAAAGGTGTTAGTAAATGGAGTTTTAGTTCCTCTCTTGGATACAACTTGAGGGTATGCGTCATAAGGACTCATGATGAGTAATTGGGATGGAATCATAGCCAAATTAGAAATTAATTGTCTATGTTCTGGTCTGAGTACGAGTGACTCACTATGAGCCATAAGAACTTGTTATGAGTTATTGGGTGCAAATAGTAGGATGTCCAGTGTGTACCCGATTGGGTTTTGTGTTGAATATGACTATACCCTATGAGTCTTAGGTTCCCATTATGAGTGTTACCAGTTAAGTCATAGGGTCAACAGTGTGTGGGGGTCCTAGAGACTATCTTGGTTAAGTCTCATGGTGATGAGTCAGAAAGAGTGTGTACAATTCACTGGTTAACCTATAGTCAAAGGGTAATACTTCATCAGCTTTTAAGTTAAGGGCATTCTGGACATTTCCCCTCTTACCAACATTAAAACCCATGCCTTATAACCCCTTTAGGGTGTCATTAGCAAAAAGAAAAAACAAGTAACTACTCAAATACTCCAAAAGGCTCTCTAAATACTCTCAAGTAAGTCAAGCTAAGGTTTCATCAAGTTGGTCATCTAAGAGCTCAATGGTTTAAGGCATGATCTTTCCACATTGTCAATTTGTTATAAGCATGTGTTTTAAAGTATTGTTCAAGTAATGGTTTTGAAACAAAGTTGGGGGTTTTAAATACTTGTTGTTGGACAATGTTTTCCCATGGTTTACATATAATTATTCATGATTTAATTATTGTTTTGAAATTATAGGTGTATGGAAATGGTAAATAAAAGAGGGAATTATGATTTTTCCAAACTTGTAACATTAGAAGTGATTATGACCCCAACCCCATATTGTGAAATTGGTTTTTAATTATGTCCAGTGTGGGAATTTTTAAAATTGAAGAATTCTTGAACTATTGCATTATGATGTTGAATGGAACCTTATGCATTAGTGTTTTCACAAACTATTGAATAATTGAGCCGTAGGGGTTGTGAATTTCCCCAAGTGATGTACTTGCTTTGGGATGTTATTATTACCTTGCAAGTGTAGTTGATATGATAATACCAACAATGCATTTGTTAAGTTGCAGAGATTCTCTTTGATTACAACCCTACTAACTAAGTTGACTCAAAAAAGGTAAAATTCTCATGGTCTGATGCTTGGGAAGGTAGTTTTGAGAAGTTGAAGGATAATGTGACTTTGGCTCTAGTCTTGACTCCACCTGAGGGTAATCATGATTTTTTTGTCTAATGTGATGCATTCTGGGTAGGGATGGGTTGTGTGTTGACTCAGCATGGCAAAGTGGTTGTATATGCTTCTAGACAATTGAAAGTTCATGAAAAAATTATCCGACCAATGATTTGGAATTACTAGCTGTGGTGTTTGCATTAATAATCTGGTGGAATTATTTGTTTGAGGTCCATGTGCATATTATTTTGATCATAAGAGCTTGTAATATGCGTTCACTCTAAAAGAGTTGAATCTAAGATAAATAAGGTGGCAGAGTTACTAAAGGACTATGACATGAGTCTTCAGTATCATCCAGGTGAATGTAGTGTGGTTGCTGATGCTCTTAGCAGGTTCTCCATGGGAAGCTTGTCTTGTGTGGATGAAGAGAAGTAGGATTTGGTGAAGGATATTCACCATTTTCCTAATCAAGGAGTTCATTTCTTTGATTTAGATGATGGTGGTGTGATTGTTTAAGAGGTGGTGAGGTCATCTTAGTGTTGAAGTAAAGGAGAAGCAATTGTTGGATCCTATCTTGATGCAAATCAAGAATGATATAGGTAGGTAAAAATCATGTTTTTTGAGATTGGTTGTAATGAAATCTTGAGGTACCATGGCACGTTGTGTATTCCCAATGTTATAGGTTGCACAGAAGAATTTTGGCCAAAGCTTATAAGTCATAGTATACAATTCATCCTGGTTCGACAAAGATGTATCATAATCTAATAGAGATTTATTGGTAGAATAATATAAGGCGGGATGTGGTAAATTTTATGGCTAAGTGCATGGTGTGTCAGCAAGTGAAGGTAGGTCACTTGAGGCCCAGTGGGTTGACTCAAGAGATTGAGCTGCCGATGTGGAAATGAGAGACAATTAATATGGATTTTGTTATCGATCTTCCATGGTCTTCCCAATAATTTGATTCGATTTGGGTCATCGTGGATATGATGACAAAGTTTACTCATTTCTTGCTAGTGATGACTAATTTCTCTTTCGAGGATTATGCCAAGTTTTTTATTGAGGAGATTATGAAGTTTCATAGTACTCCTGTTTCCTTTATATCTTATTGGGGTACTCAATTCTCATCTCAATTTTTGAGGTCATTCTAGTGAGCTTTAGGGACTAAGGTGATCCTTAGTACTATTTTCACCCACGGACGGATGGAAAAGTGGAAAGGACAATTCAGGTCTTAGAAGACATGGTTTGGGCTTATGTATTTGATTTTGGTAGTAGTTGGGTTGACCACCTGCCTCTCATAGAATTTTCCTACAACAACAATTATCAGTCAAGCATTGGTATGGCACTGTTTTAGGACTTATATGGTAGAAGCTTTAGATCTCCTATTGGGTGGTTTGAGGATGGTGAAAAAAAGTTATTTGGTCCTTATTTGGTTCACAAAGCCATGGAAAAGGTGAAGATGATTCGGGATAGACTTAAGACCGCCCTAAGTTGCCAAAATTCCTATGCATATATGAGGTGAAAGGAGTTGGAGTTCTGTGTTAGTGATTAGGTATTCTTGAAGGTGTCTCCCATGAAGGGAATGATGCATTTCGGTAATAAGGGGAAGCTCAGTCCTCATTATGTCTATCCATACTTGGTTTTGAAAAGGGTTACTAATATTCCATATGAATTGGAGTTTCTCTCTAATTAGAGCTCTCTTCATCCGGTGTTCTATTTTTTAATGTTCAAAAAGGGTGTGGGTGGTCCTTCGATGGTTATTCTTGAAAAGATAGGTATTTCAGATTCTTTATATTATGAACAAGTCTCGATTGAGATTTTGGATTGGCAAGTCCATCTGTTATGGACCAAGGATTTGGTAAAGGTTCTTTAGAGGAACAAAAAGGTGGAGAAAGCTATGTGGGAAGCCAAAGAGGGCATAAAGTCCAAGTATCTTTTCTTGTTTTCCCATTCTAGATAATCATGCTTAAGCTATTTGTATTCCTTAAAATCTTTGTTTTCTTACTTTATTAAAAGAAAGAGTGATTTCCCTGGCATCTTTATTTTCTGTCTTTGTTAAAGGCAAGAGTAATGTATGTGGAGTAAAGTCATGCTAATCAGTGCCTTGTCCTATCATTCAAGGACAAATGATCCTAAGGGGGAGTATGTAATGCCCCGAGTTTTTGGTCCTTAAAAGTTTGCTGAGTTCTTAGCTTTCTACCCTTGCAACAACTCACTGACGAGTCATGGGGTTTCTTGAACGATCAAGTCACCTTAGTCATAAGGTGTCTAGTGAATGATGTTTTAGTTTCTGTCTTGGGAATGACTTGAGGGTATGAATCATAACGACTCATGATAAGTCCTTAGGATAGAATCATAACAAAATTAAAAATTAAGTGGCAAAGTTCTATTCTGAGTACGAGCGGCTCACTATAAGCCGTAAGGACTTTTTACGAGTCATTAAAGAAAAATAGTAGGATGCCTAGTGTTTCATAATTGGGTTCTGTGTTGACTATGACTGGACCCTACTGGTGTTAGGGTCCCGTTACGAATGGTACCAATTGAATCATAGGGTCAACAATGTGTAGGGGTCCTAAAGACTGTCTTGGTTATAAGTTGCAAGGAGTGGTTACAAGTCACTGGTTGACCCGTAGAGTAAGGGCGACAATTTTTCAGCTTTTAAGTTAAGGGTATTCTGGACATTTCCCCTCTTACCCAAATAAAAACCCATATATTACAACCCTTTTAGGGGGTCATTAGCACTCAGAAACAAATCAAGTAACTTCTCAAACACTCCAAAAGGATCTTAAATTCCCTTAAGCAAGTCAAGCTAGAGTCTCATCAAGTTGGTCATATAAGGTCTCAAGGGTCGATTTTTCTCAAAATTTCTTGGTGTTTAAGGCATGTTACTCTTCCCTCATTGTTAATTTATTAAAAGTATGTGTTTTAAGGTATTGTTCATGAGATGTTTATGATAGTTTGGAAACATAGTATGGGGGTTTTGAATGCTTGTTGTTGGAAAATGTTTTCCCATGGTTTACATATGATTATTCATGCTTTAATTATGGTTTTGATCATATGGGTGCATAGGTATGGTGAATGAATGAGGGAATTGTGATTTTTCAAAACTTGTGATTTTGAAGTTGTTATGATCCCAACCCCATATTGTGAAATTGTTTTTTAACTATGAGAAGTGAGGGAATTTGTAAAATTGAACTATTGCATCATGATATTGAATTACACCTTATGGATTTTTGTTTTCACAAACGATTTCATAATTGAGTCAAGGGGGTTGTGAATTTCCCCAAGTGATGTAATGGTTTGGGCATGTTGTTATTGCCTTGCAAGTGTAGTTGGTATGACTATAAAAAAATGTATGCCTTAATGTGAAAGATGGTTCAATGAATTAGAACGTGTGATACTTGTTTTAATTGACTTTAATATGGGTTGTGTTGCTGATTCATGAAAGTAGATGTCCGAGTGACTGATTCTGGAAACTACATTTACTGATGCTGGGGTCAAAGTGACTAAGGAGGTTTGATTCCCCTGTAAATCATTACATGATTGCGTTCCTAAGTCACCTAAGTATATGATTGGGAGTTTCGAGTCCCCCGTGCATATATCCATTTTATATGGCTAGACTTACTGAGGATCGACCAGGGGATGAGAGTTGGGGCACATATAGCCCGTGTGTACATGCTATAACTATTGATCTACACAATCTAGGCTAATGTTTTAAAGTGCATGTCAAAATTTTCTCCTTATCTAGGCATGTGATATATATATGTTTATGTATTTGAGTATGCACATTGGTTTTGAAGGATTTTAAACTGTTGACCATGTCATTATGTTATCCTTATCCTTGAGTTACATGTTAGCATTCACCCTGCGAACCATCTTCGGATGCTATATCTGTAATGCCCCGAATATGCTACTCGGAACGCTACACGGTGCTCATGATCCCAAAGGGCCACAAACTAACCTATGACAAATATCTGTACATGAACACTACATAATATACTGTATAAATGTGGAAATAAAGCCTGAAAGGCCATAAGGTTCAAAATGGTAACATAACTGATAAAACATAACATCTGGAGGGGGTAAGAAATACCCAAAACAATTGAAATAACTGTTTGAACATGCTAGTCCGAAAGCCTCTAAACTATCTGAATAATGAGTTGATGGGACATATCACCAAATAACTCCAACTACTAAAATAAATTATTTAATGAGATAATAAAGTAATGGTCATGTCCTCAATGGATAAGGACTCACCGCTAACTCTGACTGCTGAGAGTGGAATGCTACAAATGCTCTAGAGCTCGTGCTTGTGAACCTATGGTATAAAATACCATAACGAAAATACGTTAGTACATTTGAATGCAAGGGTTCATATGCATGAACTATACTAACTGACTGGATAACATGAATGTCATAATGCATGCATGAATACATAATAACTGTAACTGAGTTTTTGATAACATGATTACTGAGTCTGAGTACTGATAACTGCAATAACTAATATGGAGCAAATGTATCTGATAGTCCAGGTTCTGATGGAACTAGCTGAGTTCCGTGCTGTTCAGAGTTTACTGTATCTGACAGTCCTAAATTCTATAGAACTATCTGAGTTCTATTAATAAGACTGAAAGACTATATCTGACATTCCTGATTCTATAACTGAAACTGTGGGAAGTATTCATCTAACCGACATGCCCCAAATAATGCATTAAAACTGAGTTGAAGTCCAATTTGTAACCCCAATTAAAGGGGTGTTAATACCGCGCCACCAGTAAGGACAAGCTATGGGTAACCCTCATCTGACAGTGTCCCCAAAAGAGAACGGTGGGACCCTCATCTGACAATGTTTATCCACCTTATCAACCCTCATCTGACAATGTTGATGTCTCAACCTATGATGGCTACATAGTTCTGAAATGCAAGGAATACTTCTAAGAATCACACCCTCATCTGACAGTTTGTGTTCCTATCTTTGGGTTCACTCGGTGCTAATTTATACTCCCATCTGAATAGACACTAAACATAATTAACTGAAATAAACTGGACTAAGTTAACTGAGTTCCGTTGACTGCCGGAATACTACTGAGATTACTAAGTTTTCCTAAGTCATGAGAATGATAGAATTCTATGGATCATGGCTTGACTGAGAGTATCTTGAAAAAATGACATTGATTCTAGGTACACTGCTAAATTTTTAGGTACAAGTACCCCGAGGACTCGATGGGAAGAAACTGACAAAGCATGACTTTCTTGAATACATGACCAACATCAATAAGCCATAATATAATAAGTTGGAGATTTCATGAAGTACAAGTTCTAAAGCACCACACTGGCTACACATATATCCATAATTCATTAACTAAGACATTTCATCAAACACTAGACAAGCATAAACTTGTACATTAATGGGGATTTCATATTATCATACTAGTATGACACTTTGCCTTCACATAGGCATTTAATTGAACTCATGGGGAGCATGCTTTGGTAATACAATCATCAACACATCTACTAATCATGGATACATCAATCAACGTGTAAAGTTATGGGTTTTTATATTATTATGCAAATCACCACATCCTACGGTCAATCATTGGAATATGTAATTTCAAATGTAAATCAAAACCCCACAACATCATGAACATGAATTTCAATTCAATTAAATCATGAACATTGATAAATACACAAATCTTGGATTTTGAAAAGAAATTCTTGAGCTTCATGGGTGAAAAGGACCCATGAATCAACACATGGCATACCTGGTTTGTGACTTCCTTGAAGTTATTAGACTTGAAGAACTTGAATTTCTTAGTTTCTTGAAGAAGGATTTGGATCTTGTTTCTTGGGGATTATCTTTGAGAGAAAACCCTAATATGATATTGTAAATGGATAATGAACTTAGGATCCTTGGTATGATATTATTAGGGGTTAATACGGATGGTAAAATACCAAAAATCCCTTTTAAAAATGACTTAAAATAGCTAAACAAAGTATGTGATGGTCCATCGCTGGGTCAATGGTCCGTCTATCCTGGCCATCGCACCTGGGCAGAATAGGGGTTCACTGCATCTCCTGCAATGGCTTGTATAATGGTCCATCACTAGCTTGATGGTCTGTCGGCCTGAGCCATCGCTCTTAGGAAAAGGTAGTCTCACTGCCTTTGCTGCGACAGCTTGGTTGATGGTCCGTCGCTAGCTTGACGGTCCGTCGACTCTCACCGATGCAGCTAGGTGGTTTTGACTGCCTTCTATTTCTTGGCCATAACTTTCTCTTCCGATGTTGGATTTGGACAAAATTGGTATTGTTGGAAAGCTAATTCAATTTCCCACATGATATAAAGTGAAAATCTTATAAATACCACATGTATAAAAGTGGATTCATCTTTTAAAGTAAGTTTCTAACATACTTGGGATGATTTCAAGCTAAGTAGAAGTACGGGGTTTACAATATCCCCACGTGATGCAATAATTGTCTACATTAAAGTGGACATTAGGATTCGAGATAAGCTAGTGAGTTGACATTAAATTGGTGAGCTTCCATACATTAGAAGTCTACATTTCATGTTTTGGCCTCTTATGTCTCATACTGTTTAGACTTTTTTTGGCTATAGTCGGGGTATGTTTCGACACTTTATTAATATTGAGTTTTTGTTCTCTTTTTAGAAGGCTTTGTTAGAACTATTGCGGTTATTAGGTGGTGTCAGTCATTTGTTTGGCCAGTTATCGATTTGTGGTTATGGACTTGTTTTGAATTTTCTTAAGATTGTTGCATGCTATCTTGTTATATGATATGAATTCATCCAACAGTTGGGTGTGTTGTGATTGGTTTGGTTTGGTCCAGGGGGTGATCTCCAGTCCTCGCGGGACTTGAGATACCCGTCATGGCCAGGCCCTAGTTAGGTCATGAAATAATCATAGAATTATGGGAAGAAACTAATGCAAAATATTTTATCGATCCCTTATACAAGTTAAAAATCTATGGCGAGTACTATTTCTGGATGACAATTCATACGTCTGCATTGGGAGGTAGCATTAGAGATTTTAGTTCAGATTGCTCCCATCAATAGAGGGTGGCATATTTGAGAGGCAAAGAGACAAGCTAACACTTATGCTATTGGGGCTTTTAGCAAGCACGAGTTTCAAATGACACAACGGCGGAAGAGGTTGCTCTGCTAAGGATAGAGGTTGTGTTGCTGAGAAAGAATTTCGTGATGATGAATTTTTAGAAGGTGAATGCAGTGGTCATGCAAGGTAGGGCCTTCAAATCATATGATTCAAATATGGATGAAGATACATTATATCTAAATAGAGTGGGTGGTTTTCTAAGACAAGGACCAATCATCTACTTAAAACAATTGAAAATCTATGAAAGAGAAGTAAGGTTAGAACTACTATTTGGATACACACAGAGATCGAAGTAGAGAAAGGGACGGTGACTAGAGACGTTGGGATGATTACAAAGAGTAGGGTGGTGCATATGTTCCACCAGGCAACCATGATAGTGAATCAAGGATGTAAGCTATGTTGTCAAATCTGGTATAGGGTAAAAAAAGTCAATAAAATTGCCTTAACGATATTAGCATAGACATTTTGGGGTTGACCCGGAAGGTAGAATCTTATGCTATTGTGGTCAAGCAATTGTAATAATAATTTGTCCAAATGTATAGAATCTTGAATCAGTGGCAGTCGGGCACCCTTCCAAGCTATATAATGCAGAATCCTAAGAAATATGATTACTATCTTACCATCACCACTTAAAGTGGTAAGGCCACTATTGGCACCTCAATGCCTTTGGATAATGAAATGAGAAATGATAGTGTTGATATTAATGAGACACCTGGAGTTAGATAAGTGTGTTACTAATATTGATTCATCATAAAAATTGATAGGTCTCGATCATAGTGTTGAGAAGGATAAAGGTAAGGGAAAGGTAGATGAACCAACATTGAAGACTATTCCATGACCTCCCTACCTTTCCCTCAGAGGTTGAAGCAGAAGAAAGAAGATGGGAAGCACAAAAAGTTTATTTCTATGCTAAAAGAGCTGAGTTTGAATATCCCTCTTCTTAAAGCTATCGACCAGATTCCTGGTTATGAAAAATTTATGAATGATTTGATAACAATGAAAGAATCTATCAGTTATATGGATGTCGGTGGGTTGCATCATTATAGTGCGATCACATCACAATCTCTGGCACTAAAGAAAAGGTTATCCCAAAACTTTCATGATTATTGCAATGTTGGGACATTTGAGTTTGCCAAAGAGCTATGTGACTTGTGTGATACCATTAAATTTATATTGCAGACGGTGTTCAAACAGTTAAGATTGATAACTCTCGAGCAAATGTCGATGTGGTTCTTCTTATCCTGGATTAAGAAGTTGACGTTGAGATGCACATAATTTTGGGGAGACCATTTTTTTCCAAAGGTAGAGTGCTGGTGGATATAAAGAAAGGAGAGGCTAAGTTCAGGATAAAAGATGAGGAGGTCACGTTTAATATTCACAGAATCATAAGGAACTGGATTCTTGATGAAGACTAAGAATCGAGGTACCCATGTTGATATTAAATCAGGTATTGTATGAGAGGCAACCAACGGGATTGTTGGTTAAGTTTGAGTAACTAACATAGCTACATTATGCCATAATGTTAAAGCAAGCGTTGTGTGGGAGGAAACCCACTATTTTAGTGTTTACGTTGTTTTTCTTTTTATTTATGGGTATGAAAACATAAGGAACTACCTGGAACATGGTAAGATATTGCAAAATTTTGAGAATTCTATGTTAGGGGATTTATTGACACACTTATAGGAGTCATAAGTCCTACTTAATCTAGGTAACCAATGCAATAAAAATTAGAGGGAAATTGGGAGGATTTTGGGGTCTTTGAACTTTTACTTACTAACCCACTTATGGGGTCATAAGTGGTGTGGTAGGTATAAGAACAAAAGTTTAGAGGACCAAAAAACTTTATCCTACCTATGCCCTGTCGTAAGTGCCATTGTAGGTGGAAGTATTTTCTGGGCCCAAATTCTTTCTAAATTTTTATCCTACTCCAAGAGGACTCGACCCAAAACTGTCCTACTCACTCTTTTAAAACTTAAAAACTAATTCATTAGGCACATAATCTCCAAATTTCCAACTACCTCTAAAATTCAAACTCCTCAGCTTCCTCTATACGTTTATAAAAGACAAATCTCTTCTTTAACCCATTCAATTGCAAGAAAAAAAGATTCAAGGGATAGGGTTTAGTCAAATTCTCTTCACTTATTCAAATTTTCTACTTCCATCACTCACACTCAAGGTAAACTCTTGGGTCCTACTAGTATTTTCTTGTTCTTAAGTAAAAATAAGTAAGTTGGAACTTGAATAAGCTTGAAACTTGTATAAAAACCAGCAACCTTGTATGTATGAGCCTACATTAATCCTAAAAGTCAAAATTGGTGCATCGTTCTTGAATAAATAACCTATAATTATCCCCAAAATTGAAGTACAAGTTGAAAAGGTT
>JAPEIP010000008.1:61283769-61303126 GCA_026120095.1 Capsicum chinense | reverse complement strand
CTAAACATCCTTCCAAATATGAATAAGTATCCCTTGATCCCGATTTTGGGTCGGATAGACTATTTTTCTTATTTTAACCTTTCACCTTCATATTCTAGTTACAATAAACTACTTTTGGCCCTGGTCCTCCTTGGACATTGTGTACCTCAACTCAAGAAAATCACCTAAGTTGACGGTGGCTAGCATTGGGGTACATGATTAGAACTGGGTATGAAGAATGGTATAAATAGGAGAAAAAAGTAGGGCATGGTGTAGTTAAAAGAAACAAAAAGAGTTAAAAATAAAGAATAAAAAAATCACACCCAAATTGAATGAGCAATAAAATTATAAAAAGGGAGAAATAATGGCGGAATAAAAGAAAATTTGTTGATGAGTAGACCTCTAAAATAATTGAAGTCCCATAGAGGCTTAGTCACTAAATTTCCTTAGTACCATACCATCCCCTAAGCCTACGTTACAAGCTGAGTAAAGTTCAATAGTGATCCAAACATGACTGTCCAAAAGCTAAGGTAAAGAAAATTAGGGCAAGCATATGGTATTTGATGCACTTCATTGAAACTTCTTTGTGAGAGTGAGTGTTTTGTGGTCGTCCCTACATTAGTATGCATTATCCTATAGAGTGAGTGAGACTTCTTTCTTGCGAGGGAAGATGGGTTATGTTGCTAGTTTCTTATCAATTAGGGTTGTGTAACTTGTACAAATTCGTAATTGTTTGATTCTAATGTAATGCCAAATCTATATTCCATTAGGTCACATTGTTGCGCTACAGTGATATCCACACAGTTGGGTTTTGAAAGAGTTAAAATTGGAGGGGGTGATGTTCTTGTGTTTTATTTAAATCTGACTGTAATTAAATAAACTATGCAGCTTTGTTGTGTTTTGCTGTCTGGACATGAAAAAATTCTAAGTTGAGGGTTTTGCTGTGACATGGTTTCATAGCACTTTCAATGCTTAAAACTATGCAGCTACTTAGGCCATTTTGTTAGATATGATGTCTTTATGTGTTGTTTTGTAGGAGACCAGATTTTGGGAGTTATAGAGGAAAAGAAATTGAAAGTTAGATTTAGGATGACCTACGTAGCAGAGTAGGTATCAGAAGGTTGAAGTTCAGAGAATCAGAAGTTGAGAATTTGGTACTACCACCTATAAAGGGCTACTTATAGCCCTAGGTGCCACCTATGATGCCATAGGTATCGGTACCAGTATTATAGGGCCAAAAGTTTAGACAATCTACATTGAAAAGTTTCCTTTCACCAAAATAGGATAACCTACGGTGCATTGGTGTCACCTACAGCCCGTAAGTGGTACTGTAGGTGGCCTCCGTCTCAGTTTTTATATTTTGTTTCGGAAAGGACTCCTAAGTTTTCAATGTGTTCTATAAAAACCATTTTTATATTTTTGTATTAGTTTTTAAGAACCATATGCTCTTACAAAGATATTTTGATATCATGAATGACTTTTTTTCTTGGGATTCTGTTG
The DNA here is from genome assembly GCA_026120095.1 of Capsicum chinense. Lineage (NCBI taxonomy): Eukaryota > Viridiplantae > Streptophyta > Magnoliopsida > Solanales > Solanaceae > Capsicum > Capsicum chinense. The sequence goes on along the minus strand of JAPEIP010000008.1, from coordinate 61,301,647 downwards.
TTCTTGGATTTTGGTTGATTAATTGATTTAAGACCTTAGGTTTTCTTCGTCTATTATTTTGAGATTTACTCTATGCTATCTTTATTAAATTAAATGGATTGTTTCACAATTCTGAGCGGTTGATTCCCTTGGTATGGGCTACAGGAACCATGGTGGGTTAACGAAGTAGAGGAAGCATGAGGTTTTCCTAAATAATGGTTGTTGTATGTATTGTGATCTTCTTTATATTATTTGCTTCCTTTCTTACTGAAGAAGCTAAGGACTCTAATATGATTAGGATCATTTTCACAAGAGAGGTCAAGATTGGGAAAGAAGGTTACAACAGTGATTTTAGATTATCAACTTGTCTAATAACTTGTTACCCTTAAGGTTAAAGTTAACCTGGGATCAAAGGAAAAGGTTAATAAGGAAACACCCTGAGACATAAAAGGTAAAGGGTGACATTAACCAAAGTCATTCACATAATGGTTGGTGATACATAGCTTGCTAGATTTTACATGCATGACCTTGAGATAGTCGTATTGAGCATGATAAGCCTACAGAGTTAGAAGCCAGGGGGAATACAAGCCCAGTGTTTGTCTCAGATTGTTTACTACCAAATCATTTAAATCTTTTTACTTTTATAGATTACTACTAACCCCCAATTACTTTCCTGCACGTTCGGCTATTTTAATAAGTTTGAGAGACGAGTTCAACTATTCCTTGTGGGATTGACCCCAACCCAATTGCGTTACAATAATTTGAAAGTGACCACTATATACATCTTGGAGTTTTAGTTTTGAGAGACATCAATCATCAAAAAATAGTTCCTAAAGCTTTCTCCTACCATAAAATTATGTTGGCTTCATATCACAAATGTCGGTCTGGATTGAGTTTAAGGTTTTATAATCTCTTTCAACAGGCTTATACGATGCTTAGCATACTTAGATTCAAGACATATTTGACACTTTGATTTATTGCACTCAATGTTATGCAAAAAATCTAAACTCATTACTTTTTGAAAGGTTTGGTAATTGATGCATCATAAATGTTCATGCCATAATTTATTTGACTCAAGTAAGTAAAAATAAATAGATCTTTTATTCATATCAATATACATTATATTAATATTAGAAGTCCTCAGTAACATAACCTTTACTTGTATTTACTTCACCATTATTAATCAAAACTTTGTTAGAAATAAATAAACATTTGAATCCATTCTTAGTCAGAAGTGAAATAGAAACTAAGTTCTTTCACAACTACAAAATATGAAGGACATTGTTTAGTGTCATCGCCTTGATCAATGTCATTTTCAAGCAAATCTGGCCAAATTTTTCAACCTTTTCCATATCATAGTCTTTCATGAATATTTTCTCATCAGTTTGATATGGAATATCTGATGCAAATAGATCTTTATTGGTACACATGTTGCGGATGGAATCTAAATAAATCCACCAATCTCTTGAATTTCAGACTTGATTGCACTCCAAAAGCATAGCGCACTGATCGTCCATGTTATCTTTGGATTAAACCATGTTTACTTGATCCTTTTTGTTTTTCTTCTTTGGAGATCGACAATCTGTAGACTTATGACCACTATTTCACATTTAAAACTACTTTCTTTTAACTTTTTCTGAGAAGGATTGTTGTTGTCCTGATGCTTTCTTTCTCTTCTTTGATCAAATGGGTTCATCTTCCATAATATTTGCTCTACTTATCACCGAATTCTCATTGAGACCTATTTTTGGTTGCCTTATTATCCTCTTCAATCCTTAACCTCATAATGAGGTCTTCAACAGACATCTCCTTACCTTTATTCCTTAAGTTATTTTTGAAGTGTTTCCACAAAGATGGTAACTTCTCGATCATAACAGCTACTTAAAAAGTTTCATTCACAACCAAACCAATATCAAAGGTTATGTGAGTACCAAAAACACATTTAACCTATTCAATTAAGCTATTAATTAAGTTTATACCTTTAGCTAGGAGATCGTGGATTTTAACATGTAACTCTTGGAGTTGGTTAACTATAGTTTTACTGTCTACCATTTTAAATTCCAGAAATCTTGCAATAATGAATTTCTTAATTCTAACATCCTCTATTCTTACTTATTTTGTAAAGCATTTGAAAGTTCCTTTTTGGTCTTCATACTACCATTCACATTGGACAAGTTATCTGGTTGGCCACTCAGAACATAGTTCTTGCACAAAATGTCTGAGTGCTTCCAAGCTTTCATTACCATGAAGAATTCTTTTTACATAGTTTCTTATGGAAATTGAGGAATACTTTCTAAAATAAACCTTTGTAGACTCAGATTAGTCAGATAAAAGAATACCTTTTGTTGTCAATTCTTGAAATCAAAACCAAAAAATTTTCCTATTTTTTCTGACGGTGCCATGGTAGGAGCAACATTTGTGCGACTTGAAGTATCAATGTTAGTTTTTGCAACATTCGTAACTAAATAATTTTCTTGGTTATCAATAGTTATTTTGCTATCACAAATAGGCAAAAACTTTGTATTCCATAATACTAACAACTGAAGTCTTAAACTATAAATAACTTGTTTCTTGTTTATCAATGTAGTTTTTATATTCTTCTAATTGTCAACCGAATGAATTGAATTTTAAATCATGATGAAGTTTTTATATTTTCAAATCACTATTAAGTTCAAATATAGTAGAAAGCTAATAGCTTTAATCTCCAGAAATCAAAATATAGATTGTTATAGTAAATTCCTTAAGATTGTTGTTTTCCGTGTACAAAATCTATATTAACAACAAGAACTTCACCACCAAGTTCAAGAACAAGTTTAAGAAATACAAAGATGTTCAAACATTTTCAAACACATGTTCAAACAATTAATGAACTATTATAAAAAAGTTTCAAACTATTTTCTGGAAAATAATAGAACCATAAAAAAAACATGAATTCAAAAATTATAGAATCAAGTCCACCAAATTTATGGTGTCTCTTTAAGGAATTTATTCGCCTAAATTACCATATGTTAATGGAATATATTCTCCCAGGATAAAATAATTAACTTTAGAAAATAGTGGTAACTTAAATTTTCTAAATAATTAACTCACTCAAAAATTTGAAGACCAGACATGAGTTTTTTAAGAAGAATAAAATGTATTTCACTTCAAATTTCTTGCCTTTATTTGATGAAAAATTCAATCATTTATAGTTTAATGATGGTGCATTATATAAGAAGTAATCGTTCATGGAAAGGTGTACTATTTTAAAATTACACCGACCTACGAACCCTACCTTGCGCACAGGTGGCCCACATCCGACTGTACGTTTCTTATTTCACCAAAATAGAAATATTTATTTCTTTCGTAGACCCATCTTCATTTGTAGATGGGTGGCCTACATCTGTAGATCATATTTCCAGCTTGAAACAGTCTCAAAGGGCCACATCCCTTTGAGGTGTGTTGTGACATGCATTTTCCTATGCTATGTGCGTTAACAAATGAAGAAAATATTTTCTATTGTATTTTTGGATTAAAAACATCAGTAATCCCTAATTTTCAAATGAATTCTATCTAAAATGATAATCACTCAATCAATCATTTGACAAATCCAAGTTCAAATTCAAAGTCGACAATGAAACCAAAGTCGAGCCGAGCAAGTGATGACAATGACGATGTGATGTATATCTTGTTCTTGACTCACTATCCATATGAAGAAATTCCTCTTAATATAAGCATAAGAAAGTTCCTTTATTTTCCATTAACATTTCCACTTAGAACCCAATATACACAGTGTATAATAATATTTCAACTACAATAGCACCCAAGAGAAAGTTTAATGCAATGCAATGTGGTGATATGAGATAAAATATAATGGATAAAGTACAACTTGTATACTCCTTCTGATCCTATGCTCTAGGAGAGGACCTATGGAGGGTTTATAATCCATGTACTAATCAAAATCTCATTAATCAACCTTTCCAGTACTTTCCTCAGTTAAGGTGTTTTTATAAAATAATTCATTTTCTTTTGCAAAGTATGCTTGTTATATAGTAGTGCTTGTTTTCATGAATATGTGAAATGAATCAGTATGCATGTTCATGGAAAAATCAATGATGTATAACACTAAGCTCAAAAATGGTATAAATGAATCCAATTCACTCAAATCACAGTAGATCATGATACAAGCCCTAACACGAAAGTCATAATAATAAAAAAAGGTATTTTTATTACTCAAACAATGTCAACATTAGCATACCTATATGCATCACAAAAATAATAATAATAATCTTTTAAATTAATAGTAAAGTTTATGCAATCTTCCATATGGACATTACAATAAATTAATCAATTTAATAATAAGGTTCACACAAGTCCCCAAACGAGCATCACAATAACAATAATCAATCCAAATAATATAATCATAGAGCATTCACCCAAACTATAGTCCTCATTATATGATAAGTTTCCACCTCTTTATTTATGAAAAAATTAAATTCAAATACTCAAATAAAGAATATACTCGTCAATAAGTATGATCAAAAGTTTACATTTATTCACAATATATAGTAACTATGCCAAGATTCCTCCTTTAATTACTGATTGATAACTACAATCTCCTTATACCTGAAGTAGTTACTAGGCCCCAATAATTTTTTCCAATTTCACTAAACATGATTCAAAAATCTTAAGTGAGTACTCATTATCGATTTTTCATGATCAATAAGTCATTTATCTACAATTTACCATAAGTATATCTACATGTAGAAAGAATAGTTAAAATATTCATTTTATTACTTTAATCCATCAGTAGACTCTGGTACAGAACCCCAATCCCCCATTCATTCATAAAACATTATTAATTCACACATAACACATAAATACCTCAGGAAAGAGTCAAGGTAGAACTCAGCTTACCTTAACAATGATCCACAAGCCAACCTCACATTTTGAGGAGTCAAACAGAAGCTCTACTTTATCGAATCATCATTAAATGCATACAATATTTTCCAATATGATATCTATACATAAATAGGTGTCGAAAGATATCCATATTGACATATTGTTGTTCCTGGTCTAAAATCACCTTGAAAATTAACCCCAAAAGTAAAAGAGAAAAGCTAAAATTTTAGTAGAAAATTACTTTTATCATAGTCTAAAGGTTTCTAATCTAAAATTCCATAAAAAATTGAGTAGAAATAAGATTAGAAATCATTTAAACATGAATACTTCACTTTTATGGTAAAATCCCTAATCTTTATTATCAAACTCTCTTTAAAATAAGAATTTTTGGAAAACTTTTAACAAATTGAGTTTGTGCATAATACAAGGACCTTAAATCCAAAATATCAATAAAAACCCATCCTAAAGTGGTCCTAAATGAAAAACTTCCAATTTCTTATTGTGGATTTAAAATCACAACTTTATAAATTAAAACCTTAAAAAACAAAATATATATTCTTGGAAAATGAGCAAAATAAAGGGATAATTACATATCCAATAATTACAAATTGAAAGTGTATCTAGAATCTTAGCATATCAAGTATCCTACCTCCTAAGATATAAAAAACATAAAATTCATGATCTGCCAATTTAGGCACTGTCTAGGTGAAAAATTTATTCTTCGCGTTTGAAGGACCCCATTGTATTTGTGAATAATAAATTTTTGCATTGATTAGTCAAAAAAGACCTTTCTTTATTTTTGAATTGACGCTTACATCATGTTTGTGAATAAGAACCTCTACACTAGGAATCTAGCAACTGTTGTTTGTACTAAAATGGTCATATCAACCATATAAAAATTTCAAATTCATCGATTCTTTTGTATTGTTTCAAAAATTTTGATATAAATATAATTATATCACACTCATACACAAAGTAATTCATCATATTCAGGTGATACTATTATAGTGCAACAATATAAAACTCCAACTAAGTACCCCAAAACTCATCTAAGACCTCTCAAATAGAATCTAATAGTATAAACCACTTGTAAATCACATAGTACACACAATGGCACTGATGAAATTAAATCCAATAGTTATATCATTGAGTATTAACCTAATTAATCTTGTGTTGGCAATAAAATGTAAATATTACTATACCAGTAGAATGAAATACATCCAAAGAGCAAATCTAAAAGAAAACTAATTACAAACTCTATCCACATAAGCTTTACATTGTATTGCTAATTTATTCCCTCTATACATTATAATTCACTCATTAACTATTGCCTATATTTTCTAAAAGATAAAGTAGCATTCACATTATTTTTTTTAATCTTTTTTTGTAATTATTGCTTCTAAATATTGTGTAGAATAGAACCATAAGCAGTAGCTACTATCTCTTTTTTAAAACTCTTATAAGGCTTATACCTAAGCTATTTATTTGTCTCTTATACATATCTTAGAACATCACACAACTCCAACTAATTTTCTACTCTTGACTATGTTGTACTGATAAAGTAAGAGGCACTAAGCAAGTGAGTAATAGTGTTAATCTTATCCCGATCATACAACAGAAACTTGGAGTCATCACAATGAATATCAAACCTCATAAGCCTCTCTATTGTTAACAATCACTCCAGCATAGCCACCAATAGTATGAATCTATGTATAGGGAAAAAACACTCTATACTCGACCAGATCAGACTCATTTTAAATAGGCCTAGTCTCCCTTTGTAAGGACTTCATTTTGTGAACTTTCTCTTTTATATCTTTTGACTATTTTACCCCTTCTCGTGGTTGCTATATGATGTTATTGGGGTGTGAGGATGGTTCGAATACTTTCTAATGAAATTTGGAATAATTTATACGAGTTATGTTTTTTTAGGAGTTAAAAAGGGCTCATAGTTGTCTTTAGTCAATATTTGTTATTTGTGTGTAAGATAGCAAAACAAACTATGAGAGCATATCTAAAATATTGATTTTAGGTTGGTAGGGTTGTTTGACTTAATTTTATGGCAATTAGGTCTTATTTTTATCCTCGGTTTCAAAAATTATAAAATGTTGTCTTGGGGGTCAATTTTGTGAAAATAAACTTTGTTTTTTAAATCTGATGTCGCCATTGAGTTTGAAAGATCAAATTTAATCTAATGTCATATTTTGTTTACCTTCATGGGATTCCAAATGAATATCGAGGTTTGATCACAACTTTGTAAGTAGTTTCTAGTGCTTCCTGTTAGTGGACAAAAGACTGCTAAAGTGGTAGCTGCTTAAGAAACATATGTGCCTCTTTAGAAAACATGAGCAACTGCTGATAAAATAAATGTTTGACTGCTTTAGTGGTCACTTCTTTTACGATAGGGGAAAGCTTTAGAGACCCACCCTTTTTTGGCTGGACAGCTTAACTGGTCAACCCACTCTTTAGCGGTGACTGTTTAAGCAGTACTACTTCAACAGTCATTGTTGTGCAGTCCATAAATAGTCTTTTCTTGATTTTTCTTCCATTTTTGGGACTTTCAGCTTCTGGTTGAGGTAGTTTTAAATGATTTTTTTTCATTTTTGAGCTTGGTAAGCTCTAAATCACTATTTCAATTATTTTACTTTGATTATTGTCATTTAAAAACCATTAAATTGTATTTAAAAATTGGAATATAGAGATTTTTTCCCAGAAGGCCTAAAATAGCTTTTCTTTGATTTAAACCTTGTTTTAACCCGTTTCACATGGGTTTTGTTCTATGGATTCCTTTAATCATTGGAAAGGTGTTTATAAAAAGAATTCCAATTTAATCATTTCTTTTTTGAAAGCTCTTTCAAGGATCCATTTTAACATTAATTTAAAAATAGGAGATATGGGTATCATTGGCTTTCTTTTAATCTGTAGATTCTAAATTTATATGTTTTAGTTGATTACAACACTTTCAAATGGGCAAATATCCATGTGAAGAATTTTAGGATTAGATATTAGCGTCATGAGATAGGTCATGGATTAACTTTCTTCAAACTGGGATGGATAGTTAATATTTATATAAGGTTGTGCTTTGGGTATGGATAATATTCATGAAAATAATATTTTAATTTTTGTGTACCTATGTGTGTTGTTGTACTATTTTTGTTGGTAATTTGAGATAATATTTACAATTTGTAGCCCATGTAGGTGCCTTATCTAATATTATTAGACTTGTGTATGCATTTGGTTTCTATTTTCAAGACAAAATTAGATAAGTTAGGGTTAAAGTTATGTTATTGATGTATTCACTTAATTTTTCACTCTAATCCAAGTCCATGTGGGTTCGATATCTAGCTCAAAAGGGCTACTTTATTACTTGATTGGCCACGTATACGTGCACATGCAATAGGATCGTAATAAGTTCTTAGCACTATTGTTGGGAACTTAAAAATTGGCAACTATCTGATTGTTAGTTTTGTTATTTTATTTTATAAGTGCTAAAAACTTGATCTCTACTTCTGATTCTAGGAGAATCTCTAAATATCAAGTAATTTGACATGGGAAAGGGATTTGGTTAACCCATATTTTGGACCTGAGTGACAATTACATCAATTATGGAGAGAAATAGTACTTCTCTATCGCATACTACAAGTTTGAAAGGATGAAGTCGATCCTACTGTCATGACTGAAGAAAAACTTCCTTCTAGGATAGTACGCAAAACCAATGTTACCTTTGCCATCCGTAGTTTATAACTTAGAGGTAGATTTGAGCTTAAACAGAATATGGTATAGTTATTGCACAAGAGTGGGAAATTCATAAGCCTATTACGTGAGGATCCACAGGTCCATTTGTAGAAAATTTTATAGATCAGTGACACCTTCATTCCCATTAGAGTCTTCATGGATTATAAGAGAATTACTCTCTTTCCCTACTTACTTTTAATGGAAGCAAGGAATTAGTTGAAGGCAGAACCATGATTGCTTATGCAAAATCATAGCTAGTTGACATATTGAGTGGATTCAAGACTCACATGTACTTTTATTTAAAGGGTTTTGAGATTTTTATACTCGTTTGGTTATAAGCCTTACATCCTCATATCATACATACATTCATGAAATATTGGTACCATTATGGAATTACTAATTTTTTTAAAAAATGAGACATTTTTACCTAACCCTCTGTATTAGGCTATTAGTCGGAGAGAAGATATGGATATTAATATTAAGATTTAGTATTGAGATAGTATATGGGTTTTAAACCCCTTACGGGGCTTAACTAGAAGTACTGAAGCTCAATAGGTATATATGGAGGTTATGAAATAACCTCACTCATATCACATCATCATTTTGATCATCATTGCATTTCATACACTATGCATCTGCAGTGTTGTACTTTATGTTTAATTTGATGCATATATATTCTATTTCTTTTGCATACCTATTTTTTTTATTTATGTGCTATATTTAGAACTATTAGTGGAGAACATATGAGCAAGTATTTGGGACATTTTCTAATTGCATGTGATGTGCTCATAGTTTGTATTTTTGTATTTTATTTTCTACTTTGTATAATCGGCCTCTAATACCTATTGAGTATAAAAGGACCGTACTCATCCCTATTGTGCCTTTTTAGTGCAGATCCAGGTACGATGCATTGCATGATAGCTGAGTTTTTTCGGTGATTTTTGCCATATTGAGGTATTGGCCACTCTACTCCTTTAGAGTTAACGTTAGACCTCCTTCTTTTCAATTTATGTCTTATTTTATGATATGAGATAAACTTGTCATTTTATTTTAGATTTTTAGTTGTATTCTAAGATATTGAGTTGTATTTAGATTGTTCTTACACTATGACACTGGTTTTTGAGATGGTTTATGGTATTGTTGTTATTTAGTCACCTATTATTATTGTGCATGTATGGTTTGACTTTTATCTAGAAGTCTCGCCTTATGCTTTATGTTATGATTTTTTAATTTTTATTCATTTAGGAGATTGTGTTACTTATCAAGGCTTAGCCATGATAAATGCCATAATGACCTGAGGTTTTTTGGGTCGTGACTAATAGATATTAGAGAAACCAGGCTCATTAGTCTTATCAATGAAAGAAAAATGTGTCTGGTAGAGTCTCATGAATTGATATGTGGACGTCCATATCTACCTTTATGAGTCTATAAGATATCTTTAAGAATCTTTATTATTTTGTTCCTTATCATGCGAGTTTATCCATATCCTAGATTCTAAACTAGGTTTTACCCTTTTTTCTCATATGGTAAGTACTAGATCCCATGAGGCTAGGGATGTTGAGTTGTTATCGAGGAGGAAGCCCAACCTAGAGGAAAAGCTAGGGGCCACAGATGAACTCGAGGTAGAAGATGAGCCAAAGGATCTGCCCTTTCCTGAGGTAGGCTGATTATTTTAGAGATATGGGTACTACTCAAGTTCTACAATGTACTACTGCCCCAGTCTTTGAGGTTTTTTTTGATTCATTTGTTGACTAATTTGGAGGGTCTTCCTTTGAGTGTACTTGGTATTCCTCAAACTCTGAGTGTTGTACCTTTATATATGATGGATTTTACTTATAATGTTTCTCTAATTTTAAGTGTAATTAATTTATCATTATCGATAATTACCTATGGTATTCTACAGGCTTTAAGTACCATTCTTCTTCTACGACTAAAGCGATCCAAGGTTATGTAACTTCTCTCGACAGTTAATCAAGAACTATAGGCATCCTCGCCCACCACACCACTAAACTTTGGTAGAACCAAGCGAGTAAACCTTTTAAACCTCTTTTGAGTATGATATTCTGTTTCGAGGGGTTCAATTTTCATCTATGTTACCTATTTAGGTTGGATCACAACCAACCATATTCACTATACCTCTTATTACTTTAGGTCCTATTATGTCTTCTGAGGATCAAAAAAGGTTTAAAAGGTTTATTCGCTTGGGTTTACCTAATTTTAGTGGTGTAGTGGGTAAGGATGCCTATGTGTTCTTGATTTATTATAGAGAGAAGTTGCATAAGCTTGGATCTCTTAAGTTGCACGAAGTTGTTTGCATTACCTACCAGCTAAGAAATATAGGTAGAGATTTGTGGAGGCTATTTTTTAGTTACAGACCTCTCGGTTAACAAAAGGTTAATTGGGATCAGCTTTTTGAGTTTTATTTAGATAGGTTTGTGCCATACAGTTTGAGGGATTAGATAAGAGATGAGTTTGATCAATTGAAGCAGGGCTCCATTACTATTGCTGCATGTTCTCATACCTCATCCAAATATTCTATTACTAGTATTATGATTGAGTTAGAGAAGATTTTAAAGTTTTAAAGGAATTAGATACTAATTTTTAGTTGGCTACTGCCTAGATAGTAGTGTCAGAGGCATCATTTCACAGTGTGGTGGATCATGAAAAGATGATAGTGGCTATTCTTTAATAAACTAAAAAAGACTCCAAGAGTGTGCACAGTTAGGGCAAGTTTAGTGGTCACACCTATCATGAAAGAGATTTTAGAGTTTCTTGTGAGGTCCATAGTAAACCAATGTAGGCAGCTTTGTAGCTTTCAAGTAATAGGTCTTCTGGTTCAATGACTTTTAGGTAGGTATCGGTCCAAGGTGGTCATTCTAGCTTAGCCACAACTCGTCAGAATGAGTTAAGTCACAAAGGTTTCTATATGTGTGATAAGTTTAGCCATATATCCAAGGAATACCCCTACCATATCTTCAGTCCTACTCCAATATCGATAGTGAGTGGTGACCCTTAGGGTGGTAGAGGTGATACTAGAGGTGCGCAAGGCAGATGTAGTAGTTCTCATAGTAGTGATCATTGGGATACTCAATTCGATAGTGGATATGGACTTTTCTATGCCATTCCTACTAGTCCTAAAATAGAGTCTTCCAATGCCATTATCATAGGATCATCCTCATTTGTTTTATATTTGCATCTATGTTATTTGATTTAGCATCAACTTTTTCCTATGTGTCAACATATTTTGCTTTGGGTTTTTATTCTACTAATGAGACTCTTGCCATGCCTATCCAAGTATCTACCCCTATAAAAGATTTTTTAGTGGGGGATTAGGTGCACCGATCTGGTTTTGTGACCTTCACCAGACCGTGAGACTTGGGTAGATCTGTTTATCTTAGATATAGTAGATTTTCTTGTCATCTTGGGTATGGATTAGTTATCTCAATATTATGTTATTCTAGAGTGATAAGCTAAGACTGTGAATTTAGCTTTACCAAGCATGCCAAGGATAGCTTGACAGAATATGCTTTATTTTCATCATAAGAAAGATATTCTTTCTTTGGGCTCGCAGGTTGGTAGAGAGGCAATTTTGGTCTTTTTAGATTATATTTATGATACTAGTGTTGATTCACCTTATTCTTTGGATTCGATCCATATTTTCCATGATTTTTTAGATGTCTTTCCTATAATTTGTTTGGTATACCTTTGGATTGTGATATTGACTTTTCTATTGATGTTGATTCAAGTACCATGCCCATCTCTATTCCTTCTTATAGGATTGCCCTAGAGGAATTGAAGAAATCAAAAGATTAGTTACAGGAAATAAAGGATTTATTTGATGTAGTATACCACCATGGTGTGTGCCTATCTTGTTTGTGAAGAACACGAATGAGTCTATGTGCATCTGTATTAATTATTGGTAGTTGAACAAGGTGACAGGTAAGAATATGTATCATCTTCTTCGTACTAATGATTTGTTTGATTTTTTTTAGGGTGCTTTGATAGTCTTAATGGTTTATGTAAGGTCCGAGTATCACCAGTTAGGGGCTAGAGCTTTGCATATTCCAAAGATAGCTTTTTAGACTCGATACAATCATTATGAGTTTGCAGTTATATCCTTTAGATTGACCAATGCCCCATCAACTTTGGTGAAGTTGATGAATTGGGTGTTTTAATTATATCCAACTTTTTTATCATTGTATTTATATATCATATCTTGGTTTACTCTAAGAGTGAGACAGACCATTAGGAGCAATTCTAGATTTTTCTTCAGATATTGAGAGATGAGAAGTTATATGCTAAGTTTTTCAAGTTTGAGTTTTTGTTGTAATTTGTCTCTTTCTTAGGTCATATTATAAATAAGGATGTTATCATCGTTGATCCAGCTAAGATTTAGCTGGTTTGTGATTGGACTAGGACTACTACTACTGATGCTTCGTAATAGGTGTTTTATCTATTGCGGCTCCTTTGACAAAGCTGACTTAAAATGAAAATTTATTTTGAGTGGTCTAATGCTTGTGAGGTGAGGTTTCTAAAGCTTAAGTATTTATGAACATCATCTCCTATATTGACTTTGCCCAAGGAGGCAATGAGTTTTACTATCTTTGGTGATGCTTCTAGTGTTAGGTTAGGATAATGAACTTACTATTCTATATCATCTAGGCAAGACTAATGTGGTTACGAATGCCATGAGCTAGAAGTTGATTACTATGGGTATCTTGGCACATCTTTGATCCAAAAGAGGTCTTTGGCCTTACAGGTTGAGTCTTTGGCTAACCATATGGTTAGGCTTGAGATTTCTACATAGGGGTGTGTTTTGGCATCTTTAGAGGCTAGATCTTCTTTGATGAAACATATCTGGGCTCATCATTTTGATAATGTTGGTTTGAGATAGTTTATCTCTCTTATGTATTGGTGTCTATTAGATAAAATAGAGGTTTAGTCTTCATTTCTCACTTCTAGAAGGTATTTCAGGAAGAGTTAGATAGTTGGGTTGATCTGAGCATAAATTTTCACCCAAATTCTGTTGATTAGTCAAAAAAGTCTATTTAGGATATGGAGGATATGCTCTATGCTTATGTCTTGGACTTTGGAGATCAGTGGGAGTAGCATTTATCCCTGGTAGAGTTTACATATAATATTAGCTTTCATTTTGGTATTGAGATGGCATCCTTTGAGGCCTTATATGATATGTAATATCGCTTTCTAATTAGTTTTTTGAGGTTTTAAATACTAGACCTAATGTTACAAACATGTTTTATAAGTATATATATAGAGTTTGCATTATTTAAGGTAGATTTCAAGAAACTCAAAGTTGTCAGAAATGCTATGAGGATCATAGACTTCATGCTTTTACTTTTAGTGTGGGTGATGAAGTCTTCCTTTGTATTTCAACCATGAAGAGCGTGATAAGGTTTTCGAAGAGAGGTAAGCTTATACACAAGTATATTGGGCTATTTAAGATTTTTCAGACTATTTGGGATATGGATTATGAGTGAGCATAACCCTTAAATTTTCATCCATTCACCAATTTTTTCATGTATCTATGCTACGATATTATATTTTAAATGAGTCCTATGTCATTCCTTGGTACACAATACAGTTAGATTAGAAGTTGTCTTTTATTGATGAGTCAGTCTCTATTTTAGATCGAGATGTAAAGAGGTTGTGTTCTACAGATATTTTGATAGTTAAGGTCCAGTGGATTCACCGTCTTGTAGTTGAGGCTACTTGGGAGGTAGAGCTTGACATACATAGTAGTGATTCCTAGCCTTTCACTAATTTAGGTATTTTTCTTAATTTTAGTTTAAGGGCAAACTAGATTCTTAGTGGAGGATATTGTAAGGACTTGATTATGTGAACTTTCCGTTGTTATGTGTTGTGACCATTTTACCACTCCCTATGATTTCTACATGACGTTTCTAGGGAGTAGGGATGGTTGTCAAAGTTTGTAATGCAATTCAGAATGAATTGTGCGAGTTTACGAGTTTTAGAGGTTAAAAGGGCTCATAGTTGATTTAATGACCCTCAAGGTCATTTCATGTATTTTTATTCAATTTTGATGTTTAGAGCTTTCCTATAACTGCCCAAAGTTGTTTATGACTTGCTGGAGCTGACAGTTTAGTTATCGGGCAGTTTCTTTGGTTTTAAGAGCCAATTGTCTATTTTGAAGTCTTTTCTTGTAAGAATTAGCTACTGGGAAAAAACTAAAATAAAACATCATATACCAATTATAACAATTCCAACAGCTGCAAAACTTCAATTTTAAGTGAGGGGAATATTTGGTTTGAGTTCTAAGCTTCCAGACTTATTCTGGGCTATTAGTGAAACGCCCCAAGCTTTGGCCCTTGAAATTTACCTAAGCATTGAGCTTACTGTCTTATTGATGACTCACTATTTGAGTCATATAATATGGTTATAGGTCTAGGGACCCAGGTCATAACAAACGCATTGTCTTATTGGCGAAGTTCTATCCCAGTTATGAGAGACTACTTAAGAGTTATATGATCATGTGACAATGGTTCTGGTCCTGTCGTATGTTTTCTAGTGTCTAAGCCCTTGGTGTTCTATTATGGTCACGACTAGACCATATGAGTCATATTTTCTAGTGACGAGTGGGACTAGGATGTCATAAGTTGGACATTGTATGGTGTCCAATTATCTATCTTGGTGATGACTCAATGGTAAAAGTCGTATGCTATGGTGATGAGTCGATGGCTTGACTCATAACCATAGATGAAATTTTTACAGCTTTAAGTTGGGGGTACTTTGGACAATTCCCACCCCAATCCCTTAAGACTCCACGTCTTACAACATATTTTGAACACCCATTATACACTTTATAAGATAAAAAAACCCTTTAAAATCTATCTCAAACCTCTCAAAAAATATTGGGCTATGGTTTCTTCAAATGGTCATCTAAGGGTTTAAGGATCAAAAATTCCGTCCGTGAATCTTCGTAACTTAGGCATGTAACTCTTCCCATGTTGTTATTTTACTAAAAACATATGTTTTAATGTTTTGTTTTCATGGTGCTGTTATGGTTTTGAAATAAAGGTTGGTGGTTTTTGATGTTCATGGTTGATTAATGTTTCTCATGATTTAATTATGGTTTCCCTTGTTTTAATTATGATTTTGCACATGTGGGTACAAGGGAATTGTGATTAGACAAATGGGGCCTGTTCAACCCTAGATTTGTTGGTTTTTGTTTTTGAAAATGGTAAGCCCTCAACCTCTTTGTGAAATTTTCAATGAGAATGATCTTGTCATAAGTTTTAATTGTGTTTTGAACTAATGATGGGCTTAAGAATGTTAATGAAGGATTAATGACTTTGTAGGTCTTGATGACCATAAATTGATTTGAATTATGTTTTGAACTATGGAATTGGACTAAGAATGTTAATGATTGGTAGATGGTCTTACGGAAACCTTATTACCTATAAATTTATTTGAAATACTAAGTGAGTTTGAATCTATAAAATGTTAAATTGAATCGATGTCTTTGTTTAGACGATGGGTTCGAGCCCCGAGTTGATTAATAATGGTAATCTCATATTGTATGCTTGCAAGTGGGTTTGGTATGATGATACCAACTAGATGCCCTTAGTAAGTAACTGGATTAATGGTTTTGTATTTTAAATTAATATTTTAATTAGGCTTTAAAGTGGGATGTATAGACGACCCATGAAAGTAGAGTCTAAAGGTTAACATTGGAAATCGTTCTCTTTGGTGGAGATGTCTAAGTGATCGAGAGGTTTGAGTCCCCCGAATGGATCTATGAATGGGAGGTTTGAGTCCCCTACATTGTATATTTTGGTTCTTAAGTCACTTGGACTATGGGAGGAGGTTTGAGTCACCCATAAAGACATATAAGGAAATGGGTATCCTCTGGTCCGTGCAGCTACACATACTAGTGCCCTTCAAGCTATGGGAGAGCTGGGTCCAGAAATCCCATGGGAGCCTTGTTTTAAAGTTAATGATAAGTCTTGTTACTTACCCAAATATGTGGAATTTTATATGTATATGTATTTCACATGATATTATACATTAAATATTGTATTGGTTTTAGAATTATTACCACGACATTATTTTATTCGTCTATCCCTGAGTTACGTGCTAGATATCCAACCGTTAACCATTTCTAGATATTATATCCCCATGCAATGTAGGTACCAGCAACTATTCTACTTTTCTTATGTAGTGATCAGGTGCTAGAGTTAGTTCATGAGCTGACATTGAAGTGGTCAGCTTCCATACTTCGGAAGGCTTCATTTCATCGTCCTTATTTCATATGTATTATACCTTGTTTAGACTTTATTTTGTCCACTATCGGGGGCATGTCCAGACATTTTATTATCTTTGATTTTTAGAGGTTTTGTTGGATTAATGTGGACTTGGGTGGTTTGGTTGATTATTTTAGTGATGGGTGGTTGTCCGATTACCTATGGTTGGTATAGACATATTATGAACTATCATTAGTTTTGTTATGAGCTATCTTGTTATATGTTTGGGACTCATCCAATACTTGAGGTTTTGTGCTAGTTAAGCTAGATGAAAGGGTGATCTCTGGTCCATGTGGGACTTGAGGTATGCATCATGGCTAGGCCCTGTTTTGAGTGGTGATAAAGGTAGTATCAAAGCCCTAGGTTCATGGTCAACTGAGTTTCCACAAAGCCATGTCAAGTAGTCTTTTTTATGGATTTATAGCGTGCCACACTTATAAGTGATGGGCTACGATAAATTTTAGATCGGTTCCCTTTCTTATTATTCCATTTCGAGGGGTAAAGTCTAAGGTATTGGATTTCTCTAATTCTTGTTTGTTTGTTATTCAGATCATACATCTCAGATGATCTAAAGCTCGTGGGAACTTCTCTGTTCCACTAGGGGACACTTCTGATGGGACATACCCCGCTTATTGGGTTTTGACCCGCCCTAAAGGTTCAGTTCCTAATTGCCCTCCTAGAGTTCCACTGGTTCCCATTATCCCTCTTCGATCTCCAAACTAATCTAACAAATGCGTAGTTTCGTATGTTTATTCATATGTTGGCCTAGTTGATAGCTTCTTAGTCCAAGCTTAGTACTCTATCTTTTGACGCCACAAGGGTTAACCAATTTATGAGGTTGAGTCTTCTAACTTTTACTGGTGTTAAGTTTAAGGAAGCTCCTAAAGCTTTTAATGAGGAGATAGAAAAGATCCTTTAAATTCTGCTTGCTTCAGATGTTGAAAGTGTGGAGTTTGTTTTCTTTCAATTGAAGGATGTGTCAAACCAATGGTATAAGAAGTGGG
>JAPEIP010000008.1:61253271-61271790 GCA_026120095.1 Capsicum chinense | reverse complement strand
GTATCATTATTCCAAAGGTACTATATTGGCATGAACACTAATGTAATAATCTCAAAAGCTTTTGAACTAAGTTATTGGAAAGATCTCTTATGTGTGTTACTTGATATACGTGTGGGTAGTAGCTCAGGGGCTTATGCCTAGCATGGGCCGATCCCGATATTTGATATGATTACAGTTGATATGTACTGGGGGCAGCCTAATGGTCACAGTACGGTACAGTATTGATTGTTGTTAGGTGGTTGGAGGTTCGGGAGGAGGAGGTAATGGCGAATGCTAATTGTAAAGAATAAAATGAACGAATGTATACCATTCCACAAATGTGTTTGAATTCAAGAACCCAATTCAGATAATGATATGATAATGTACATGATCCTAAAAGTGTTTATGAAGTGTGGTTCACTTGTATTATGATTTATTCACTTGCGTCTAATTTTCTTCATCCCCCATACCACATATGATTATTTACAGCTTTACATACTCAATACATTTTTCGTACTGACGTCCCTCACGGAGAACCTGTATTTCATGCTGCAGGCACAGGTGCTTCAGCTCATTCACAGCATAAATAGGAGCCAGGTCATACAACTATTGTTAGTGAGCTCCAGTTTTCTTCGGAGCTTTCCGAGTCAGTCCCTTATGTTTTGTTATTGTACAGGAGTCATGTGTGGGCGGGGATTTGTCCCGACCCTAGTTATGTCATGTATATCCTAGAGGCTTTGTAGACATAAGGAAGGGTAAAGTCATGGAAGTTTATATAGTGATGTTATATTTGTATATGTGGTGGCCCCGACGGCCAAGTATTATATATATATATATATATTTGTGCGTGTTGTGCTGGTACAAGTAATTAGACCCCTCCATATGCAACGAAGTGCTGTCCACATTTTTGGTGACATGTAAGTAAAAGTACAGGTATCTGAATGGGTTCTCCCGGGCCTTCTAGGCTTCGGGTGCCAGTCCGGCCCGATGGGATTTTGGGGCATGACATGTGATTTCCATGATCATGTCTTTAATTAATTTCATGAATTTATATTAGCATGTGGATTGAAATCTTTGAAATTTAAGTGATTAATGTAGCCATCATGTGTTGAATTGTTATTCATGCCCAAATATAATGTGATCCTCCCATGTGTTTGCCAAAAAATCCTTGGTGAATTAATTGTGCAATTTGATACATTGTTGATCTCAATTATGAACTCATGATAGAACTACATGTCTAAAGGGCTCCCATGTTAAAGCTATGCCTTGAAGGTGTTTGTTTAAATGCCTATGTGAATTGTTAGAGTACTTATGACATGATAGCATACATCCCTATACATGTAAGGGTTCAAGATTTACAAGTGTTTCATGAATGCCTTAGAAATTGAATTATGAACATGTGGCCATTGTCGTGCTTTCAAGATTTATGTTGCGCCTTACTCTTTACGCTATCGAGTCTTGGGGGTATTTAATACCCAATAATTTAGTTGTATACCTAGAGCTAGTGTTAGTTACAAGTCACGATCAGTGATACTTTTAGTCAGTTCTAGAAACAAGGAAAACTCCGTAAACTCAGTACTAATACATTCCATATTAGTAACAGTTCAGTCAAGCCTAGTATGAACTAGGAAATCAGTTCAATGTCTATTTAGTTTGGAGTAGGATTCAATACTGAGTGAACCTAAGGATGGGGACTCACCTGCTAGTAGAGGGTGTGATTCTTAGAAGCAATCATTGTATTCCAAAACAACGTAGTCAGCGTAGGTTGAGACATCAAACCTACCAATCGAGGGTTGATGAGGTGTTTTAACCTTTCAGTTGAGAGTCCCACCGTTCTCATTAGAGTACCTGCCAGATTAGGGAATCTCTTCAGTTGTATTTACCCGTGGCATAGTATTGGTACCCTTCCAACTAGGTTTATAGGTTGGACCCTAAGATCTATTTAGAAAAGGGGTAGGTTGGTTTGATGATTACCTCTTACAGTCTAAGTTTTAGATTAAGTCTCACATTAGAGCTTAGTATAGTTCTACAAACTTCAAGACTGTCAGATACAGTCATCCCAATAATCAGTAATACAATGTCAGTAAAATCAAATATCAGTAAATGAGTGTTCAGACTCAATATCCAGTATCATCACAATTTCAGTTACAATCTATGTATTCATGCATGCACGCGCATTCAGTCATATCCATGTTATTTAGTTAGTATTGTTCATGCATCATGAACCCATGAATTTTAGCCTACCTCACTGAGTATACCAGTACATTCAAAGTACTGACGCATGTTTTTTGTGCTATGATGTCTTATATCATAGGTTCAGACGCATGGGCCCCAAAGCATCCTCAGTAGTACAACTTATCAGCAGACAATGTAGTGGTGAGTCCTCATATTTTAAGGACATGATTATTTTTAGCAGTTCAATTATTTCAGCAGTCAGTTAGAGTTAGTTGGGGGTTTGTCCCATCAAATTTATATTTCAAACAGTTTAGAGGCTTATCACACTAGTGTGTTTTCAGATAGTTGTTTTCCAGCATTATATTTTCCATATACAGTATTGTTTTCCACTTTAAAAATTATGGCAGTTTCATATTTACTTTCTTATTTTATTAATACAGTGTCTATATTATTCAGTGCTCACAATAGGTACTAGTCATGGTTTAGCTAGTGGTCTTTTGGGATCAGAGACTAAGGTTCAACAGAGTCCTAGGAAGTCTAGAAGCCATATCTGGTAGAGTCTTATGTATGTATGTGTAGCACACCATACTTATGGACGGGAGGCTACGAGATATTTTAGGAACAGTTTCCCTTCTTTCAGTATTCATATTGTGCGATTGATCATGAGCTCCAGTTAAACTCTCTAGCTAATCTAAGTTTCTCTTTTGTTTACAGATCATGCCTCCCAAACGAACTAAGGGAAGAGGAACAGGAGACCAGCTAGAACCCCAGCCTGTCCAGCCAAATCCTCTAAATAAACATGTCTCCCATGTTGAGTGCAGAATAGATTTCACTACCATAGCTCATGCTGTAGCAACCCAAAATAAGCTCTCAACCAATCCAGTGGCAAATACAACGGCTGCTAGGGTTTAGGATTTCACTCGAATGAACCCTTTATATTTCATCGGGTCTACGTCAGATGAGGACCCTCAAGAATTGTTTGATCAGGTGCAAAAAGTTAATTATGTTATGGGGGTGAAAGCTAGTGAGAGGGCTAAGAAAGATACATGTCAGTTGCAGGATGTGGCTCACTCATAGTTCAAATAGTAGCAAGGAAAAAAGCCCGCAGACGTAGGACCCATAGAATGGGAGGAGTTTTCCACTACTTTTCTGGGTAGGTTCATCTCGCAGAAGTTGAGGGATGCAAATCTTCTATAATTTATCAATATTAAGCAGGTAAACATGAAGGTGAAAGAGTGTTCTCTAAAGTTTACTCAATTAGCCAGATATACTCCTCACGTGGTAGCAGATAACGGGTCTAAGATGAACAAGTTTATGTCTGGGGTGAATGATATTGTTGTTAGAAGTGTAGAACTGTGATGCTGATAATTAAGATAAACTTGTATAGACTTATGGTCCATGCTCAACAGATCGAAGAGGAGAAGAATCAGGAGAGACAGAAGTAGAACAAGGGGGCTAGAACAGGTAGTTTCAACTTTACTCAGCCTAAGTTAGAGGGTGGGAATCGTTCTTAGTTCTTCCCAACATCTTTAGTTCTAGCCCCATCCTCAACTAGTGTTCTAGTGCCGAAATTCAGAGATGGCAATAGAGATAGGGCATCAGGCCCTAAACCTCAGGGTAGTTTTAGTAGTGCTCAAATGAATCCTCTTGACCTGCAGTATGAAAAAAACCATTAGGGTGTCTGCAGACCAAGAAATGATGAATGTTTTGGATGTGGTAAGCTAGGCCACCGAGTCAGAGATTGTCCCCAGTTAGGTTCCCAGGGTTAGCATAATCGTTATATAGCTTAAATTGGTTGTCCAAATCGACAGGGTACCTTATCCAGTGCCACAGTGGGTAGCATCCAAATAGACTCTATACTCTTCAGTACCGATAGGATCAAGAAAATTCTCCTGATGTGGTCACTAGTATGTTGTAGGTTTATTATTTATATGTTTATGCTTTGCTAGATCTAGCTGCTTTGTTGTCTTTTGTTACTCCATATATCGAAATTGATTTCAGAGTCAGTCCCAAAACCCTAGCAGAGTATTTCAAAGTCTCTACCCCAATGGGTAAATCTATCATAGCCCGACGGGTATACAGGAACTGTCTGGTTGTGGTAACTTAGAATGTCACTTAAGCAATCTTAGTCGAATTAGAGATGACTGATTTTGATGTCATTCTTGGCATGGATTGGCTTCATTCCTACCATGCCTCAGCTGACTGCGGAAAAGAATTGTCCCTTTTCTGTTTCCAAATGAACCCATCCTAGAGTCGAGGGGTAGTACTTCTACACTTAGGGGTCAACTTATTTCTTACCTTTGGGCTAGAAAAATAATATCTAAGGGATGTGTCTACCATCTTATCCAAGTCCAGGACTCTATATCAGAAACCCCTACTCTTGAATTAGTGTTAGTAGGTTGCAGATTCCCAGAGGTGTTTCTTGAAGATCTTTCCGGAGTCTTTCCCAAAAGAGAAATTGATTTAAGAGTAGATCTTCTTCTAGATACTCATCCCCTCTCTATTCCATCGTACAAAATGGCTCCTATAGAAATCAAAGAATTAAAATAGCAGTTAAAAAATCTCTTAGATAAGGGATTCATCAGACCCAATATCTCCCCATGGGGCGTACTAGTTCTATTCGTGCATAAGAAAGATGGTTCCCTCATAATGTGTATTGACTATTGTCAGTTAAATAAAGTCATGGTCAAGAACAAGTATCCACTTCCCATAATCGATTACTTGTTTGATCAACTTTTGGGTGCAAAGTACTTCTCTAAGATAGACCTTAGATCATGCTATCATCAACTCAGAGTTAGAGAATTTGACATCCTATGAACAGCCTTCAGAACTTGGTATGGTCACTTCAAATTCTTAGTCATGTCCTTTGGTCTTACCAATGCCCCAACAAATTTCATGGACTTGATGAATAATGTATTCAAGCAGTACTTTGACATGATTGTCTTAGTTTTCAGAGATGATATCCTTGTTTACTTCCGCAGTGAACATAATCATGGAAACCATCTCAGAATAGTACTACAGTAACTCAGAAACTATTAGCTATTCGCCAAATTCAGTAAGTGCAAATATTAACTAAGGCCAGTTGCTTTCCTCACCCATATAGTTTCTGTTGATGGCATTAGAGTGGATCCCCAAAAGATCAAAGCACTGAGAAATTGGCTCAGACCCATCTCTACATCAGATATTAGGAGTTTCTTAGTATTGGTTGGCTATTACAGACAGTTTGTTGAGGGATTTTCAACTATTGCATCCCCTATGACCAGATTGACTCAGAAGAAGGTCAAATTCAAGTGGTCAGATTCTTATGAGAAGATTTTTTAGCAGTTGAGGACTAGAATCAATACAGCTCTAATTTTGTCCCTACCAGATGGTTGCGATGGCTTTGTTGTTTACTGTGATGGATCCTGAGTAAGTTTGGGTTGTGTCCTCGTGCAGAGAGGTAAGGTCATAGCCTATGCCTCTATACAACTTAAACCCCAAGAGAAGAACTATCCTACTTACGATCTTGAGTTAGCAGCAGTAGTTTTTACCTTAAATATTTTGAGGCATTACTTATATAGGGTGCATGTTGATGTGTTCACAGACCATAAGATCCTGCAGTATGTGTTCTCCCAAAAAGATCTTAGCCTCCATCAGAGAAGGTGTTTGGAGTTGTTGAAAGATTGCGACATGAGTGTACTATACCATCTGGGCAAGGCCAATGTAGTGGCTGATGCTCTTAGTAGACTGTCTATAGGTAGTGTTGCTTATGTTGAGGACAGTAAGAAGAAGTTAGCTTAGGAAGTCCATCAGCTTGATCGACAAGGTGTCTCCTTAGTCGAATCCATAGAAGGTAGTGTATGGGTCCAAAAAAGTTTAGAATCATCTCTAGTTTCTGAAGTAAAGGAAAAACAGGATAGAGGTCCCAGTTTAGTTAAGTAGAAAGAGTCAGTCAGTGATCAGAAGGTAGAGGTTTTCTCCCAAGGGGGAGATTGTGTATTATGTTGTCAGGGTCTTCTATATGTGCTGAGTGTAGATGACTTAAGACAAAAAATTCTTATAGAGGCGCATGGTGTGTGTTACTCGAATCGTCCGGGGGCTATGAAGATGTACTGTGATTTGCAAGAAACCTATTAATGGAGTGGGATGAAGAGAGAGATTCCAGAGTTTGTAGCTAGGTGCTCTACATGTCAACAAGTTAAGATTGAGCATCAGAAACCTAGTTGGTCCATGCAGGAGTTCAACATTCCTACTTGGAAGTGAGAAAAAGATAACATGGACTTTGTGAAGGGTTGCCTCGTACTCGTCATTAGCATGATTTAGTTTTGGTCATTATAGGTAGAATGGCCATATCAGCTCATTTCCTACCAGTCTATACCTCTTACTCAACCAAGGATTATGCCAAAATCTATATCAAGGAGTTGGTCAGATTGTACGGTGTTTTATTTTCCATTGTCTTAAATAAAGGTACCTAGTTCACCTCTTATATATGGAAGGAATTCTAAAAGGGTCTTTGTACCCGAGTTTACCTCAGTTTTGCTTTTCTTCCTCAGATAGATGGTTAGGCAGAAAGGACCATCTAGGCTTTAGAAGATATGCTGTGAGAATGTGCTATTAATTTTAAAGGTAGTTAGGATGACCACTTGCCTTTGATTGAGTTTGTCTATAACAACAACTATCATTCTAGCATTCAGATGGCTCCGTTTGAGGTGCTTTATGGGAGAAGATATAGATCTCCCATTGGTTGGTTCGATATGGGTGAGACCACAGTGGTAGGGCCTGACCTGGTATTTGATGCGATGGAAAAAGTTCAATTGATCAGAGAAAGTCTTAAGACAGCTGAAAGCTAACTTAAATCATATCCAGACATGCGTAGAAAGGATCTCGAGTTTGAGATTAGTGATTATTTGTATTTGAAAATCTCTCCTATGAAAGGGGTAAAGAGGTTTGAAAAGAAGGGGAAACTTAGTCCTCCATATATCGGTCCTTATCGAATTCTCAGCTATTTCAAAAAGCTAGCTTATGAGCTTGAGTTGCCATCAGATCTAGCTTCAGTCCATCCAGTGTTTCATGTCTCCTTGCTAAGAAATGCATAAGTTACCCAACAGCCCTAGTCCTGATAGAGGTCATAGACGTTCAGAACAGTCTCTTTTATCAAGAGGTTCAAGTCAAAATCCTTGACTATCATATTAGTAGACTAAGGAACGAAGAAGTCCCTCTAGTCAAAGTTCTTTGGCGGAATTAGTCCGTTGAGGGAGCTAGTTAGGAAGCAGAAGTAGATATGTGAACCAAGTACCCTCACCTTTTCTCTACCAACTCAAACTTAGCTCAAGGTAAAATTTTTCCTTAAAATTTCTCAAAATTCCCTTTCAAAACTTGGTATTAGTTACCATTGCATATTAAATCATGCATTCAGTTAAAACAAAATTGTTTAGTATATTCAGTCATGTATTCTTTACATTCAAATATGCATGTTCAGTATGAAAAACACTGTATATCAGTGGTTTTAATAATATTTCATTATTCGTGTCCATTAAATAAGTTTATTATATCAGTAATATCAGCTTAGTCAACCTCATTTGAGGTTGAATGTTCCTAAGGGGGAGATACTGTAAGACCCCGCAAAATTCTAAGCTTGAATCAATCCTTTAAATCCTACTATGGGGTCCCAGACTTAGAAAAAATTCAGCAAAGTATTTATACTTAGGGTTATTTTAGCCTTCATAAATTGGCAGGGTTCACGACCTTCTCAACCTTATTCTGTCAATTTTCTAATTGATTCATGATTATGGTCACTTGTTGTAATACCCTACAAAATCGCGTGTGAAATTCAGCTTGTAAAGCTCCTTGAAAGATCCCAAGACTTAGAAAAATTTTGCTAAGTGTTCAAGATTCAACACTTAATCTTATTTTAGACCTCCAAACTTTGTGGATTTATTTGGCAACTCTCCTGACATTCGGTTTATCAAGTTTCAAATTATGTTACGATCGAAAAACATCATAGTATATCTCGGGTGAGTTTTGGAATTTTTGGAGTAGCGTAAGGGCACCTTTGGGTGCCCAAAATAGAAGCCACGGGTGATTAGCCCGCGTTGCCTACTAACTCCAGTGCTTACCCAATTTTTTTTCAGCATTTCAGGGTCAACTTAAAATGATCATAACCCCCTGTATATAATGAACTGTGAGAGCTTCTATATATAAAATGAAATCTATGAAATTATTCTTTCTAATGCAATTGGTTTCATCCAATTTGGACGTATGAATAAAAATTTATGATCAATTTACTTCAGCTTGTCAGATAGTCAACAGAGGGACATGCTGCGTCTTTTTCTCTTTTATTAAGGGCATTTGGTCATCTCCCACCCTATGTATACCCATAAACACGGAATTAACCCCATTTTTAACCAAAATACACTCTTTAATTCCATTTTCTCTCAAGAACAAGAAGATGGTTTTCAATTGGGAATTTAATTTCAAGAATCTTTCCATCAATCTTTCAAGAATCACGAAGCAGGGTATGCGTAGTGTTCATCCATGGATTTCTTTCATCCATGGAGCGCAAGAATCATGTTTTGAATCATGTATTGTGAATACTTTGTTATCGTATGATTATGTTCATGTTATATGGTTTCAAGAGTGGATCTTTATGTATTTTCATGAAGCTACGATAGTATGTAAGTTGAAACCTATGAAATTAGTTGTTTATGATATCTATATTGTTGGATGTTCATAATCAAGTTGTTGATGTTGAATGATTCCCAAGTTGGAATGTTTATGTGTTTTTATGATTCTATGACACCATGTGAGGTTAAAACATGTAAAACTTGGATGTTCATAATGTAAAATCTTATGGTTTCACCTATGCCTAAATTATGCATGCAAGCTATTCGATGAAATGCCTAGAATAATAATAATCATATTTTCATGACTGAAGAGTACCAAGTAACAAGTCCATGCTCTATGCTTTATGATTCTACATGAATTAAAATTTATTTATATGTATTGTGTTGTGATATGTAGTGAACATGATGTTGAAGTTAAGAAAGTACTTCCACATTGAATGTATCCCCTTCCGCGTATGAAAGTTAATAGCCATGTATAGTATGAAATCCCCTACTTATGATATTGTGAATTGTGGACTCTATTCTTATGATCAAGTCAATCATGGTGTAAGTTTCTTTCCATCGAGTTCTGGTGGTACTTGTACCCAAAAAATATAGTTGTGTTCCTAGAGCCATGTCATGTTGTCACTATATCCTCAGTCAAGCCATGCTCAGTAGAATTCAGTCAATCATGTGACTTAGGAAATCTCAGTAATCTCATGAACCCAGTTAGTTACCAGACATCAGTAGTAATTCCATCAGTCAATGGAAATTTAGTAAACTCAGTATCAGTCCAGTTCTACTCAGTAATCGGTTACTTCAGTTCTCTCAGTCAGACCTCAGATTTCAGTAGTATTTCCTCAGTCAACGAAACTCATTAAATTTAGCTTAGCTCAGCTAAGAAACACGATAAGTACAGTTAATCAGTTCAGTTAATCAGTTCAGTCAGTTATGCTCAGTGTCTATTCAGATGGGAGTATAAGTTAGCACCGAGTGAACCCAAGGATGGGAACATACACTGTCAGATGAGGGTGTGATTCTTAGCAGTCATCCTTGCATTCCAGGACTATGTAGCAAGAATAGGTTGAGACATCAACATTGCCAGCATGAGGGTTGATAAGACGGACATTCACATTTCTCTTTTGGGAACACTACCAGATTTGAGCATCACTCACAGCTTGTCTTTACCCGTGGTACGGTATTGACACCCTTCCAATTAGGGTAAGGATTGGACCCCAGTTCAGATACATTAGAATAATTGGAGCATGTTGGTTAAACTACTACCTCCCACAGTTTCAGTTATTTAGTCTCAGTATAAGAAATCAGATAGTTCTTCAGAATATCAAGACGGTCAGATATAGTCAACTCAGATATAGTACGAAACTTAGATAGTTCCATCAGATTTAGGGTTGTCAGCTATAGTCACCCATGTTATCAGTATCCGGTATCAAGGCTATAAAATATAGTCACTCATGTAATCAGCCATATAATCTATCAAAAATCATTTTCCAGTAATATTAGATTTTAGTAAACTCATGCTATCGGTACTCAGTTTTAGGTTAGTCAGATAAAGTCATTTAGACCAGTCTTTCATAATAAGGACTACCAGAAACAATCATTCCTTTATCAGTAATAAAGTATCAATCTTCTAGTATTCAGTAATACAGTATCAGTTCATCACTTATTAGTGATTCACAGATCAATATTAGTAAACACAGTCATTTAGTATCTCAGAACTGGGAAACTTATGTTGTCAGTATTTAGACTCAATAGTCAGTATCTTCATGAGTTTAGCAGCAGTTAGCTATGTATTTATGTGTTCTCATGTTCATATAAGTTAACATTGTTCATGCATACAAACCATTGGCATTTAGCCTACCTCACTCGTATACTAAGTACTCTCAGTTCTACTGACACATTCGCGCTATGTTTCTTTCTTTTATGTTACACCATAGGTTTAGATACATGATTTCCAGACCAACAGTAGTAGTAGCATTTTAGCTGTCAGAGTTCCAATAGTGAGTCCTCGTCTCTCGAGGGTATGATCATGACTTATGTTATTGTTTATTTCTATTCAGTTTTGCTAGTCGAAGTTATTTGGGTACATGTCCCATCAACTCTCCATTAAGATAGTCATGTTATAGGATTTTCAGACTATTATGTTCAGACTTCATATAGTATTACAATTGTTTTGGGTATTCTATACCCCACTCTCATGTTATGATTATTCCATTTTGAACCTTATAGCCTTATAGTATTTGATATTCCGTATTTATGTTCTATATTATCCAATGTGCAGGTATAGATATCAGCCATGGGTTAGCTTATGGTCCCTCGAGGTAATAGGACCGTGTAGCATTCCGATTCAGTAAATCGGGGTGTTACAAACTTGGTATTAGAGCCTAAGGTTCAACAGTGTCCTAGGAAGTCTGAAAGACGTATCTAGTAGAGTCTTGTACATGTGTGTGTTGTGCACCACACTTACGTGCAGGAGGCTATGACGTGTTTAAGAAATAGTTTCCTTTCTTTCATGTCTCGGATCGTGTAAAAGAAAGGTTTTCTACAAAAACTCAAGTAGATTCTCATCATGCTCCACGATGTCAACTCTACCTTACTTTTAAGGTAACAGAAATAGTGAGCTCAAGGTCCTAAAGACAAGGGTTTCTTAGATAGTCCCTACCATTAGTTATGGCATTGGCTATAGACTCGGCAATGCCCTATTAGTCCAGTTCTGCTCCAAAGTTATACAGATTTCCTTCATGATCATGAGAACTCCTTCTCGCACCCAAATATAGGTATGCTATCAGGTCCCTTCTCAGAATTCTATGATAGCATAGACCTAGAATTAGATGCTTGAACTCAGAAGCTTAGTAGTAGTAGAGTTGGGATAGTATTATTCAGATTTATCAGATCAAGTATTCATGGGGATAGTTATACCAATCAGTAAGCTTGAACAGTACAAGCAAGAATGTAAATATATTGACTTGAAATTAGGTATGCAAGTATAGATGTGATGTTAGTAGTATATGAGGAAACCGCAACAGATGATGTGTTTAGTTAGACAGACAGGTGTCAAAAATAATGTAAGTATGTGATAGTAGATCAAGTAACTAAGTCAGGCTCTTAAATTCCAGTGATAGTGCCAGTATGAATAGAAAGCAGTAAGGGCAAGGATTCTTGACCCATTCTCATCTTAGTACAGAGTATTGCACTTCAGCTATCACGAAACCCACTCAGGAGTTACATGTCAACTCTATGGTCACGAACTATGCTCCTTCATTTTTTCCCATAAATCATGTATGATTTCCATTCCCAGCATATGGATTCTTAGTTTACTCCACAGTACGAATCATGTTTCATGAACACAACTTACTTTCATGCACTTTTCATGAGATTATGTGCGCCGTCAGTTCCCAGCATAAGAGGTTCAGTTCCAGCTTCCTTAGTGATACAAATCATGTCCCATGAATGTAGAAACTTTAAACTTAGGTCATGCAGCTCATGACTCATGTATACATGTCACGCTTTATAGTATACTCAATTTCCATAACTCATGCTTTGCCCCTATAGATCAGATAAATTCATATTATGTCATGTAAACTCTCAGTTCATACCTTCTTGGTAAAAAAATATGTTGTTGATATTCTATTTCTCAAAGTTTCAGTCATGTTTTAAGATCAGCTAGTACATTCATACTTTTGGTCCTCCTAATTTAATCCTTTAGAAACCTCTCCTTGTAAAATAGTGTAGTGATGAGCAGTTGCTTAGATGAAGGAGAGTAAATCTTTTAGGTTAAGAAAAGATTGTTGCATGCTTGTTTTACACGAGGGTTTAGTTATGCAGAGAGGCTTGAACATCATGTTAGTATACAAGAAATTGGGTAACAAAGGGTCGTACCTAGAAGTTGTGAAAGTACAGACTATAATTATACGTTCAGATCCTTAACTTATGTCATGAATCCTCATGTAACTATCAACAATTCACTTACCAGTTACTTAGCTATCAGTGCTTCAGTATCTCAGTCTATAGAATGCTTAGTCCTTATGATCCATCTTACGCTCCTAACGATCACATAAATTCATAATGTGTCATGCATACTCTCAGTTTAGATTCCTCGATGAATCTATGGGGTTGATGTTCCATCCCCCAGTCCTCAGATACAGATTCAGCTCAGTAATCAATACTTACTAAAGGACTCAAACGGTCCTACAAGACTATGACTATCAGTAATTAGTTACTTAGCCATCAAGATTCAGTACATTAGTATCAGTCTAAACTTCAGTTATCAGTATTAAATTGTTCAAACCCACCACCATTATGGGTTCCAGTTGTAGCATTAGTTAGGATGTTAGCTTCAGATCAGTGCTCAGCTCAGAAACTTAATTTGGTTTCAAACTTGCTTGACCACAGCGTACAGTTATCAGCTACTCAGCTATAGGTATTTCCATACCTAAGTCTATGGAATGTTTCCAACTCATGTAATGCACTTGGTCCTACATTTTCAAACAATATAGCTTCTAAGAAATCTATGTTCAGTTACCTCATGTTACTTCGTCAGTCCCTTCTTATACGTATGATTCTCTATGGTCTCATCCTAGCTATTCAGATTAAATACAATTCAGTCTTCCATACCTAGTATTCATCTATCAGTCCTTCAGTTAATCAGATAAGTTAGTATATTTATGCATTCATGTTCAGCTCAGTTCATGCATCATGTCTCAGTTTCAGATCTCAGATATTTAGTCATGACTCAATTCAAATATGCCTTGTGCATTACCTTAGTTTTCCTCAATATCTCAGTCAAGTCAGCATTCTTCAAGGGACATAGTGTCCAAAGGGAGAGATACACTATAGCCCCTGAGCTTTCATGATTTACATATATCGTTTTCTTTGATGAATCTATCTTAGAGGAAGGGTTACTTATGAGCCGACCTTCTAACTCCAAAACTCAGTATTAAGCCATGTACTTAATGACTCAGTTTAATCCACGATATGATAGTCCATCCATGTCATGCATTACAGACTCAGTTCCATTCATGTATCATGTTTCGGGCTCAGTTACTTTCTTATATTCCCGCTCTTGCATATTAAGTAATTGATCTCACACTCATCGGTATTTTTAGTTTAAGGTAATAGTCTTTCTTTAACTTACCCGTTCTCATGTTCAGATTTTAGTACCAAACTTGGTATTTAGATCCATGCTCAGTTTTTATTTCAAACTTGGTATCTTTTACCATTTCATGTTCAGTCGCATGTTCACGAGCTAGTTCAATCATATAATCACATATCAAATATGCGTGATGAGCTTATCAGTGCTTTTAATCATGCATTCATGTATTATGTCGACATATAATCATATATCAAATATGATTATATGCTTAGGTTTTAGTCAGGTCATTCATGAACACATGTCGTAGTAGTGAATGTCTTGCTCGTACTACAGTTTATCATTTTCCCCTCTTAGTTAGTCTCATTTGTGGATGAATGTTCCCAAGGGGGATATATTGTAATACCCCACAAAATCGCATGTCAAATACATCTCGTAAAGCTCCATGAAAGAACCAAAGACTTAGAAAAATTTTGCTAAGTGATCAAGGTTCAACACAGTTTTATTTTAGACCTCCAAACTTTGGGAATTTATTTGGCTACCTTCCCAACATTCATTTTTCAATTTTCAAGTTGTGTTACAATTGGGAAAGCTCGTAGTATATTGTGGGTGAGTTTTAGAATTTTTGAAGTAGCGTAAGGGCATATTTAAGTGCCCAAAATAGAAGCCCCGGGTGATTAGCCCGCGCCTTCTGCTAACTCAAGTGCTTGCCCATTTTTTTTTTTAGCATTTCATGGTCAACTTCAAATGATCATAACTACATGTATATAATGAAATGTGAGATCTTCTATATATCAAATGAAACTTATGAGAGTATTCTTTCTAGTGCAATTGGTTTCATCCACTTCGGGAATCTAAGTAAAAAGTTATGATCTATTTACTTCATCATGTCACACAGTCAACAGAGGGACAACTGCGTCTTTTTCTCTTTTCTTAAGGGAATTTTGGTTATCTCCCACCCGATATATACCCATAAACACAGAATGAACCCTATTTTCAATCAAAATACACTCTTTTCTTCCATTTTCTCTCAAGAACAAGATGATGGTTTTCAATTGGGGATTTAATTTCAAGAATCTTTCCATCAATTTTCCAAGAATTACGAACTAAGGTATGCATAGTGTTCATTCATAGATTCCTTTCACTCAAGAATCAAGTTTTAAATCATGTATTGCGAATACTTTTTTGTGGTATGATTATGTTTATGTTGTATGGTTTCAAGTTAGGATCTTTATGTATTTTCATGAAGCTATGTTAGTATGTAAGTTGAAATCTATGAAATTAGTTGTTTATGATATCTATATAGCTGGATGTTGATAATCAAGTTGTTGATGTTGAATGATTCCCAAGTTGGAATCTTTATGTGTTTTTAAGAATCTATGACACCATGTGAGTTGAAAACATATAAAGCTTGGTTGTTCAAGATGTAAAATCTTATGGTTTCACCTATGCCTAAATTGTACATGCAAGGTGTTCAATGAAATGCCTAAAATAATAATAATAATGTTTTCATAACTTAAGAGTAGCAAATAACAGGTCCATTCTTTATGCTTTATGATTCTACATGAATTCCACGTTATTGATATGTATTGTGGTCGTGATATTTAGTGTACATGATGTTGAAGTTAAGAAAGTACTTCCACATTGAATGTATCCCCTCCCACGTATGAAATGTTGATAGCCATGTGTAGTATAAATCCCCTACTTAAGATATTGTCAATTGTGGACTCTATTCTTATGATCAAGTAAGTCATGTGTGTCAGTTTCCTTTCATCGAGTCCTGGGGGTACTTGTACCCAAAAAATATAGTTGTGTGCCTAGAGCCATGTCATGTTGTCACGATATCCTCAGTCAAGACATGCTCAGTAGAATTTAGTCAGTCATGTGACTCAGGAAATCTCAGTAATCTCATGAACTCAATTAGTTACCAGAAAATAGTAGTAATTTCGCCAGTCAATGGATATTCAGTAAACTCAGTACCGGTCCAATTCTACTCAGTACGCAATAACTTCAGTTCTCTTAGTCAGTCCTTAGATCTCAATAGTATTCCATCAGTCAATGAAACTCATTAAATTTAGCTTGGCTCAGCTAAGCGACACTATCAGTCCAGTCAATCAGTTCAGTTAATAAGTTCAGTCATTCATGCTCAGTGTGTATTCAAATGGGAGTAGAAGTTAGCACCGAGTGAAACCAACGATGGGAATACACACTGTCAGATGAGGGTGTGATTATTTACAGTCATCCTTGTATTCAAAAACTATATAGCTAGCGTAGGTTAAGACATCAACATTTCCAGCTTGAGGGTTCATGATGCAGACATCTTTCGTTCTCTTTTGGGGACACTGCAAGATTTGAGGGTCACTCACAGTTTATCTTTACCCGTGGCACGGTATTGACACCCTTCTAATCAGGGCAAGGATTGGACCCCAGTTCAGCTATATTAGCATACATGGGGCATGCCAGTTAAACTACTACCTCCCACAGTTTTATTCATTCAGTCTCAGTAAAAGAACTCAGATAGTTCTTCAAAATATCAGGACTGTCAGATATAGTCAACTCAGATGGTTCCATCAGATTTAGGGTTGTCAGCTACAATCACCCATGTTATCAGTATCTAGTATCAAGGCTATCAGATATAGTCACTCATGTTATCATCTATATGATCTATTAGAAATCATTTGATAGTCATATTAGATTTTAGTAAACTCATGCTATCAGTACTTAATTTTAGGACTGTCA
Organism: Capsicum chinense; assembly: GCA_026120095.1. Classification (NCBI taxonomy): domain Eukaryota; kingdom Viridiplantae; phylum Streptophyta; class Magnoliopsida; order Solanales; family Solanaceae; genus Capsicum; species Capsicum chinense. The sequence goes on along the minus strand of JAPEIP010000008.1, from coordinate 61,255,209 downwards.
GATATAGTCAATTAGACTAGTCCTTCATATTCAGGACTGCTATAAAAAATCATTCCTTTTTTATTAATAAAGTGTCAGTCTTCTAGTATTCAGTAATATAGTATCAGTTCCTAACTTATTAGTGATTCACAGACCAATACTAGTAAATGCAGTCATTTAGTATTTTGGAACTGGTAAACTCATGTTATTAGTATTCATACTTAGTAGTCAGTATCGTCACGGGTTCAGTAGCCATTACTTATGTATATATGTGTTCTTACATTCATATCAATCAGCATTGTTCATGTATACAAACCCTTTGAATATAGTCTATCTCACTCGTATACTCAGTACTCTGAGTTATACTGACGTATTTAGCTATGTTTCTTTCTTTTATGTTACACCATAGGTTTAGATACATAATTTCCAGACTAGCAATAGTAGTAGCATCTTAGCTGTCAGAGTTCCAACAGTGAGTCCTCATCTCTCGAGGACGTGATCATTACTTATGTGATGGTTTATTTAAGTTCATTTTTGCCAGTCAGAGTTAGTTGGGGACATATCCCATCAGCTTTTTTATTCAGATAGTCATGTTAGAGGATTTTCAAACTAGTATGTTCAGACTTCACATAGTATTACAGTTGTTTTTGGTATTCTATTCCCCACTCTCATGTTATGATTATTGCATTTTGAACCTTATGGACTTACACTATTATGTATTTCATATTTATGTTCTATATTATGCAGTTTATAGGTATAGATATCGTCCATGGGTTAGCTTATGGTCCCTCGGGGTCATGGGCACCGTGTAGCATTCTGATTTAGAACATTAGGGCGTTACATTTGCAGGCCATCTCAAGTGAGTTTTAGATGTTTTAAACTAGCATAAGGGCGAGTTTGGATGACCAAAATAGTGAGGGTTCACAATGGCCCCGCATCGCAAGGCCTATTCAACCCAGCTAGGGGTCGCATCGTGATAGGTAGTCAACCCAAGTAGGGCTCTCGATACGAGGGGAAGCTCAGTTCAACAAATTTCAATTATGGGGTATAAGGGTAAATAGGTTATTTTCCCCACCTTTTCATCCTTAACACAAAATTAATCAGCCTATAGGGCAAAATCTCATTCTTTCTCTCAAACTCTATCAAGAACAAGCATTAGGGTTTTCAATTTAAGATTCAAATCTCAAGAATTCTACCATCAATCTTCTCAAAAACAAGCATAAAGGTATGTGAAGTATTCATCCAAGGGCCCTTTCACCCTTGGAGTTCAAGAAATGCTTTTTAAAATATTAAATCATGATTTTTATGTTGTGGGTAGTTTTTATTCATGTTTATCTTATTGTGTGATTTCCAAGATAATTTCTCTAATGAATTTCATGAATTTATGTTAGCATGTGGGTTGAAATCTTTAAAATTTAAGTGATTAATGTAGCGAAGATGTATTGAATTGTTATTCATAACCAAATATAATGTGTTTCCTCCCATGTGTTCGCCAAAAATTCCTAGGTGAAGTAATTGTGCAATTTTATACATTGTTGATCTCAATTATGAACTCATGAAAGAACTACATGCATAAAGGGCTCCTATGTTAAAGCTATGCCTTGAAGGTGTTTGTTGAAATGCCTAGATGAATTATTAGTGTACTTATGACATGATAACATGCATCCCTATACGTATACAAGTTAAAGATTTACAAGTATTTGATGAAATGCCTTAGAAAGTGAATTACGATCATATGGCCATTCTCGCTCCATCAAGATTTTTGTTACGCCTTACTCTTTATGCTATCGAGTCATGGGGGTATTTAATACCTGATAATTTAGCTGTATACCTAGAGACAGTGTCATTTATAGAATACTCTCAGTCAGGTCATGATCAGTGGTACTTCTAGTCAGTCCCAGAATATAGGGAAATGCAGAAACTCAATACTTATCCAGTCCACTTTAGTAACAGTTCAGT
>JAPEIP010000008.1:61206764-61253171 GCA_026120095.1 Capsicum chinense | reverse complement strand
CACTCACAGTTTATCTTTACCCGTGGCACGGTATTGACACCCTTCTAATCAGGGCAAGGATTGGACCCCAGTTCAGCTATATTAGCATACATGGGGCATGCCAGTTAAACTACTACCTCCCACAGTTTTATTCATTCAGTCTCAGTAAAAGAACTCAGATAGTTCTTCAAAATATCAGGACTGTCAGATATAGTCAACTCAGATGGTTCCATCAGATTTAGGGTTGTCAGCTACAATCACCCATGTTATCAGTATCTAGTATCAAGGCTATCAGATATAGTCACTCATGTTATCATCTATATGATCTATTAGAAATCATTTGATAGTCATATTAGATTTTAGTAAACTCATGCTATCAGTACTTAATTTTAGGACTGTCAGATATAGTCAATTAGACTAGTCCTTCATATTCAGGACTGCTATAAAAAATCATTCCTTTTTTATTAATAAAGTGTCAGTCTTCTAGTATTCAGTAATATAGTATCAGTTCCTAACTTATTAGTGATTCACAGACCAATACTAGTAAATGCAGTCATTTAGTATTTTGGAACTGGTAAACTCATGTTATTAGTATTCATACTTAGTAGTCAGTATCGTCACGGGTTCAGTAGCCATTACTTATGTATATATGTGTTCTTACATTCATATCAATCAGCATTGTTCATGTATACAAACCCTTTGAATATAGTCTATCTCACTCGTATACTCAGTACTCTGAGTTATACTGACGTATTTAGCTATGTTTCTTTCTTTTATGTTACACCATAGGTTTAGATACATAATTTCCAGACTAGCAATAGTAGTAGCATCTTAGCTGTCAGAGTTCCAACAGTGAGTCCTCATCTCTCGAGGACGTGATCATTACTTATGTGATGGTTTATTTAAGTTCATTTTTGCCAGTCAGAGTTAGTTGGGGACATATCCCATCAGCTTTTTTATTCAGATAGTCATGTTAGAGGATTTTCAAACTAGTATGTTCAGACTTCACATAGTATTACAGTTGTTTTTGGTATTCTATTCCCCACTCTCATGTTATGATTATTGCATTTTGAACCTTATGGACTTACACTATTATGTATTTCATATTTATGTTCTATATTATGCAGTTTATAGGTATAGATATCGTCCATGGGTTAGCTTATGGTCCCTCGGGGTCATGGGCACCGTGTAGCATTCTGATTTAGAACATTAGGGCGTTACATTTGCAGGCCATCTCAAGTGAGTTTTAGATGTTTTAAACTAGCATAAGGGCGAGTTTGGATGACCAAAATAGTGAGGGTTCACAATGGCCCCGCATCGCAAGGCCTATTCAACCCAGCTAGGGGTCGCATCGTGATAGGTAGTCAACCCAAGTAGGGCTCTCGATACGAGGGGAAGCTCAGTTCAACAAATTTCAATTATGGGGTATAAGGGTAAATAGGTTATTTTCCCCACCTTTTCATCCTTAACACAAAATTAATCAGCCTATAGGGCAAAATCTCATTCTTTCTCTCAAACTCTATCAAGAACAAGCATTAGGGTTTTCAATTTAAGATTCAAATCTCAAGAATTCTACCATCAATCTTCTCAAAAACAAGCATAAAGGTATGTGAAGTATTCATCCAAGGGCCCTTTCACCCTTGGAGTTCAAGAAATGCTTTTTAAAATATTAAATCATGATTTTTATGTTGTGGGTAGTTTTTATTCATGTTTATCTTATTGTGTGATTTCCAAGATAATTTCTCTAATGAATTTCATGAATTTATGTTAGCATGTGGGTTGAAATCTTTAAAATTTAAGTGATTAATGTAGCGAAGATGTATTGAATTGTTATTCATAACCAAATATAATGTGTTTCCTCCCATGTGTTCGCCAAAAATTCCTAGGTGAAGTAATTGTGCAATTTTATACATTGTTGATCTCAATTATGAACTCATGAAAGAACTACATGCATAAAGGGCTCCTATGTTAAAGCTATGCCTTGAAGGTGTTTGTTGAAATGCCTAGATGAATTATTAGTGTACTTATGACATGATAACATGCATCCCTATACGTATACAAGTTAAAGATTTACAAGTATTTGATGAAATGCCTTAGAAAGTGAATTACGATCATATGGCCATTCTCGCTCCATCAAGATTTTTGTTACGCCTTACTCTTTATGCTATCGAGTCATGGGGGTATTTAATACCTGATAATTTAGCTGTATACCTAGAGACAGTGTCATTTATAGAATACTCTCAGTCAGGTCATGATCAGTGGTACTTCTAGTCAGTCCCAGAATATAGGGAAATGCAGAAACTCAATACTTATCCAGTCCACTTTAGTAACAGTTCAGTCAAGCCTAGTATGAACTAGGAAATTAGTTCAGTGTCTATTCAGTTGGGAGTAGGATTCATTACTGAATGAACCAAAGGATGGGGACTCACCTGCAAATAGAGGGTGTGATTCTTAGAAGCAATTCTTTAATTCCAAGACTACGTAGCCAGTGTAGATTGAGACATCAAACCTGGCAGTTGAGGGTTGATGAGGTGTTTTAACCTGTCAGTTGAGGGTTCCACCATTCTCATTATAGTACCTTCAAGATGAGGGTATCTCTTCAGTTGTCTTTACCCGTGGCATGGTACTGGTACCTTTCCAACTGGGGTTATAGGTTGGATCCTAAAATCTATTTAGAAAAGGGGCATGTCAGTTAGATAATTACCTCCTGCAGTCTCAGTTTAAGATTCAGTCTCAGAGTAGAGCTCAATATAGTTCTGCAAACCTCAGGATTGTCAGATATGATCATTCATATAATCAATTATACATTTACAGTAAACTTAGATATCAGTAAATTAGTGTTACTAAGTATCCACTTTCATCACGATTTTAGTTACAGTCCACGAATTCATGCATACACTCTTATTAAGTTATATCAATGTTATTTAGTTAGTATTGTTCATACATCATGAACCAATACATTTCATCCTAACTCAGTGAGCATACAAGTATATTCAAAGTATTGATGCATGCTTCTTACGCTATGATGTCTTACATCATAGATTCAGATATACGGGCCCTAAAGCATCCTCAGTAGTATAGCTTATCAGCAGATAACATAGTGGTGAGTATTGATATTTCAAGGATATGATTATTTTTATCATTTCAGTTATTTTAGCAGTCAGTCAGATTTAGTTGGGGACTTGTCCCATCAACTTCATATTTCAGACAATTTGGAGGCTTATCAGACTAGAGTGTATTCAGACCATTATTTTACGACATTCTATTTTTCATATGTAGTATATTTTTTATATTTGAACCTTATGTCCATTCCGAATTTACTTCCTTATTTTGTTATTATAGTGTCTTTATTATTCAATGCTCACAATAGGTACCATTCATGGGTTAGCTAGTAGTCCTTTAGGATTGTTAGCGTCGTGTAGCATCTGAGGTTAAAACATGGGGAGTTATAGAGGGTGCTCCTTAACTCCTAAAGGGAGGTTTATAGCATATTTAAGAGACCAGTGATTAATCTCCATTGGATGTTGCTATTATCTAGTCTGGGTAAAAGATTCTAACTTAGAGGGTCCTTCTTTACATTCTGTCCTGGCGGTGAATTAATTTCCTAAGGTCTTCCCTAACGACCTTATTAGTATCCCTCTTGATAGGGAGATTGATTTGGGGATAGATCTTATTCTGGACACTCATCCTATTTTTATTCCCCTGTATAGAATGGCTCCAGTCGAGTTAAAGGAGCTTAATGAGAAATTAAAAGATCTTTTAGAAAAGGGTTTCATCCATCCTAATGTGTCACCATGGGGTGCACTGTTGTTATTCATGCGTAATAAGAAAAGTTCCATTCGAACATGTATTGATTACAAGAAGCTGAATAAGGAGACGATAAAGAATAAATACCATCTTCTAATGAAATAGATGATTTATTTAACTAGATTCTGGGGGATAATTTTTTTCCAAGACTGATCTTTTGTCAGGGTATCATCAATTAAAGACTAGGGAGATGGATGTCCCTAAAATAGCTTTACGTACCTATACGGGCATTTTGAGTTCTTGGTCATGTCTTTTAGATTGACTAATGCCCTAACGACATTTATGGACATGATAAATAGGGTCTTCCATCAGTTTCTAGATTTATTTGTGATTGTCTTCATTGATGACATCTTTGTGTACTCTAAAAGTAAGGAGGATCATTCCGATCACCTCTATATTGTAATACAGACCTTGAAATATCAACAGTTGTATGCTAAGTTATCCAAATGTAAATTCTAGTTGAACGCGGTCTCATTTTTGGGTTATTTTATGTCTATTGAGGGGATCATGGTGGATCTTCAAAAGGATACGACAGTTAAGAAGTGGCCTAGATCCACAACTCCAATCAATATTCAAAGTTTCTTGAGTTTAGCCAGTTACTATATGAGATTTGCAGAAAGTTTTTCTTCTATTGCTGCTCTATTAGCCCAGTTACTTGAAGAATGTGATGTTTTTATGGACTGATGCTTATGAAGTAACTTTGAGAAATTAAAGGCTAGGTTGACTTCAGCTCTAGTGTGGATTATGCTAGAAGAAATAAAGGGTTTTATCACCTATTATGATATATCTCGAGTTGGTTTCGGGTGTATGTTGATGAAGCATTGCAAGGCGATTGTTTATGCCTCTAGGCAGTTGAAGGTTCATGAGAAGAATTATCTGACTCATGACTTGGAGCTATTGGTTGTGGTGTTCGCATTCAAAATTGGGCGTCATTGTTTGTATAGGGTCCATGTTGATATCTTTTTTGACCATAAGAGCCTAAAGTATGTGTTCACCCACAAAGAGTTAAATCTCAGGTAGAGAAGATGGCTTGAGTTATTGATGGACTATTACATGAGTCTCCACTACCATCAATGTAAAGGTAATATAGTTGTTGATTCTCTTAACAGGTTATCCATAGGGAGTCTAGCTCATATGGATAAGGATAAGTAGGAATTGGTAAAGGATATTCACTGCCTGGTTAACCTTAGAGTTCATCTCTTGGACTCTGAGGATGGCGATATGTTAGTGCAACAGGAGGCGCAATTGTCTCTTGGTTAAAAAATAAAGGAGAAACAAGTATTAGACCCTCTCTTAATTAAAATCAAGGATAATGGTAGGTAAGTATAAGGTGATGGCCTTTGAGATCGGTGGTGATGGTATCTTGACGTACCAAGAGAGGTTGTGTGTTTCTCGATTTTAATGGGTTGAAGGGTTGGATTTTCGCTGAAGCCATGAATCATGATCTTAAGGATGTGTATTGGTGGAATAATATGTAGCGGGATGTATCCAACTTTATGGATAAGTGTATATATATGTGTATGTGTATGTCATCAAGTGAAGGCAAAGAACGTGAAGCCCGATGGTCTAATCCAAGAAATTGAATCGCCAATGTGGAAATGGGAGATAAATAACATGGATTTTATTTTTGGCCTTCCACGATCGTGGAATCAGTGTGACTCTATTTGGGTCATCGTGGACAGGATGACTAAGTCAGCTAACTTCTTACCAGTGAAGACTAGGTATTCTGTCGAAGACTATGCAAAGTTGTTTCTTTAGGAGGTTTTAAAGTATCATGTTGCGCCTATCTCGATTATTTTGAATTGTGGTACTCAATTTTCATCACTTTTTTTGTGCTCTTTACAGCATGGTCTGGGAACTAAGGTGAGAATCAGTAGTACTTTTGTTCTGCAGTCGGATGGGCAAGCAAAAATTTCTAATTAGACTTTAGGAAATATGTTACACTCTTATGTAATTAATTTTGGTGGTAGTTGGTTTGCCTATTTGCCTCTCATTGAATTTTCCTATAATAATAGCTACAATTCTAGCATTAGTATGGCCTTATTTGAGGCATTATATAGTAGGAGGTGTTGATCTCCTATTGGGTGGTTTGAGGTTAGTAAGGGGGAGATGTTTGGCCCGAATTTGGTTCACCAAGCTATGGATGAGGTGAAGGTGATTTGGGATAGGATTAAGACCACCAAAAATGGCCAAAAGTCTTCTGTTGATGTAAGGAAAAAGGACTTTAAATTTTACATTGGATATTGGGTATTCTTCTAGGTGTCTCCCATGAAGGGAGTAATACAGTTTGAGAAGAAGAGCAAGCTGTGTTCTCGGTATATGGGAACATACTTGGTATTGAGAAGGGATGGTAATGTTGCATATGAGTTGGATTTTCCCTCTAGTGTGAGTTCTTTTCAGCTGGTATTCCATGTGTCCATGTTGTAAAAATATGTGGGTGATTCTTCATTGGTCGTTCTCTTGGAGAACATTGATATTTTAGATTATTTTCCCTAAGAGGAAGTTCTAGTGAGGATCTTGGATCGTCAAGTTTTCCAGTTGCGAATGAAAGATGTATCTTCAGAAAAGGTTCTATGGCAGAATCAAAAGTTTGAGGTAGATACTTGGGAAGTCGAGGAGGACATGAAGTCAAACTATCCATCCTATTCCTTATTCCAAAAATTCATGCTTGAGGTATTCACGTATTCTTAAGATCTTGGTTTACTAATTTCGTTAGAGGAAATATTGATTTCTTTGGCATCTTTGTTTTCTAACTAAGTTAAAGTTAGGAGAAGAGATGTCTGGGGTTTAATCATGCTTATATTGCCCTATCCCGACATTCGAGGATGAATGATCCTAAGTGGTTGAGACTGAAATGCCTCTGGCTTTTGCCCTTGAAATTTTCTCAAGCCTTGAGTGGACATTCCTATTAATGACTCACAATACTAGTTGTATCGTGTAGTTATGGGTCTAGAGATCGTAATAAGCAAACCAGTGTGTTATTAACCAAGTTCTATCCAGGTTACGAGAGACTTTACAAGTTATATGTTCACGCGACAAATGGTTAGTGTCCAGTTGTATGCTGTCCAGTGTCTAAGCCCTTGGTGTTCTGTGATGGTCATGACTAGAACATCACATGATCTAGTAATGACTAGACTAGGACGTCAGAAGTTGGATAGTGTGTAATATCCAATTCTTTTTCTCAGTGATGACTCAGTAGTAAGTGTCGTATGTTGTGGTGATGAGTCAAGGGATTGACTCATAACCATAAACATGATATTTCCAGTTTTAAGATCGGGGTACTTTGGATATTTCCCTCCCCAAACCATTAAGACAGCACGTCTTATAACACCTTTTGGCCATCTATTGAACACTTTACAAGATCAAAACACTCCCTAAAATTTCTCTCAAACCTCTCAATAAATATTGGTATAAGGTTTCTTCAAGTGGTAATTTAATGGCTTAAGGATCAAAATTATCTCCTTGAATCCTTATAACTCAGGGATGTGACACTTCCCTCTTTGTTATTTTACTAAAGGTATATGTTTTAACGTATGGTATTCGTGGTGTTGTTATAGTTTTGAAATAAAGGTTGAAGGTTTTGGATGTTCATGATTTATTAATGTTTCTCATTATTTAATTATGGTTTACCTTATTTTAATTAATGTTTTGGACATGTGGGTACATGGAAATTCTGATTTGACAAATTGGTCATGTTTAACCATAGATTTGTTGGTTTTTGGCTTTGATAATGGTATGCCCTCAACTTGTTTGTTAAATTGTCTATAAGAATGATCTTTCTAGAAGTTTAAATTGTGTTGTGAACTATTGCTTGGAATAAAAATGTTAATGAAGGATGAATGACTTAGTAAAGGGCTTGATGACCATACATGGAATTGAATTGTGTTTTGAACTAAGAAATTGGCCTAATAATGTTGATGATTGGTAAGTGGCTTTATGGAAGCCTTGTTGGCCATAAATTGATTTAAAATACTACATAGATTCATGTCCCTAAGATGCTGAATTAAATTGATGTCTTTGTTAAGATAATGGGTTCGGGTCCCAAGTTGATTAATAATAGTTATGACATATTGTGCACTTGCAAGTACGGTTGGTATGACGATACCAATGGGATACCTTTGGTAAGTAACCGAATTAATAGTTATTTATGTGAAATGAATGTTTTAATTGGTGTTTAAAGTGGGATGTGTAGCTAGGCCATAAAAGTAGAGTCCAAGGGACTAACATTGGAACCCGCGCTAGCTGGTGCAAGTGACTAAATGACACGATGTTTGATTCCCCCAAATGAATATATGAATGAGAGGATTGAGTCCCCCATTATTTTAAACATTGCTTGTTAAGTCACCTTGACTATGTCGGGAGGTTCGTGTCCCCCATAAAGGCATATATGGAAATAGATATTTTCCAGTTCATGTGGCTTCACACACTGGGGCCCTTTCAGCTAGGGGAGGGCTGGGCCCATATAGATCATGGGTGCCTTGTTTTATGATGGTTATGCTACACAACCCAGGTTAATGTTTTTGAAGTTGATGCTAAGACTTATCCCTACACCAATATATGATTTTGTATATGTATATGTATTTCACATGATATTATGCATCAAATGTTGTATTGGTTTTGAAACTATTATAGCGACATTGTTTTGTTCCCATATCCCTGATTACATGCTAGCACTCCAACTGCTAACCATCTCTAGAAGCTAATCCTCATGTGACGTAGGTACTGGAACCTCTTCTACTTTTCTTAGGCATAGATCAGGTGCTCGAGTTAGTTCATGAGGTGTCATTGAAGAGGTGAGATTCCATACTTCGGATGGCTTTATTTCATGGTCCTTATTTCATATGTCTTATACCTTGTTTAGATCTACTATCGGGGGAATGTCCTAAAATTTTATTGACTTAAATTTTGTAGAGGGTTGTTAGATTACTGTGGGCTTGGGTGGTTTGGTAGATTATTTTGGTGAAAGACGATTGTCCGATTATCAGTGGTTCGTATAGACATATTATGAATTATAATTAGTTTTGCTAAGCCTTATATTGTTCTATGTTTGGGACTTATTTGACATTTGAGGTTTTGTGCTGGTTAGGCTAGATTGAGGGAGTAATCTATGGTCCACGTGGGACTTGAGATACTCATCACGGCCAGGCCCTGGTATGGGTCATGACAATTGGATGCAAATTGATAAAATTGGCACATGGGTGTGGTGATGTACTAGCTTATGTTAGCATATTTAAGGCTTTTTGCTTCAAATAATTGTAAGTTCTTAAGTAACTATTTTTGTTTTTGATTCTATTTCATGTTATTTTGCAAGGAAGTTGAGATGCATGAAAACCAATGAAAACTGCATCAAGAAGGATTATTTTTTTTAAAACAGATATGAAGTAAGTTTTAAGGATTTTAGTTGAAGACTTGTCTAATAAGTCAGCAACCTACTGATACGTTATCAAGTGAAGTTGTCACCCATACACAGGATGTATATGCTGAAAAAGTTAATTTGATGACTTGTCTAATAAGTCATCAACTTGTTGATAGGTCATTATTTGAGGTCATCACCGGTAGGTATAACATAAATGTTGGAGAAGTTAAGTTGATGACTTGTCTGAGAAGTCGTCAACTGTCTGATAAGCCATCACAGGAGGTCATCAGCTATGGGGTTTAAAAACTGGAGTTCGAAATTCAAATTCAGAAAGTCTTGAGTATTTAATGAAAAATCTTAGGTTTTCATAAGGATCGTGAACTTATTCACTAAGAACAGTATTCATATTGGGGTCTCTGAAGTTGTGTTTTCAATTTTCCAATTATTTCTTTGGTATTTGGGATTCTCGTTTGAATTTGAAGGAAGAACAATCTTCAATTTCCATCCTTTGTAAGTTAACTACTATAGAATTATGGATCTAATATATCCTATCTCTTTCTTTATCATGAAGAACTGAATCCCATAACTAGAGTTGTGGGATCTATAAGTATTGCTTTATTAATTCAATAGTTTGTTTAAATTCGAATACATATGGGAACATCTTGATAATTCTATTGTAATGAACATTTTCTATTTGTTGCAGACAATAGATTTAGTCATACATTGGTTTGCTTGAATTATGAAATCAATCAAAGTAAGTGGATGATCAATGGGGATTTGGAAACGTTAAATTTCCATCAAATGATTAATGCTTTAACCAGATTAATCAACTCGAGATGAAATCAGTATGAATATAAGGTATTCCTAAGTTTGAAATTATTAGGAAATCTAGACTCTAAGTAGGTTGAAAGACATTTGGATGAATCATCCCTAATGATTATTTGTTGTTTCCCTCATGTAATTAGATTCTAATACTACAACTATTGGTTAATACACATAAATATTCATAGTAAACACAAATCTAGTTTTATTACTTTATTGATTTGAAATATTTCAATATTGACCTTGAGTTACTAAAAAAAAGTGAACAGTAACAATTTATCAATTGATAACCCTCTGCCCTCCCCCCTGCAATAGAAAAGAACTCCTAGCTATTAGTCGATTAAAGCTCAATCAGTCTTGATTAACACCATTCCCTGTGGGATTCGACCCTAACCTAGTTGGGTTGTATATTTGACAACGACTGCTTACACACTCATAAAAAAGGTGTAGTAGGTGTATCAAATTTTGGCACCGGTGCCGTGGAATACGATTCTCAATTAAGTATATCTGTGTTAATTTACTTTTAGTTAAGTTTCTTAATTTTACTTTTATTTGTTTTTTTATCATTACAGTTTCCTTGTTATATATTCCACAAACAATAAGGCCAAGAGAACAATTATTATCTTTCAACCCAGAACCTCATCTTATTAGGAGAATGGCGGAACAACAAGAAGATCAAAGTTTAGCTGCTTTGGCTATTGCACCACTCAATCAGCAAAATGCTGATAACCCAACTTAGGTGGCTAATGTTGATGATAATGATCTGGGGGATGATGCTATGATTGATCCTCCAAATAGGAGATATGTAGAGAATGTAGCTGCACTAGTGAAATGAAATTATCCTGTTAGAGGAAGAGAAATCGGCCAACCTGCTGTGCGGTATGCATTTGATGTTGAGGATGATACTGATTTGGATGAAGCTAGTACTACAGGAGCAATTATTTCACCACCATTAGCACCAGGTGTGAAGTTCAACATCATAAGCACTATGATATAGTTGTTAAACCTCAAAGGGTTGTTTGGTAGACTTCCAAGGGATGACCCAAATATGCATCTAGTGAACTTTATCAACATCTGCAAATGTTTTGATAATACTGTAGTAGGGCAGAATGCAATCTGTCTGTTGTTATTCCTATTGTCTAAGTCTGAGGAGGCAACATTATGGTTAAATGAGTTAGTCCCCAATTCTATAACAAACTGGAGGTAGTTGAACGGAGCTTTCCTAGAAAGGTTCTTTTTATGATCCAGAATGTTACAGTTGAGTGATGAGATTAGTAACTTCAGGTAGTTACCGAATAAATCTCTTCATGAGATATTTTTGACATTTAAGAATAAGTTGTCGCACTGCCCAAATCATAAGATGACTGGTGAGAATTTGATGGAAACATTCTACAGGGCTTTGAACTCTATCACAAATCCAACTATGGTCAATGCTTTTACTGAGGCTACGGAGATGTTGGAAAGAATGACTAAAACAAGTAGAGCTTGGCATACTAGGGATTCTGTGGTAGTAATCAATATTATATCTAGTGGGATTTCTGTTGAACAACACAGGAGAGAAGAGGAATGTCACCAAGATATGGCACAAACAAAGAATAGATAGATTTCCTTACAAAGCATTTTCTATCCAAGAAGACAGAAAAGGTGAAAGCTGAGAGGTACAAGTAGAGAAGCTGAATCAGATTCTTAGGAGGAGGCAAACTACTTGAATACTCAGGGTGGTGGGGTTCAACACAATAGCCAAGGTAATTAATGCTGGAATTAGTATGACAAAGTTTGTTATAGAGACCGTGGCCAAGGTAGTTTGAAAAATAACAATGATAGGAGTGGATTGTATACATCCTAGGAACTATGATAATGTTGCTACTAATTCGAGTAAGATGTCGATGGAGGACATGATGGCCAAGTATTATGAGGGGTAGAGTTGATTGACAGTGGAGTGACAGAGATAAAGAGTGATCTTTTATCTATGAATCAATTAGTTTACACACATTCAACTTTCATTAAGACTAGAATAGTAGATGAAAGATAATTCTTGCATGGCTATCACTACCAGAGGTCGTAAAGTGCTAACTGGCCCTTTTATGGGAAAACCTATTATAGATGATGTGGTTGAGTTAGAGATGGAAAAAGAAGAAGAATACCCAGTAGAGTCTGAGAAGCTGGAGAATAATAAGGTTCCATCTAATCAGAAAAATGTTGAGGAGTTATAAAAAGGCATAGGGAAGGAAGGATAGTCCACTTTTACCAGAATGCCAAAAATACCTCCTTTAATCCTACATAGATTGCTGAAGAAGGCATATGACAAAAAATTTTGTAAGTTCATGGCCATGCTAAATAAGCTAACAGTAAATGTGCGTTTGGTTGAGGTTCTAGAACAAATGTTGGGCAATGTTAAATTCATCAAGAATATTTTGACTAAGTAGCAGACCGTGAACTATGAGCTAGTGGACATTCTTTACCATTGTAGTGCTATCTCAACAAGATCTTTAGTTCAAAAGAATGCTAATTCGGGAGAATTCACTGTACCATGTACTATTGGATCACTTGATTTTTCAAAGGCCCTTTGCGATCTTGGGGCAAGTATTAATCTGATGCCATTGGCAGTTTTTAAAAAAATGGGGTTGGGGAATCCTACACCCACCAACATGCAGCTTTTGATGGTAGATAGACCAGTGAAGAGGCCTAATCGAATATTGTGTAATGTGCTTGTGAAAGTGGCCAGTTTTATCTTTTCGACAGACTTTGTAATCCTAGATATCGAGGTAGATTTCAGGGTACCCGTACTTTTTAGTAGACCTTTTTTAGCAACCAAGAGTGTGTTGATTGACTTGTACACCAATGAGATGAACATTAGGCTCAATGATGAAGAGGTTAGCTTTTATGTTTGCCAGTCGATGAAATAGAAAAAGTAGATGAATGTCTAGCAAGAGGTACCGGTTGAGGAGAGATTTGGTGTGGAAACAATGACTGTAGTATTGATTAACTTCAAAGGTGATGGGATCGAAGAATATAATGAGACTATTTATGCACTAATAGGAATTGGGCCATATTCTTGTGCCACCAAGAAGCTGGACTTAGACCTTGAAAATCGTCCAACACCACTGACCAAACCATCTCTTTAGAAGCTACCTATGTTGGAACTGAAGGAGTTGTCGGGCCATTTGAAGTATATGTTTCTAGGCTGTGAAAATACCTTACCGATTATTATTATAGTAGAATTGGCAAAGTAACAGGTTGCGGACTTTATTTCTATGCTTAAGAGAAATAAAAAGGATATCAGATGGATGATTGTGGATATTTTTGGTATTCCACTGGGCAACTGCATGCATAAAATACAGCTAGAGGAAGAATTCATACAAACCATTGAGAATCAGCGTAGACTAAACCCAACTGTGCAAAAAGAGGTAAAAAAAGAGATTATAAAGTGGCTAGACATAGGGGTAGTATACCCAATCTCCGACAATAAGTGGGTGACTCGAGTACAGTGCATTCCTAATAAAAGAGGCATGACTGTGGTTGCTAATGAAAAGATTGAGTTGATTCTACTTAGTCCAATGATAGGGTGGAGAGTTTGCATGGACTACAAGAAGCAGAACTTATGGACATGGAATGATCAATTTCCAATGCCCTTCATTGATCAAATGCTTAATCTTTTTATAGGAAAGGGTTGGTATTTCTTTTTGCATAGGAATTTAGGATACAATTAGATCTCGATTACCCCAGAATATCCGTAGAAAACAACATTTGACATGCCCATGTGGAACATTTGTATTTAAGCAAATGCCATTTATTTTATGTAACCGTACCAACCACACTCCAAAGGTGCATGATGTCTATTTTCTCCGTCATGGTGGAGGACTCTTTAGAAGTGTTCATGGACGATTTCTCTGTAGTTGGTGATTCTTTTGAATTATGTTTGGTGAACTTGAGTAGAGCATTATAGAGATGTGAAGAATTCAATATCATGCTTAATTGGGAGAAATGCCACTTCATAGTGAAGGAAGGCATAGTTCTTGGACATTGAATTTTAGTATAACGGATAAAGGTTGGCCGGGCTAAGGTAGAGGTTATAGAGAAACTACCACCTCCTTTCTCAGTAAAGGGTGTCCGTAGTTTTTTGGGTCATACTGGATTCTATCGCAGGTTCATTATGCCTTCTCTAAGATTGCAAATCCACTTTGCAAGATATTGGAGAAGAAGGCCAAATTTATCTTTGATGATGACTATATGAAGGCTTTTCAATGGCTTAAGGAGAAGCTGGTAAATGCCCCAATTATTATTGCTCCAGATTGGTCTCGACCATTCGAAATAATATGCGACACGAGTGGATTGACACTTAGGATAGTCCTTTCTCAGAAAAAGAAGAAACTATTTCACCCTATTTATTACAGGAGAAAAATATTAAATGGGGCACATAAGAATTATATTGTAACTATGCAGGAGCTTCTAGCTGTCGTTTATGCATTTATGAAGTTTTGGGCATACTTGTTGGGAACTAAGGTGGTAGTGCATACATACCATACTTCTTTGAGATAATGGCGAATAATAATGCCAAACCAACGCTTATTAGATGGGTGTTACTTCTATGAGAATTTGACTTAGAGGTCAAAGACAGAAAAAAGTGTGAAAAGTAAGTCGTAGATCACCTATCAAGGCTAGAAGGAGATCGGTCCATTACAGTAAATCTTGATATCGATGGTGCTTTTCAAGATGAACAAATTCTAGAAGTTTAAGCTAAAATGGTGCCTTGGTATGTAGACTTTTCCAACTTTATTATGCGTGATATTATTTTGGAGAATCTTATTTTCATCAGAAAAAGAAGTTTCTCCATGATTCCAACAGATACTTTTGGGATGAGCTATATTTATTCAAGCATTGTGCTAATAATATTATCAGATAGTGCATCCCAGAAGTTGACATAATGAGTATTTTGGATGTTTGCCATACTTCCCCAGTTGGGGGACATTATTCCGGTGATCGTACAGTGAGAAAGGTGATGCAAATGAGCTACTATTGGCCGACCCTATTTAATCATGATTATGAGTTTGTAAAGATATATGATCAGTGCTACAGACAAGGTTGGATCTCAAAATATCATGTGAAGCCTATGGCAAAGATGATGGAGGTTTAACTATTTGACATTTAGGGTATTGACTTCATGGGGCCATTCGTGAGATCCTATGGGCTTAATTATATCTTAGTGGCTGTGAACTATATGTACAAGTGGGTTGAGGCCATTGTTTTGGCCGACAATAAGGGCTGGTTTCTTTTCAAAATAAGAACATATTGTCCCTCTTTGGGGTACCATGTACTATCATAAGTCATGGGGGATCCCACTTCGGCAACAAAGTGTTCCGGGCAGCATGGATGAAATATGGTGTGAAGTAACATAAGGTGGAGACTCTGTACCACCTAAAAACTAATAGGTAAGTGGAGCTATCAAACCAGTAAATCAAAACAATCTTTTCCAAAACAATAAATGCAATTAGAAAAGACTGGTCACGAAAGCTCAATGATGTCGTGTGGGCATATCGAGCAGCTTTTAAGACACTCATTGGGATGTCACCATATCATTTGGTTTATAAAAAAACATTCCATATTCTGGTTGAGATGGAGCACAAAGCTTTGTAGGATCTCAGACGATTGAACATGGACTGGAAAGAAGAGTTGAGCTAAGATTGGAACAGTTGAATGAGATGGATGAATTCCATCATGGCGCATATGAAAGACCTGACTTGTAAAAAGAGAGGATAAATAATTACCTTGATCTAAGAATTGAGAAGCGAGACTTTCATGCTGGTGATTGGGTGCCATTGTTTAATTCTCAACTGAATCTCTTTCCAGGTAAATTGAAGTTAAAATAGTGGGACATTTCAAAGTGAGTCAAGTATTTCCATCGGGCATGTTTGAACTTGAAAGTAAAGATGGAAGTGTGTTTAAGGTTAACGGGCAAAGAATCAAGAATTATATTGTCCTAATGGATGAAGATAAGTTGTTGTATTTGGTGTATGTCAACAAAGTTTGAGTAGTTGAGATAATTGAGCCGTGTCGTGATGTTAAATCAGGCACTATTGGGAGGCAACCTGATTTTTTTTGTATTGTAAGTATTTTGTTATTTTTTTTAAATAATAAGTTGTTCAGATGTACAGGAATAAAGTTAGGATCAATGTTGATGATGGAGTGGATATGATGACAACAGTTGATCGGTTATCTACTAGTTGACGATTTATCAATTGAAGTCGTCAATTCAAGCAAAGGGGAGTGCATACGCTTGATTAAGTGATGATCAAGTTGATAGGTTATCATCAAGCTGAAGACCAACTGCCAATCCCTTAAAGTATTCAACCCCCCCAAAAAAGTTGGGCACATTCTTGATGAGGGTGATGACAAGGCTGATAAGCTGTCACCCAAGTGATGAGCTGTCACACCTTGTCATCAGTTGAACCAAAACTCAGCAATATTCTGTATTATGGTGATGATATATGTTATGGGCTATCAACTAATTGTTAAGTCATCACTTAAATTTTGAATCCAGGTTAGTCATTTTAACCCGAATCCAAATCCATGATCCAAATCGAATCCAATAACCCTTAGCTTTTCAAATTCCTATGAATAAATATTCCCATTTTTATTTTTGGTATATTGTAATTAGTATTTGTTAGTATTTAATTAAAATAAATAAATTAATAAAAAATATTAGATAAACTTAGAAAACAAAATAGGCGGCTACATCAGTGCAACTGTTTCATATTTCCTGTCCTTTTCAATTTCAACTTCTAACATTCAACTTCTCTTTTTATCATCTACAAAGCAAAATAAGTTTTAAAATTCTTTTTCTTCTTGAGAGAAAACTATTTGAACTCACAAGAACATAGAACAAAGAAGCAATTATTTCCCTGAACAAGTTGAATATTCACAAGTTAGAGTGTGGAACTAGGTCATCTCAAGAGTATGTTTAAAAAAAAAATTCTGTCTTCTCTAATGGAAAAAATGGAAATTGCATGTAACTAAAATATTTAAGATATACTAAGTGGTCATGAGTAAATTTGAGTAACGCAAAGCTGATTAGGTTACCAAAATCGATAAAACAATGAATTGCTAAATATTTCTCATGAACAGTTTCTCATCAAGTTGTGTAATTCACTATATTTAGTAGAAGATTTAAGCTTTAATTGAATGAAAATTAATTGCACCCATGTTTTTCAAGCATTATTGTATCAAAATGGGTGCAGTGTCTTATTGAAAATAAAAAATTAGAGTTAAAAAATTGAACATTGGACATCAAGTTTGAATTAGCATGTAATTCAGAAATAAATGAGTTTGTAAATATGAATTCGGTTGATTACTAGGGTGATAAGTCATGAAGTATGTGATAACTTGTCAACTTAGTCATCAATCAAAATGCAAAACGGTAAGGATTCCATTTTGAGCTGACGACATGGCTAATAAACAATCACTTAAGTGATGAGTTATCAGTCCAAGTCATCACCTACCATGAAAAATTTTTGAATTTTGTTTTAGGATGACAACACGGCCGATAAGCCATCACTTAAGTAAGGACCATCAGGCTAAGTTATTGTTTTTTATTATGAAGTAAGTTGATTCTTCCTATGGCTGATGAGATGGCTGATAAGCCATCATCGAGGTGATGACTTATCAACCAAGCCATCAGACATATGTTTACCCAGTGTGCTTCACCTCTCTTAAGATGGATAATGGAAATGATGATGTCTTAACAATGTTGATTGAAAGAAGTTGATGTGTAAACCAATGTGTTCTATAATATACTAAGTTGTTGTTGGTTTCATATAGGAGGATTATAAGTCTTTGTTTTCTTACTCTAGCGTATCAACTGATTCATGTTTGCTAATGCAGATATATAAGCATACCTCCAATGGGAAAGGTGTAGAAGGTCAGTAAGAAAGTAAACAATGATAATTTGACTCGAATATTGCTCAATGAGTCTAAGAGTGAACAGAAAAAAGTACAACTTCAATGAAATCGTATAATGCAAAGTCTCTGTATAACAGCACCACCTCCCCAGTCTGAAAAAAGGGTGATTGAGGAAGAGAGATCTAAAGAAGAAAATTCTTCTTCCTATAAAAAACCTTTTTCTGAGCAACCGATGGAGAAAGACACACAGAGAAAGGAAGATATCATAAAGAGTAAGAATTCGGGCATTCGAGATAGTGTACGGTGGAAGGTTATAGGAGAAAAGAAAATCTACCATGGGGAATTCATAGGAACATGAAGATGGAGCCTTATGAGGCCTACATTTCATGAGGCAAAAACAATAATATCTAGGTTGAGTAGGTACCCACAAGTAGAGAGAGCATTTAGGTACCCACAACTAGAGAGATCATTCAGAGAGTATAAGCTAGCATGGAAAACAAAGGAAGAAGATACATACTATAACACCCCTAATCTGGTACCCGGAATGCTACATGGTGCTTATGACCCTGAAGGACCACAAGCTAAACCATGACTAATATCTGTACCTATACACTGGATAATATGACATAATAATGTGGAAACATGCACTGCAAGTCCATAAGGTTCAACACTCAACATGATCTAAATGATATAACATATGTGTGGGTTAATAAAATACCCAAAACAAAATTGAACATATTGAAGTCTGAAACATGATAATGTAGAAAACCTCTAATTGACTGAACTGTCTAAGTAGGGAGTTGATGGGACATATCCCCAACTAAATCCAACTATTAAACTAGTTAATGAGATAATACAGAAATAATCATTTCCTCAAAGGATGAGGACTCACTGCTAACTCTGGTTGCTGATATCTAGAATCTACTGATACTATGGAGCACGTGTCTCTGAACCTATGCTACAAGACACCATAGCATAAATGCATTAATATTTTGAATATACTTGTATACATGTTAGGTAGGCTAAATTCATGTGGTTCATAGGCATGAACAATATTGGATAACTGACTAATATGAATGTGAGAAGACATACATGCAAATGCAATAACTATATCTTTAATCGTGATAACATGAGTATGTTGATGACTAACATGACTAATGATTGAATTCTAATAACTGATAACATAAGTGACTGTATTTGATAGTCCTAAATCTGATGGAACTAACTGAGTTCCTTACTGTATCTGAGTTGGCTGTATCTGACAGTCCTGAATTCTAAAGAACTATCTGAGTTTTTTTACCGAGACTGATACTGAGACTATGGAAGGTAGTAATCTAATCGACATGCCCCAAATGATGCATTATAGCTGAATTGGGGTCTAATCTATGCCCTGATAGGAAAGATGTCAATACTGTGCAACCAGTAAGGGCAATATGTGACCAAAGGGGTGATACCAACTAAAATATATAGTAACTTATATTCTAAACTTGTCGTCCTAGCTGACAAACTAAACTGGAAAACTGTCAAATCAAAAGATTTCAAGAAATTATGATAAAGCAACTTTAGCTAATTTATGATTATGAATATTAACTTGTCTCTCTCTCTATGCGTATGTGTAAATTAAATTTGCATCATCCAAATAATATCTAAGACTTCAGAACTTGCCTTTTTTGCTAAAGGAATATAGGGTCTAGTTGGGTAATTGTTACTTAAATTAGAATTTGGTTTAATTAATTGGTTCTTTAATTATATAACAGGTAACTCTAGTAAGAGCGGTGGGAACCCTCATATAGCAGGCTAAGCCACCTCATCTACCCTCATATAGCAAGATATTATGTCTCAACCTATGTTGGCTACATAGTTCTGAATAGAAGGATTGCTTCTAAGAATCACACCCTTATTTAACAGGTGTGTTTCCATCCTTGGGTTCGCTTGGTGCAAATTTCTACTCTTATCTGAATAGACAATAAACATGATTTATTGAACTGAATATAGACTGAGTTACTAAATTCCATTGACTAACGGAATACTACTGATATCTAACAACTGACTGAGTTCATGAGATCATGGAGATTTCCTGAGTCATAAGACTATCTGAAGTCTAAGGATCATAACTTGACTGAGAGTATTGTGTAAACATGACATGGCTCTAGGCACACAACTAATGATTCAGGTACAAGTACCCCCAGGACTCGATGGAAGGAAAATGACTAAGCATAACTTACTTGAACATATAACTAACATCATAATCCATAATATATTTATTGAAGCATTCCATCAAAATATGCAATAGGCATAACTTGTACATACATGGGGATTTTATGGTATCATGCTAGTTAGGCACTTTTCCTTTATCTAGGCATTTAATCAAACATATTATAGGTATGGTACATGTAAACATTATTGTACAATAATTAAACATCATGGTTCAATTGTAATTTCATCATTCAAGGATTTAGTCATAGGTTTGCATAAATCTATGTCTATAATAATTTAACCCATATAGAATTTATGACCCAAAATGGAGTAGAATTCAATTTCTCATTTATCCATATGAACAAGAGTAGGCCATTCATGAAATTCATAAGGAAATCCATAAACTTGAATTTAGAAAAAAGGATTCTCGGGTTTCATGGATTAAAGGAGTCCATGAATGAACACTATGCATACCTTGTTTCATGATTTTGTGAAGATTGACAGAGGAAATTTTTTATTTTGTATCTTTTATAAAATACCCTTGATTGTTCGTGAGAGCTTTTTGAGAGAAGAGAGTGTACTTTAGATGAAAAATAGTTGAATCACGTGTTAAAGGGCTTAAATAGGAATTGGAAATTGACCATTTTAACCCCGGATGCATCTTGTAATTTTAGTATAAATTTCCCAAATTGGACCCCTGGCACGATGCGGCATTGTCGCGCCGTGTCACTATAATTTGAAAATTGGGAAACTGAGGGATGACATGATGCGAAGCCATTACGTTGCCCCTTCTTTTCCGACCAGGAACTTTTGCACGATGTAGAGGAAATTGCGGTGAGACAATGAAAAAGGACAATTATGAATTTGGGCCCTGGCGTGATGCACCATAATTATGGAACACTGGAATTTTGTAAATGCCATTTCATCTTGTGGCGCGGTGCGCCACTGACTAAATATGACATTGTTTTACGATAGGAACTTGAAATGGTCGTAACTTAAGACCCGGTTATCAAATTTTGGTGAATTTTCTATCAATGGAAAGCTTATTATACTTCCCACATGAAAAAAAAGTGAAAATCTTGAAAATTCCTCATGGAAAAACCATCATTCAATTTAGAAGCTAATACTAGACATTCGTGAGATGGAATTAGATAGGAAAAAGTAAAGGGTATTATAATATCTCCCCGTTGAGAACATTCATCCTCAAATGAGACTGACTGAGAGGGGAGAAAAGATAAATGGCGTACATACTAAACATAAATAACTGGAACATGTTCTCAAAATAGTCATTACTAACAAGCTAAACATATAATACTGAACATGCATATCTGATGTATGTGTAATAGATCCACGAATACATAACTGAGTTTTCTGAAGAACTATGTTTCTCACAATAAGAATTTATGTTTGATGCATAAGTATATAATTAAACTGATATATGAGTGCATGACTGAATATGCAATGGTACTTGATACCAAGCTTATAATAGGAATATGAGCGTGAAACTGTATACCAAGTTTGTAATGAACACTGAACATGAAACTGAGTAAGCTTAAGGAGAACTGTTACCATGAGCTTGATCTGAGTTGGCGAAGAAGAGGTACGGATATTTGGTGCACATTTTTTCCTCTGCTTCCCAAGTAGCTACCACGATGGACTGCTTTTGCCAAAGAACCTTAACTAGATGGACTTCGTTGTTCCTCAATCTATGAGTCTGATAGTCTATGATTTTGACTGGAATCTCTTCATAAGAGATAGTATTCTGAACATCAATGCTCTGAATATGGACTACACTTGATGGGTCACCAATGTATTTCTAGAGCAAAGAGACATATAAGACTGGATGAACTGAGGCTAGATCTAAAGGCAATTAGAGCTGAAAGGCTACCTTTCCAAAGAGACTGAGAATTTTTAAGGGACTAATATATTGGGGACTGAGCTTTCCCTTCTTGCCGAATGTCTTCATTCCCTTCGTGGGAGATATATTTAGATAGACATAATCATTAATATCAAACTCGAGATCTTTTTTATGAATATTTGGATAAGACTTCTGTTAGCTCTAAGCTGCCTGGATATTTTCTCTAATAAACTAGAATTTCTCTAAGGCGTCGAATACCAAGTCAGGACCTATAACTGAGGCCTCACTAACTTCGAACCAACCAATTAGAGATCTATATCTCATGCCATAGAGATCTTCTAATGGAGCCATCTGAATACTGGAATGATAGTTGTTGTTGTATGCAATCTCAATAAAAGATAAGTGGTCATCCCAACTTCCCTTGAAGTCGATTACATAGTCCTTAGCATATATTCTAACATCTGCATGGTCCTTTCTGCTTGACCAATACCCTTTTGGAATTATTACCTAAAATTGGAGGTGAACTGGGTACCTGTCTCTGAGATAATGGACAATGGAACACCGTGCAATCTGACCAATTCCCTGATGTAGAGTTTGGCGTAATCCTCGGCTATATAAGAGGTATGAAATGGAAGAAAATGAGCTGATTGGGTCATTTTGTCTGTAATGATCCAGATGAATTATGCTAATGACGATTTCGAGGAAAACCCATCATTAAGTCAATGTTCACAACTTCCCACTTCCAAGTAGGAATACTGAATTCTTGCATAAACTCACTAGGATTCTAATGCTCTTTCTTAGACTGCTAACATGTAGATCACTTAGCCACAAACTCTGCAATGTCTATTTTCTTTCCACTCCACCAATAGATTTCCTGCAAGTCGCGGTATATCTTTGTGGCCTAGGATGAATAGTGTAGCGCACACCATGCGGTTCTATTAGAATTTGCTGCCTTAATTCATCTATACCTAGAACACAGAGACGATCCTGACAACATAAAACATCTTCTCCCCCTTGGGAGAAAACCTTTACTTTCTGATCCTTAACTGACTCTTTTAACTTGAGAAGGCTTGGATCTCTATCTTTTTTTCTTTCAACTCAAAAACTAGAGATAATTCTGAACTACTCTAAATCCATATATCACCCTCATCTGTATCGACTAAGCAAACAACTAGTTTTACAATCTGATGTACTTCCTAAGCTAACTCCTTCTTACTATCCTTAATATGAGAAACATTACCCATGGATAGTCTACTGGGAGCATCAACCACTATATTGGCATTGCCCAAATGATAAAGAACACTCATGTCATAATCTTTCAAGAGCTCTAACCACCTTCTCTGATGAAGATTGAGTTCTATCTGAGAAAGGACATACTGAAGAATTTTATGATAAGTGCATATATCTACATGAACACCATATAATAATGCCTCCATATATTCAAGGCAAATACTAAGGCTACTAACTCAAGATTATAAGTAGGATAATTCCTCTCATGGGGCTTAAATTGTCTGGAGGCATAGGCTATGACCTTACCATTATGTGTGAGGATACAACCCAAACCTACTCTGGATGTATTACAATACACTATGAAACCATCTGAACTATTTGGAAGAGCTAGAACTAGAGCTGAGGTAAGTCGAGTCTTCAACTCTTGAAAACTCTTCTCGCAAGGTTTTGACCACTAAAACTTGAACTTCTTCTGAGTCAATTTAGACATAGGAGATTCAATAGAAGAAAATCCCTCAATAAAACATCTGTAATAAACGGCCAAACCCAAGAAGCTCCTGCTATCTGATGGAGAGACAGGGCAAGGCCAATTTCTTACTATTTTGTTATTTTGAGGATCCACTCTAATGCCATCACTGGAAATGATATGACCAAGGAATGCTACTGGCCTTAGTTAAAATTCACAAGTATTGAATTTGGTGAATAATTGATGATCTCTGAGAGTAAGAAGTACTGTTCTGAGATGGTTTGCATAATCACGTTTACTGTGGGAATAGACCAGAATATCATCTATGAAGATTATGAAAAACATGTCCAAGTACTTCTTGAAGACACGGTTCATCAAGTCCATAAAAGCAGCTGGGGCATTGGTTAGACCAACGGACATAACTAAGAATTTAAAATGACCATACCAAGAATGAAAAGTTGTTTTTGGAATGTCACGTTATCTAACTCTGAGATGATGATAGCGGGATCTGAGGTCTATCTTAGAGAAATAACTGGTACCCTAAATTTGGTCAAAGAAGTCATGGATTCTGGAAAGAGGATACTTGTTCTTGACTGTGACCTTATTGAGTTACCGGTAGTCTACACACATCCTAAGAGAACTGTTTTTCTTGTGTATGAATAATACTGGAGTGCCCCATGGGGAATCGCTGGGCCTGATGAATCCCTTATCGATGAGATCCTTCAATTGTTCTTTCAGTTCTCTAAGTTTTGCTAGTGCCATTCTGTATGGTAGAATAGATATAGGCTGAGTATTTGGAAGAAGATCAATACCAAAGTCTATTTCCCTTTGAAGGAATTCCTAGAAGATCTTTGGGAAAGACATCTGAATATTCACCTATAACTGGAACTGATTCTAGCTAGGGAGTTTCAGAAATAGTGTTGTTAACTCAAACAAGATAATAGAGACATCCTTTAGATATCATTTTTGATGCCTAAAGGTAGGAAACAAGCTGACCTCTAAACATTGAAGTACTACCTTTCCAGTCAAGGAGGGGTTTATTCAGAAACTGAAATTCGACTATTCTATTTCTGCAGTCGACTATGTCATAGCAGGAATAAAGCTAAATCATGCCAAGAATGACATCAGAATCAATCATCTCTAATTTAACTAAGTTTACAGAAGTGACTTTCTAAGATATCATAATCGGGTAGTTTTTGTATACCCACCGAGATATGATAGTTTTACCCACTGGGGTAGATATTGAAAAGGACAATGCTAGAATTTCCAAACTAACTCCAAAATAAATTGCTATATAAGGAGTGACAAATGACAAAGAAGCTCCTGGATCTAGCAAAGCGCAAACATACACATAAAACATATATAACATATTGGTAATCACGTCAGGAGAATTTTCCTGATCTTTTTGGGATTGAAGAGCATAGACACAATTTGGGCTTTGCCCACTAGTAGCACTAGAGATGGCACCATGTTGATTTGGGTGATCGGTCTGAGCTGAGGAGCGATTCTATTGACCTTGAGGACCTGGATGAGGATAGTCACTAACTCTGTGGCTTGGATTGCCACATCCGAAACAAATACCACTGCCAGCTCTGCAAATACCCTGATGGTGCTTGCCACAAGTCTGGCAAAAAGGATAGGTACGGGTATTGCTAACACTGCCCTGGGACTTAGAGCCTGGCGCTCTATCTTTGTTACCCTCTCTAAACTTAGGAACTGGAGCACTGGATATTGAAGGAGCTGGAAATAATTAGGAAAAAACTGGGAATGGTTTCCTCCTTCTGACTTAGGCTGAGCAAAGTAAAAACTACCTATCTTCGCTTTCTTATTCTACTTCTCCCTCATCTTAATCTTCTCCTCTTCTACCTGCTGAGCATGAATCATAATCCTGGCTAAAGTTATATCATTATTCAGCATGGCGGATCTACATTTATTAACCATACTATCATTCACCCTTGAAATGAACTTACGCATCCTTGCCGTGCTATCTACAACCACATGAGGGGCATATCTGGCTAATTGAGTAAACTTAAGATAATTCTCTCTCATTGTCATATTGACCTTCCTAAGGTTGTTGAATTCAAGTATCTTAACTTATCAAAGTTCTAGGGGAAAAAATCTATTAAGGTATGTTAAAGAAAACTTCTCCCACTGAATTGACCATGCATCATCTGCCCTTTCTGACTTCTATTTCTTGAATCAAGTATGAGAAACATCCTGCAATTGATATGCAGTTAGCTCAGCCCTCTCAATAATAGTCACCCCCATGATATATGTCGCCTTCTATACCTGATCTACAAATTCCTGAGGGTCCTCGTCTATCTTAGACCCAAGAAAGGATAGAGGATTCATTCGGGTGAAGTCTCAAATCCTGGCTGTAGCTGAATTAGCCACTGGGTTGGCTGAAACAATAGCTGGTCATTTATTCTGAGCAGCAACTGACTGAGCAAGAGTAGTGAATATGGCCCTGAACTCCGCATGAGAAACATATTTGCCCACAGTTTCTTCAAGATGAGGGGCTAGCTAATTCCTGTTTCTTCTTTTAGGAGGCATGTTCTGTAAAAAAAAGGGAGAAATAGATTAGATTAAGAGATTGAATTGAGATTATGCTCACTGGAATGACCTGAATACTGAAGGAGGGGATACTATTCCTAAAACATCTTATAGCCTCCTACACATAAATATGGCGTGCAACTCACCCATGTACAAGACTTTACCAGATGTGGCTTTAAGACTTCCTAGGACTATTAAATCTTAGGATCTAATACAAAGTTTGTAATGCCCCAAATCTGGTACCAAGAAGGCTACATGGTTCTTATGACTCCGAAGGACCACAAGCTAACCCATGACTGATATCTGTACCTGTACACTATATAATATGACATAATAATGAAGAAATATGCACTGAAAGGACATAAGGTTCAATATTAAACATGATCTAAATTGTATAACATCTGTATGGAGAAATAGAATAACCAAAACAAAATTGAACATACTGAAGTCTGAAACATGATAGTCTAGAAAGCCTCTAACTAACTGAACTGTTCAAGTAGGGAGTTGAAAGGACATATCCTTAACTAACTCCGACTAAGAAACTAGTTTATAAGATAATAGAGAAATAATCATGTCCTCGAAGGATGAGGACTCACTACTAACTCTAACTACTAATATCCATAATCTACTGATGCTTTGGAGCTTGTGTCTCTTAACCTATGGTATAAGACACCATAGCGAAAATGCATTAGTACTTTAAATGTACTAGTATGCATGTGAGATAGGCTAAATGGATGGAGTTCATATGTCTGAAAAATATTGGGTAACTGACTAATATGAACGTGAGAATACATGCATTCATACATAGTAACTATATCTGCAATTGTGATAACATAAGTATGCTGATGACTAACATGACTAATGACTAAATTCTAATAACTGATAACATGAGTCACTATTTTTATAGTCCTGAATCTGATAGAACTAGCTGAGTTTTATATTGTATCTGAGTAGGCTATATCGCACAGTCCTGAATTCTGAAGAACTATCTGAGTTCTTTTATAAAGACTGATACTGAGACTATGGGAGGTAGTCATCTAACTGACATGCCCTAAATGAAACATTATAGCTGAATTGCTGTCCAATCTATGCCCTGAATGGAAGGGTGTCAATACCGCCCCACTGGTAAGGAAAACATGTAAGTGACCCTAATATAATAGGTAACTCTAGTGAGAGCAGCGGGAACCTTTATATTGCAGACTAAGGCACCTTATCTATCCTCATATAGAAGGCTGTGATGTCTCAACCTATGTTGGCTAAATAGTTCTGGAACACAAGGATTGCTTCTAAGAATCACACCCTTATATAACAGGTGAGTTTCCATCGTTGGGTTCGCTTGGTGCTAATTTCTACTCCTATCTGAATAGACAGTAAATATGATTTATTGAACTGAACATAGACTGAGTTACTAAATTCCATTGAATGACGAAATACTACTGATATCTAACAACTGACTGAGCTCATGAGATCATGGAGATTTCCTCAGTCATAAGACTATCTGAAGTCTTGGGATCATAATTTAACTAAGAGTATTATGAAAACATGACATGGCTCTAACCACACAGGTAATATTTCGGGTACAAGTTCCCCCAGGACTCGATGGAAGGAAACTAATCAAGCATAACTTAATTTAACATATAACTAATATCATAATCCATAATACATTTATAGAAGCATTCCATCAAAACATATGATAGGTATAACTTATACATACATGGGGATTTCATGGTATCATGCTAGTTTGGCACTTTTCCTTCATCTAGGCATTTAATCAAACATATTGTAGGAATGGTTCATGTAAACATCAATGTACAATAATTAAACATCATGGTTCAGTTCTAATTTCATCATTCAAGGGATTAGTCATAGGTTTGCATGAATCTATATCTATAATAATTTAACCCACATCGAATTTATCACCCAATATAGAGTAGAATTCATTTTTTCATTTATCCACATGAACAAGACTAGCCCAATCATGAAATTCATAAGAAAATCAATAAACGTGAATTTAGAAAAAGGGATTCTCGGGCTTCATGGAAGAAAGGAGTTCGTGAATGAACACTATGCTTACCTTGGTTTGTAATTTTGTGAATACTAACTGAGGAAAATCTTGATTATGAATCTTTTATGACAAGCCCTAGGTTGTTCTTGATAGGTTTTTGAGAGAAGAGAGTGTATTTTAGGAGAAAAGTTGCTGAATCTCATGTTAAATGGCTTAAATAAGGGTGGAAATAAAGCCTTTTAACCCTGGACCCATCTTGTAATTTCAATAAAAATTTCCCAAATTAGATCCCTGGCACGACGCGGAGCTATCGTGCCATATCACTAGAATTGGATCATTGGGAAACTGAGGGATGGCGCGACGTGGATCCATCATGTCGCCCCTTCTTTTGCGACCTAAAACTTTGGTGCAACGCGGAGGAAATCATGATCAGACACTGGAAAAGGACAATTCTGAATTTGGGCTCTGGCATGACTCGCCATAATTGTAGACCCCTACTAGAAGTTGCCACATGCCATTTCTTCTTGGGGCACGGCGCCCCACTGACTAATATGGTGCTGTTTTATGAAGCAAACTTGAAATAGTCATAACTTCTAACCCGGTTATTGAATTTGGGCAAATCTTATATCATTGGAAGTTTATTGAGTTTCTCACATGACAAAAAGTGAAAATCTTGAAAATTCCTCATGGAATATCCATCACTCAATTTAGAATCTAATACTAGATATTCTTGAGATGAAATTAGCTAGGAAAAAGTATAGGGTATTACACATACTACCAACATTAGTAAGGGAATTTTATGACAACCACACAACTACATTGGAGAACATATGAAAAAAGGGAGAGAAAACTATAGAAAAACCAAACGTGAATCAAATATTGGTGAGGGGTGTGATGGTGGACTTATCTGACAATACAATCAATAGGTTTTTGTATAGTCTCATCTTCATTCCTTCAGTTACCTCATAAGAGTTCTATTACAAAATAACTGATAGGACAAACCAACACCCATAGTTGGCATATGTTATAGCTGATGGGGAGCCTGAATTGTTACATAATTAAAGTACAAGGATTTTTAATGCATCACTAACTCAAGAAGCAAGATTCTGTTAGGGAGTGGAAAGGTATAGACTGATGCCGACAACAGAAGATAATATCATTGGCGAGGATAGAGCAGTTATAGTAGCAAGTCTATTATCCAGCCTCCCCTTGAACTTTAAGGAAATCATTGCTAATGAGATAAAGATTTAGGTAACACAGCCTGATAAAGAATACCCATTCCCCTATCTGATTACAAAATTATGCAAAGCAGCCCTTGTGCTAGCTATCATAACATTAGACAAAGAGGTCCAGGCCAAGAAAACTCATAATCCTAATATGTTGGACGAGAGTGAGTCGATGCTAGTTCTATATAAAGAAGCAGATATGGAGAGTGACATGATTAGATTCGAGGGTGTGCGGACACCTTTCACTACTACTGGTTCTACACAAAGTATACAATTATTAGTACTTAAATCTTCTCAAGATACATCCTCTACAAGTGTTGTGTCTGCTCTCAAAGGAGAAAAAAATCTAGTAATCACAACACCGATGTTTGAGTATGCTCTAACTTCGTATAATTTCAAAAAGATGGTAAAGTAGGGAAAAAGGTTTGAATCCTAGTTGAGGTTGTTTGCTAACTAGTTTGAGTCTGCTATTGAAAAGAAAACCCATTGCACTTGTCTTGAATCTCCATGAACGCATTGATAAGGTTGAGCATAGAGTAAATGAGAGGTTGAAAGAGACGCCAGCACTCGATCTTGTAATATTTGAGGCATCTTTGGAAAAGGCTAGAGAGAATATTACGGCCTTGCATAGCCAATAAATTATGATATTTGTAGACCTTATTATTGAAGAATCTGAAGAAGAAGAACCATTATTAAACATCACTGGGAAAGTACTTGCTAAAAAAAACAATGGAAAAAGAAAGATAAGTGACAACACTAAAGAAATGAGACTTGAGAAGTGATCAAAGAGTAAGGATGAAAAGAAAAAAATAATAAAAGCATTGAGAAATTCAAAAGCGGATGCTGAACCGCTTGAAGAAGAACTGAGGGCTCGAGCTGTAGGATCCTCAGCTAGTGGACCTCCTGAGAATTTTGGGGAGTTCTTTACTCCACCAACCATAACTTTAGATCTATAGGTGTAGCCTGATCATATTGATGAGACTTTTCCTGATGATGATGCAACAACATAGTCACCGACTCATGATCCAATTACTTAAGGCACAACAAGTATTTATTCACCCTTATTGTAATAGTTTGATATATGTGCATTGAGGACAATGTGTGTTTTTAATTATGGGGGTGGGGGTACTTGCAACCTCAAGGGTATATTATCTGTGTTCATGCCCTTGAGTGCTATTTAGCAAACCTATATATTTAGGAGTAGTTTTGTGTTCTGTATGTGTTATGTATGCATTGAATAGCAACACATGTAACTGAGGAACAAGTACATGATTGTGATTTAAAAATTATCAAAACTGTGTGCCCATCAAAATTTTTAATTATGAGATTGATTGCTAGGTGCATGGGAAATCATGCCTGTCTATGAAAGTATGAAAATATGGCACAACCTTCTTGAGCTTGAGCTTTGATTGGATATTAGGTGATGTCCATGAAATTCCATGCCATGAGAGAGTGAATGAGGTTTTACTATGTGTTCTTATAGTGTGCATTCAATCTAGAACTTGCCCAAATCACTCTATTAGAGTTCTGAGAAGTCATCTCAAAAGTGATCACAGGACATTTTTGATTAGTGAACCGTTTAGAAAAGATAATCAACCCTTAGGTACATATTATATATCTCTTTTGACCTTTTGTTGAGCCATTGGAATACCTTCTTTGTTTTAACAACTTAACCACCTTTTAGTAAATTTGCAAATAGGCATTGTTTTAGCCAGTTCTCTCTTTAGCCATTTTACAAACCAACTTAGGAAAATCACCTAAGGTGAGTGTATCTATATTACGAAGGCTGATAATTGGTAGGAAGAAAATATTTGTGAAATTTAGTATGTAAAAAAAGAAGAAGGATAAGTATATATATATATATATATTTAATAATAATAAATAAATGGTGTTGAGTTTGATTATTGTGAAGGGTACAAAAGATAATTTGGAGAATAATGAAAGGAATGCGTTGTTGTAGCCAAAGTTGTGTAAGTGATCAAAGGGAGTCTAAGTCACGAATCCTAAATCGTCTTTCCCTGTACGTAAGCCTTCACTTTAAGCCAAGGAAGCCCTATAATGATCTTATTCTGACTAGTAGATGAACCAAACAAAATGGTTAGGGAAAGATTATGGAATTGTAGGTGCACAATCTGAAATTTTGTTCTGAGAGTGAGAGCTTTATTGCATGGTTCCTGAAAATACAAAGAAATATGTGGATACCAGAACTATTTTCTTCTGTGTGTGGGCATATGAATAGTAGTGGAAGTTTTGCTAAACACTTAATTGAAGTTTCTACATTAAAGTATTGGTTTATTTATTTAAACTTTGGAGATGTGTATGGAATCTTGATGTTGCTTGGCAGAAAAAGATCACATGTTTCTTAATTGGTACAAAATAAAGAAAACAAATGCTACTCTTTGCATTGATGCTCTTGTGGTATGCATAATACTATATAGTTGCTTGAAGATAGGAAAGTGCTTTAAGTTGAGGGTATTGAGACATTTAGCTTGAAATAATTGTAAGCTCTTAAGTAAGTATTATTGTTTTTATTCTATTTTATGTAATTTTACAGGGAAGTCGATATGCATCAAAACATCTAACAAGTACATCAAGAGGGATGATTTTTTGTGGAGGATATATGAAGTTAAGTTGTAAGGATTTCAGTTGATGACTTTTTTGATAATTCATCAACCTGATGATAGGTTCTCAAGTGAAGCCGTCACCTATAAATAGGATGTATATGGTGAGAATTTAAGTTGATGACTTGTCTAATAAGTCGTCTACTTGTTGATCGGTCATTATCTAAGGTCGTCACCTGTACGCAGAACATACATGCTAAAGAAGTTAAGTTGATGACCTGTCTGATAAGTCATGAACCGTTTGATAAGTAGTCACAGGAGGTCGTCAATTATGGGGTAGAAAAACTAGAGTTTGAAATTCAAATTAAGAATATGTTGACTATTTATAGAAAATTTTTATGTTTTCATAATTATCTTGAACTTATTCATAATGAAAAGTTTTCATATTAGTGTCTCTTAAGTTTGGTTTTCAATTTTTGAATTATTGCTTTAGTTTTTGGGATTCTCGTTTTAATTTGAAGGAAGAACAATCTTCAATTTCCATTGTTTGTAAGTTGAATACTTTTGAATTATGGATCTAATATATGTTACCTCTTTCTTTCACATGATGAACTAAATTCCATAACTGGAGTATTGGGATCTATGATTATTGTTTTATTAATTCAACAGTTGGTTAAGATTAAAATGCATATGGTAACATCTTGATAATTCTATTGTAACGAATGTGTTTTGTTGGTTAGAAATAATAGATTTAGCCTTACATTGGTTTGCTTGAATTGAGAAATAAATAAATGGAAGTAGATTATCAACGGGAATTTGGAATTGTCAAATTTATATCTAATGATTAATACTTTAACCAGATTAATTAACTCGAGATGTAATTAATTTGAATATAAGGTTTTCCTAACTTTGAATGAATTAGGAAATGTAGACTCAAAGTAGGTTGATAGACACTTGGTTGAATCATCGATAATGATAATTTTTTATTTACCGAATGTAATTAGATTCTAATACGACAACTATTGATTAATACACATAAATACTCATAGCGAATACAACTCTAGTTTTATTTCTTCATTGATTTGAAATATTACAATACTGAACTTCAGTTACTAAAATAAAGTAAACAGTAACAATTCATCGATTGATAAACCCCCCTCCCAATTAAAGGGAACTTCTAGATTTTAGTCGATTAAAGCACAAATAGTCTTGATTAACACCATATTCCCTGCGGTATTCGACCCAACCTAGTTTGTTATATATTTAACAACGACTTCTTACACTATCAAAAGAGAGGTCTAATTTTGATGTATCATATGGGACCCCCTTTTGTATTAACATCCTTGGATGAAAATTTCGACTGTGCCATTGAGTCCAAAATATAAAATATTATAGGGTAGAAAAGTTCATTTGGCTTTATGAGATTTTGGATGAATCTCGAGGGATCGGTGGAGACTTGAAAGAATTCCAAGTCTTCTGCTAGTGCACAGCTTAAGCTCCCTTTGGGTTGCTTAAGGGATGCTGCTTTAAAGGCCAACCAATTGTTTAAGAAGCCATGTAACCAGATGGTATGCCGAGGTCCTTCCATTTAAGTGAAGGCCGCTTAAGCAGATGGTGGACCATTTAAGCAAAGGGTTCAAGCTTGGGTATGTACCGTAAAAACAAAACTTGACTGCAATAGTAGCGGCCTCTTATCTACTTTAGCGATACATGGGTGTCATTAAATGCCCCCTTTGGCTGATTTTCTCCAATTTTTACCTAAGTTGAAGCGTGAAAAACCCTAGAAAGTATGGAAACTTAAGAGAAACATTAATAGGTGGTTTTGGCATGTTAGTGAGCTTGAATCACTTGTTTTTTCTCCAAATTCTTCACAACTTTTCATTAATTTCATGGTTAATTTATCAATTATTTCACCAAATCCCTAGAATTTTGGTGGTTTGATTTTAGCACCATTTTATCTTAGATTTTACCCATTCTTGAGGGTAAATATTACTTAAACATTGAGTGACACGTTGATAATTTTGAAAGTGTGATTCCACATGGGATTTTTACTTGTTTTTCGTACTGAAGCATTAAAATACAATATGAGTACCATCGTCATCATATTGATGAGTAGATTAAGTTTTAATAGCTTGGCATTGTGCAATAGCTCATCGAAAGGGAGAAACACTTAATTAGTGGATTTCACCAAGGTTTCTTTAACGTCCAGGTAGTCTAGGTTTACCTTTATTCTAGGTTGGGCTTATGAAATTCCCTGGGTTGTAATCCTTGTAAATTTCTAGAGTCTTGAGCTTTTTGGTGATCATAAGACTTACCATAATATTTGTATAATGTGGGCATGGGTCAGGTGGCCCAACTTGTAAAGTGTCTAGTATTTGGTGGTTGAGTTTCTGTTGTGGTTATGGGTTGGTGGTGACGATTAATTCAGTTATGATATGAGAAGTATATTTCCCAACAATATATTATCCAATGTCTAGCCTTGATGTTCTGCTAAGGGTACGACTTGAAGGGTTCTTGTCATATGATTATGGTACGAGTTAGGATATGGAGCCGTATATTGCATAGAATGTCGAGGCCAACTTTTTATTCAAGTTATGAGTGCAGGGTACCACTCGTATGATTTGCATATGATTTGAGGAGTCCAACCATACCCACCTATGAAATTTTTACAATCTAAGTTTGGGGTATTCGGGGCATTTTCCCCTAATAGTTCCTTTTGACCCCATGAGATAAAACACCTTTGGAGGCTTTCTTGACGTATTATTTACCATTAAACAAACTTAAAACACTTTCAAATATTCTCAAGCTCTTGGTTAAAGAAAGGCTAGGGTTTTCTTCAAGGAAATCAATTAAGCTTTAATGGGGTGGTTACTCTTCATTTTCCTTGTTGTTTAAGGAAATTTACTCCTCCCTCGTTGTTAGTTCAACTGAAAGCATGTTTTAATGAATGATTTTCATGGAATTATTGTG
Organism: Capsicum chinense; assembly: GCA_026120095.1. Taxonomy (NCBI): domain Eukaryota; kingdom Viridiplantae; phylum Streptophyta; class Magnoliopsida; order Solanales; family Solanaceae; genus Capsicum; species Capsicum chinense. The sequence continues at coordinate 61,218,246 of JAPEIP010000008.1, read as the reverse complement.
GTATTGTTATGGGTTATGAATAATATGTTTGGTGTTTTGGTTATTCTTGGTTGGATAATATTTTCCCATGTTTTTCTTATGATTTTTATGTTATAATTATAGTTTGAACATGTATTTGCATGAGGATTATAAATTGAGTCTTGGTTTTGGCTTTAGAAACTATATTCCCTCAATATCTTTGTTAAAATGCCTACGAGAATGATTTTGTCACATAGTCTGACTATTATTAAGAACTTTGCATTGCATATTATGGAAATGGAACCTAAATTTTTTTAAATGGTTTTAAATGGATCAGAAAGGCCTTGGTGTTAGGTGTATTGGTTTAACTGGAAACATTGGAGTCAAATTGGTTTAATGGCTTTGGTATGACATAAATGGATAGACTTGGAAGCTCTAATTTTGGTATGACGATACTAATGGTTAATGCCTAATTCAAAAGACTCCTTTGTAATTGGTTAGTTGTGTGTGAATGGTTTTAATATGGACTTAAATGGGGATGTGTTATCAAGGCTGTTGAAGGTAGCAGTCTCGAGGTGACCAAAACTGGAAACTTATGTTTGCTGATGTGAGGTTGGTCTTGTTGACCAAATGCATCATGTCACACATATTTTTAAGGATGAACTAGTCATCTTAAGTTTATCTCCGGTTCGTGAGGCCAACACACATTGGGGCCAGTTTAGTAGGGGGAGCTGAACGTATATAGCCCATGGATGGTTTGTGGATGACATAGATGTATAATAATCGGTTTAAAGTTTTAACTGCATGCTAAACCCAGTTTTTTTCCCCAGAATGTTATATATATATATGTATATATGTGATTGCATATGGTTATTTACTTTGGTTTTGAATAATGGGATTGTTTTATCTTTAGTCCTGAGTATATGCTAACGTTCTGTTTCTAATCCATCTTCGGGCACTGTATCCCACGTGATGCAGGAATTGGTCATACCACTTCTCGAGCTCAGTGATCTTTGTTTTTTGAACAACTTTGTGTTGGAATGAAGTGGCGATCTTCCATACTCCAGAAGACTCTATTTTATGCTTTTGACTTTATATTCTTATTTCTTCCTAGGACATTGGTTTTTTCTATGGATTTCCATTAGAGGCTTTATGTGACTACTATGGGCATGGGCGGTGGCGTTACAAGTGTCAGCCTTAGCATTGGTATTGGTATTGAGGCTTATCCGGTCTTTCAATTATTATTGTTCTATCTTGTTACATGTTCAAAATTTATCTGACATAGGGTACAAGGTGGTTATGGTTGGTATTTGGGGCACTCTTCAGTCTAGGTTGGACATGAGATATCCGATAAAACTAGGCCCTAGTTTGAGTCATGTCATATTGGTATTAAAGCTCTAGGCTCATGGTCACATAGGAGTGTACAAAGCCGTGTTGAGCAATGTCTCATTTAATGGTGTGTATCCCACCACACTAATAACGGACAGGTTACAGGGCATTTAGGAACATTTCTCTTTCTTTTGTTTTGTTTTCAAGTTGTAGAGTCTAAGGTCTTTAATTCTCCTCTAATCCTTGTTTGTTTACGTTTTAGATCATGCGTATTTGACATTTTGATGCTCATGGGAACTCCTCTATCCCACCCGAGGACATTGCTAATAGTACCCATTCTACTTGTAGAGTCCAGACCCAGTCGAGTGGTCTAGTTCCTGATTGTCCTCCTAGAGTTCCGCTGGTTCCCCTAGTTTTTCTCAAGCTTCTCAGGCTGAAGTGACGAACGCTGAGATCGTTAGGCTACACATATGTTGGAACAGTTGGTAAGTTCTCAATCTGAGTGTGGTGTTCCTGTTACTCCATCTTCTAAGGCCACAAGGGATGGCCAGTTCATAAAGTTGAACCCTCCGACCTTTACAAGTATTAAGGTGGAAGAGGATCCATAAGGTTTTCTGAATGAAATGGAAAAGACCTTTCTTGTTATGCATGCCATGAATGTGGAGGGCATGAATTTTTCCACCTACTAGCTAAAAGATATAGCGTACCATTGGTACATGGAATAGGATTAGTCAAGGGGTGATGATGCTGAGTCATCTTATTGGGAGGATATCTCTTATGCTTTCTTGGACCACTTTTTTCCTATGGAGATTTTGAAAGCGAAGTCAGATGCGTTTCAAGGAAAGATGTCAGTCGACGAGTATGTCTTGAAGTTTCACTAGTTATCTTGGTATTATTTGGAGATGGTTTCTACCATGAGATCTAGAATCCGAAAGTTCGTTTTCAAGTTTTCAAAAAATTTTATATTGGAGAGTAAGAATTCCTTATTAATTAAGGAGATGGATATCTCCAGGTTGGTTGTGTACATGCAATAGGTGGAGGAATAAAAAAAGAATTAGGATAAGATTGGGAAGAGGCAGGGCAAGAAGTTTAGGTTTTTGGAGCAGGGTGGTTGCACACAACAAGATGGAAGGGATGGTGGGAAGTGGCCTAAGAAGAATTGGGGAAACTCTTTGTCTTACTTCATTGCTTGTGCTCCTTAATCAAATACATCGGGTGGCAGGTATCTTGAAGGTGGTGAGAACTTCAGGGCACAAAGTGCCTAATTTCAGCCTAATTGACCCCAGTAAGCTATATCATATCCTCCCTATAGGTTTTGTGATAGGTTGCATCAGGGTTATTATAAAGAAGGAAGTAATAAGTACTTCAGTTGTGGTCAGCCCGGGCACATGATTAAGAACTATCCAGTGTCCAAGGATGCTTCAGGGGAGAACAATATTCCAGTTGCTTCACCATCAGCTCTTTAATGACCTGAAATCACCTCCCGAGATGTCACATAGTGCTTAGGCTATAAGTATTGCCAAGCTAACCCTTTGAGTCTATTTCTAGTAATAACCCTAATTTCAAGATGAAATAATTCAAACGCTAGCATAGTCATATGATATTAAAGAAAATACGGAGAAAATGCTCGGTTCAAACAACCACAATACTGGATACCTTAACATAACCACAATATGATAACTAGTCTGACAAAGCATCTACTAATCCATGAACTAGAGAGCCATTGGGACAGGTTCCCAACTGACTCGAAATGAATTGAAAATAACAACATAGTCTGTCAAAAAATGAAGATGTCTAAATATAGGTCCTCGAACCATGAGGACTAACCACTTTAGGAATGTAGATAGAGGCACTCAAAAATCACTGAAGAGGTTGGGACTGAGCACCTGAACCTATATTATAAGACAATGTAGCACATATACATATATGTGGATCAGTACCTAAGAATGTACTGAGTATGTGAGGGTGCATGCATTTATATAAAACAACATCAACACTCTTTAATCAAATCATGCATGTAATAAGTAATGACTCACATGGCTTGAATAAGTATAAAATGCGAAGCTCCTGAATCATGTAAAATGGAACATGTAACACAATCTCGTGAGTCATTATACCTTCAGCTTTTAAATTTGTACTCTTCTCTTATTCTCATTAGTCAAGGCTAAAGGAAACTTTAAGCAATACTTTCAACTCATGCATATGTCTCATGGGGAGTAAAACTTCTTCAATGCTCAAGAACTCATAACTCTTTTGAACTCAAATACATGGAATACGAAATCATATAACTTTGGAACATACTTGAAGGCATTTCATTCACGTTAGGGAAAGTATTTTAGTTTTAAAGGAAAAATATCGTATCTCAAAGCTTTAGTTTTAAGGGGAAAATATTCTATCTCAATGGGAAATACTTTAGTTTAGGGAGGTTCTCTTGATCGATATAAACTATACGAGCTATATGGAATCCAATATTTTGTCCTCCTAAGGAAGAGACCTCACATTGGGGAGAGGCGTCATACTCTTTCCAGAGAGTATAACATAGGTCCAGTGATCACTAAACCAAACTCGGCCTCAGGTCCAATATCAACTCGTCGTTAGGCCCAATAATAATCATAAAGTCGGCCTCAGGCCGAACCTACGGTGGCACATTATTTTAGGGTAAGAAAACATAGTAACTAACCTACTCGTTGCTAAATACAACTCCCATTAGATTATCTGTGCTCACCTCATAAAATATTCACTTTTAGAAATAAGCTCATGGCTCCCCACGAACCCAACAATCATATCTGTAATCTTATGAAGTGGAGTGGATTTCAAAACTCAACAATCATTAGGTCAAAACACTTCTCAATAATCTCAGAATACACAAATCATGGGTTCTTATAGCCCAATTGTTCATAAAATCTCAAGTCTCAAGTAGCGCTTAATAACCCAGAATTCAATTTCAAGTTAGAACTCATCGAAAACATAATAGGAAACATATAGATTCATAACTCATGTAGAAATCTGGAAATTTCAACAATTTATCTCAAAATCTCAAGAAAGTCATATCCCTCAATATCTCAAACATTTCAACTATTAACTTCTCAAGGATTAAAATCATGGGGTATAGACCCAGCAGTAATTTTTCAAGAAAAGCCTGCAACCAGTAACAATGGGTGAAAACCCTCAATTAAATTTCATAATCTCATAAATTGCGGAAAATTTAGTTTAAATAAGCCTTTGGGCACAAGGGTGGAAGGATTACCCTTGTTCAAAACCCCATATACCTTGAATTAGAAGCTTTGGATGAACTCTCACTTTTAGAACTCTATTCGTACTCTTGAATGAGGGTTCTTGAAGCTCTTGACTTGGGAACCTAGAATCTTGACTCAATTTAGAAAATCTATGGTGGATTCTTGAGATTCTTGGAAGAGGTTTTGGATGCTTAGCGTATTTTTTGTTGAGAGAAAACTTGAGAAAAACTTCATAGAATGCTTGTAAATGACTTTGATTTGGTGTTTGCATAAGAGGTTTGGAAAAAGTCCAAATTGCCCTTTTAAACTTCTGAAGGAAGATGAAAAAAAATTAAACAGGGAACCCAATTTCATGGGCCACCGCAACGCGTCACTATCACGGTGGCTCACTGGAAATTGAAAAATAGAAAATTGGTAGTCACCGCGATACAAAGCCATCGCGCTATCCCACTAGTTAGGTCCTGGAACTTCAGTGCGATGCGTTACAATTGTGCCAGACCACTAGAAATTGACTATTGGGAAATTGGGGTCCTCCGCAAAATGCCACTATTGTGGAGTTCCACTAGAAATTGACAATTGTCAAAAAAAACCCTCTCAGAGATGTGCCAAGCACCAAAATGATCTGAACTAGGGAAAAAGAGGTGTGGTTACTTGGCTCGCATGTCTACTTCATCCTCCCAAGTGGCACCCTCAACAGACTAGTTCTGCCACTAAAGACTAAGGGAACTTCTTTGTTCCTTAGTCTACGGATCTGAAATTCTAGAATCTCAATAGGAATCTTATCGAAGGAAAGACTGTTCTAAGTATTGGCATTCTCTGAAGGATTTACTACAAGGGAATCACTAATATGCTTCTTATGTATAGAGACATGAAAAATAGGATGAACAGATAACAACTCTGTGGACAACTCAACCTCATAGGCCACCTTACCAACATGGCTTAAGACTCTATACGGTCGAATATAACGTGGTCTAATCTTTCCCTTTTTACTAAACCCCCACTGAGAACGCTCAAATTACACTCTTGAATGGGTGTAAGCGATCGTTGTAAATATAAAACCCAACTAGATTGGGGTTGAATCTTATAGGGAATATGGTGTGAACTCAAGTTGTTTGCGATTTAATCTACTGATAGATTAATATTTTCTGAAATGGGGGGTTTAGGTTTAACAAGTTGTTCACTAGGGATTCCAGTACATGACAAATGCTAAAAGTGGTTTAAGATTCTCATGATACGTAGGATAACAAGCTATCTTTATTGTTGTTATACTTAAATGTCTCTCAACTTACTTAAGCATTTAATTCCCTAATCCTCTCAGGCTTAGGGAATTTCTATTTACTGCCCAAATTTTACCTCAGGTTAACCAACCTTGTTACAAGGCTGATTATTAAATGAAGTATTTCTGAGTCCCTGTTGATAATTTACTTTCTACTATATTTGATTTCTTTCTCAAGAAAATCAAAGCAGGTGTGTCTACAATTTGCAACCAACAAACGTTAATTAAAAGTTTAGAATTATCAAGAAATCCTACTACCTTTTGAATCTTGAATACTTAGTACCATATCAAGACCTAACCCTAGATCCCAAACATAGGTTAATGGAGTTTAGCCACTCATGATGTAACGAACGAAACACATAATTGAATTCATGATTTGATGAAAAACTTATAGAGATGAATAATAACTAGTAAATCGCAGATCAGATTACAAAGGAAAAAATCCCTAAATATTGATAATAATCTCTCAAAAATAGTTATGTTGTTAAAGTCAAGAAGTAAAGAGAGAAAATATCAAAACGTGTTGTCCAAAACTCAAGGTGTCGACCTTGTGCTGAATAATAATTATAATAATGTCTAGAAAATCCTAAAACAAACCTTTAAATAGTTTACCCTAAATAAGGAAACAAAATCAAGGTTACATTTTTATCTCGGAATAGACGACGACTATTGGTGATGCCTTAATAGGATCCTGACGACTTATCAAGAATGTCGTCAGATTTTTTTCAAATCTGTGCTAGTCCTGTCTTAATTTAACGGCAACTTCTGACGGCTTATCAAGACCGTGATGCTTTTTCAGAAATGTCGTCACACTTTTTATCCAATTCTCATGTCCTGCCTAAGCCTAACGGCATTCCTGATGACTTATCACCATTATGATGTCCTATCACAAAATATCATCAATTCTAGCAGCTGGAACTCATTCCTTATTTAAGGTTGACGATGGCCTTGATAGCCTATCACCGGGCTGATGACCTATCATGAATTTCGTCAAGTGCACTTGTCTTTTAATTTCTTCAAATTTCAACTTCTTCTCTTTATTTCATGTTGGTTCTCTATCATATCAGCTTAAACTGCAAAATCAAACATAAACTAATAAAAAATAACTAAAGTTGCTGAAGACCTTGTAATTATTTAGAATTAAAAGCCTCAAATGTATTAGCATATGCTCACACATTATTCACCCCTTTCATGGATGAAATCTTCAAGTATACCAAATCACCCACTTCAAACTCATGATCTCTTCTCGTCACATCGACATATGACTTTTGACAACTCTGAGCTATCTTTAACCTCTCTCAAATCAACTTAACTTTCTCTATAGCTTCAAACCCCATCTAAGGCGTAATCACAGTAGCTTTACGCACTCCAAACCAACCTATGGGTGATCTACATCTCCTACCATACAAGGCCTTAAATGGTGCCATCCTGATGCTAGGATGGTAACTATTGTTATAGGCAAACTCTATCCATGGCAATTGCTTATCCCAACTACCCTTGAAATCAAGAGAATATACCCTCAATATATCTTCTAGGGTTTGAATGGTCCTCTTATCCTGACCATCTGTCTGTGGATGAAAAATGGAACTCAAAAGAACTTGGGTACAAAGAACCTGCTAAAACGCCCTTCAAAACTGAGAAGTAAATTGAGTGCCCCTATCCAAAATAATGGAAGAGGGAACTCCATGCTGCCTGACTAACTCCTGGATATACAATTTAGCATAATCCTTAGCTAAATAAGATATGAGCATGGTCAAGAAATGTGCGAACTCAGTCATCCTATCTACTGCAACCCAAAAAGAATCATGATGACGACACGAAAGAGGTAACCCCATCACGAAGTACATATTCACCACCTCCCACATCCAAGTGGATATACCAAAATCTTACATCACACCACCAAGTATTTGGTGCTCTACTTTAACCTGTTGGCACGTTACATGCTTTGCTACAAACCTATCTATATTTTTCTTCATGCTATTCCACCAATAGATTTCCTGTAAGTAACAGTACGTCTTAGTAGTGCCGGGATGAATAGAATATCGTGCACCATGTGCTTCAACCATAATCCTCTACCTCAGTTCATCAAAACATGGAACACACAATCTACCCTACAATCTCAACACGCCATCTCCCCCTTAGGAAAAGACCTCTACCTTTTGAGCCTTAACTGCCTCCTTCATTCTGACCAAACTAGGATCTCTATCTTCCTTCTTCTTTACTTCTGAAACAAAAATGGATTTAGAACTACTCTGCACCAAAGTACTTCCCCTCAGTTGATTCAAGGAACCTAATACCCGATCTATGTAGACAATGCACATCATGAGCTAACTCCTTCTTACCTTCCTCTACATGAGCAACACTACCCATAGACAATCTGCTAAGGGCATCTGCCACTACATTGGCCTTGCTCGGGTGATACAACATACTCATATCATAGCCTTTTAATAACTCTAACCACCTTCGCTACCTAAGATTCAACTCCCTCTGAGTAAACACATATTATAGGGTCTTATAATCAGTAAACACATCAACAAGAACACCATAAAGATAGTGTCTCCATATTTTCAAGGCAAAGACCACAATAGCTAACTCAAGATATGGGTTGGGTAATTCTTATCATGCAAGTTTAATTATCTAGAGGCATAGGCTACAACCTTATTTCTTTGCATCAACACACTACCCAAAGCAATTCTAGAGGCATCACAATACATCACAAAACCATCTGTACCATCAACAAAAATCAACACAAGGGTTGAAGTAAGTCGAGTCTTCAACTCCTAAAAACTATTCTCACAGGAATCTGACCACTGGAACTTAACTTTCATTGAGTCAGTTGGGCCATGGGAGACGTAATAGAAGAGAAAACTTCAAAAAAATAGTGGTAGTACCCCACTAGACCTAAGAAACTTGTAATGTCAGATGGAGAGATAGGTCTAGGCTAATTTCTTATAGCTTCTGTCTTTTGGTGTCAACTCTAATACCTTCAACTGAAATAATATGACCCAAAAAGGCTACAGACCTTAGCAAAAATTTACACTGATTGAATTTGGTGAATAACTAGTGATCTCTAAGAGTTTGAAAGACAACTCTAAGGTGATTTGCATGGCCATTCTTATTACGAGAGTATACAAGGATGTAATCTATGAAGACAATGACAAATATATCAGGATATGGCTTGAAAGCTCTATTTATAAGGTCCATGAAGGCTTCTGGGACATTGGTTAGCCCGAAGGGCATGACTAGAAACTCAAAGTGACCATAGCGGGTTTGGAAAGTTGTCTTTGGAATATCACATTCCCTCACTTTAAGTTGATGATAGCCGGATCTAAGGTCTATCATTGGAAAATAACTTGCACCTTGTAACTGATCAAATAGGTCATCAATTCTCAAAAAAGGATACTTGTTCTTGAGAGTGACCTTGTTAAGCTGATGGTAGACATTGCACATATGCAAAGAACCATATTTCTTTAACATGAATAAAACAGGCGCACCCCAAGGAGAAATACTGGGCCGAATGAAACCTTTGTCTAAAAGATCCTTGAGTTGCTCTTTCAACTTCTTAAGATCCATAGGTACCATAGAGTATGGCAAAATATAAATAGGCTGAGTATTGGAAAGAAGGTCAATCCCAAATCCTATCTCTCTAATAAGAGTTACCCCTAGGAGATCTTCCATAAAAATATCTGGAAACTCATTAACAATATTGACTGACTGAATAGTTGGAGCCTCAGACTTAGTGTCTTTGACTCTAACTAGGTGAAATATACAACCTTTGGATATTAGCTTTCTAGCTTTGAGATAGGAGATAAAATGACTCTTAGGATATATCGAACTCCTGAAGTACTCAAAAGCTAGTTCATCAGGAAACATAAACTTGACTACATAGGTACAACAGTCTATTGATGCATAACAAGTATGAAGCCAATCAGTACCCAGAATCAGGTCAAAATCTACTATGTCTAACTTTATCAAATCAACAAGTATGACTCTATGAAGAACAGTAACATAACAATATCTATATACATATTTAGCAACAACTGACTCCCCTACTGGTGTAGAAACTAGGAAGGGCTCAGAAATCTTTTTGGGACTCATTTCAAAATTCACAACTACAAGTAGGGTCACATAAGAGAGACTTAACCCGGGGTCCAACAACACATAGACATCAAAAATAAAAAACATGGAGCATACCGGTAACAACATCGAAAGAGTCCTCCTACTCCTTATGAGATGGTAAGGCATAGATTCTATTCTGGCACTGACCACTAACAGTGCTAGATGAAGTGCCCTGAAAAGGGGCAGGATGGGGTATTGAAGCTGTTGCACTAGTAGCCGGTGCCTGAGGTCGGGCATCTCTGTTCCCCTTTCTAGAATGAGGACAATCTCTATGTCTGCGGACCTTCTTGACATAACCAAAACAACCCTTCAGATCTATAAAACACTCCCCGAGATGACTCCTACCATACTTAGCACAAGAAGGATAGTGGGGCCTGTTACCAACACTGTTCTGTAACCTAGACATAAAAATATTTGTCCTCTTGCTTCTGCCTACTTCTAGGCACGGGAGCACTAGTTGATTAAGGTACTGGCATAGATGGACAGCTCTAAAACTGAGGGCGGTTTCCTATATGAAACCTAGGCTGGCTAAACTCATACTGCTCAGGTCTAGTCCTCTTGTTACCCCTCACTCAATCTCTCTCTATAATCTTATCTGCCTCTATCTACTAAGCATGCGTCAGAAACCATACCAAATCCATATCCCTATACAATATCATAGTCCTACACTCTTTTAGTATCAATCAAGAAACACCAATCACAAACTTGCTCATACTAGCTCGTGTGTCAAAAATTAAATCAGGAGCATACTTGGCCAAGTGGTTGAACTTTAAGAAGTACTCATTAATAGTCATGGAGCTCTACCTTAAGTTCATAAAATCCTCAATCTTTGCCTCTGTCATCTCAAGCGGAAAGAAGTTGTCCAAGAATGTATCTTAGAATACCTGCCAAGTCATAGGAGCATCATTCTTACCTCTGCCTTTCCTCTACGATACAACCCAGGTATAAGCTATGTCCTTCAACTAATAAAAGTCAAACTCAACACTTTCTTCCTTAGAAATATGCATCACCTGAGTGATCTTTCTCACCTTCTCCAGGTACAACTATGGGTCCTCACCTGCCTTGGACCCATAAATCTTTAGCGGATCCATCCGCAGGAAATCATGGATATTAGCCATAGCTATATCACCTCCCTGCTGATTAACAATTACATCTTGGTTATTGGCATAAACATTAGCGGTGAGTTATTGGGCTAACACATAAAAGGCCACCTAAAACTCAGCATGAGATACAGTTTCATTCAAAGGATCAATAGGTGGGGGTTGCTCATCATCGATCTTGTAGGCATTCGTACTTCGGAGAGGAATTTTCTAAAATAAAGAGCATGAATTATTAGATAAGAGGGACAACTGTAGGCACGATAAAATCTGAAAAAAAAGACAACTTTTTGTAAAATGTCTTGTAGGCTCTTGCTCATAGATGTGGCATGATACACAATTATGGTCAAGACTCTACTTAATGCATCTTGTCAAACTACCTAGGACTCCTTAAAAACATGGTTAAAATACAAAGTTTGTAATGACCCAAAATCACCCACCGAGACGTCACATGGTGCTTAAGGCTA
>JAPEIP010000008.1:61165276-61206664 GCA_026120095.1 Capsicum chinense | reverse complement strand
TGGAGCATACCGGTAACAACATCGAAAGAGTCCTCCTACTCCTTATGAGATGGTAAGGCATAGATTCTATTCTGGCACTGACCACTAACAGTGCTAGATGAAGTGCCCTGAAAAGGGGCAGGATGGGGTATTGAAGCTGTTGCACTAGTAGCCGGTGCCTGAGGTCGGGCATCTCTGTTCCCCTTTCTAGAATGAGGACAATCTCTATGTCTGCGGACCTTCTTGACATAACCAAAACAACCCTTCAGATCTATAAAACACTCCCCGAGATGACTCCTACCATACTTAGCACAAGAAGGATAGTGGGGCCTGTTACCAACACTGTTCTGTAACCTAGACATAAAAATATTTGTCCTCTTGCTTCTGCCTACTTCTAGGCACGGGAGCACTAGTTGATTAAGGTACTGGCATAGATGGACAGCTCTAAAACTGAGGGCGGTTTCCTATATGAAACCTAGGCTGGCTAAACTCATACTGCTCAGGTCTAGTCCTCTTGTTACCCCTCACTCAATCTCTCTCTATAATCTTATCTGCCTCTATCTACTAAGCATGCGTCAGAAACCATACCAAATCCATATCCCTATACAATATCATAGTCCTACACTCTTTTAGTATCAATCAAGAAACACCAATCACAAACTTGCTCATACTAGCTCGTGTGTCAAAAATTAAATCAGGAGCATACTTGGCCAAGTGGTTGAACTTTAAGAAGTACTCATTAATAGTCATGGAGCTCTACCTTAAGTTCATAAAATCCTCAATCTTTGCCTCTGTCATCTCAAGCGGAAAGAAGTTGTCCAAGAATGTATCTTAGAATACCTGCCAAGTCATAGGAGCATCATTCTTACCTCTGCCTTTCCTCTACGATACAACCCAGGTATAAGCTATGTCCTTCAACTAATAAAAGTCAAACTCAACACTTTCTTCCTTAGAAATATGCATCACCTGAGTGATCTTTCTCACCTTCTCCAGGTACAACTATGGGTCCTCACCTGCCTTGGACCCATAAATCTTTAGCGGATCCATCCGCAGGAAATCATGGATATTAGCCATAGCTATATCACCTCCCTGCTGATTAACAATTACATCTTGGTTATTGGCATAAACATTAGCGGTGAGTTATTGGGCTAACACATAAAAGGCCACCTAAAACTCAGCATGAGATACAGTTTCATTCAAAGGATCAATAGGTGGGGGTTGCTCATCATCGATCTTGTAGGCATTCGTACTTCGGAGAGGAATTTTCTAAAATAAAGAGCATGAATTATTAGATAAGAGGGACAACTGTAGGCACGATAAAATCTGAAAAAAAAGACAACTTTTTGTAAAATGTCTTGTAGGCTCTTGCTCATAGATGTGGCATGATACACAATTATGGTCAAGACTCTACTTAATGCATCTTGTCAAACTACCTAGGACTCCTTAAAAACATGGTTAAAATACAAAGTTTGTAATGACCCAAAATCACCCACCGAGACGTCACATGGTGCTTAAGGCTACAAGTAGCCCCAAGCTAACCCTTTGAGCCTACTTCTACTAATAAAACTCATTTCAAAATAAAATAATCAAACACTAGCATAGTCATATCATATAACATGAAATACAAAGAAAATGATCGGTCTAAATGACCACAATACTAGAAAACTCAACACAACCACAATTTGATAACTAGTCTGACAAAGCCTCTACTAATCCATGAACTGGAGATCCATTGAGATAGGTTCCCAACTGACTCGAAATAAATTGAAAATAATAATATTATCTCTCAAAATATGTAGATGACTGAATATAGGTCCTCAAACCATGAGGACTCACCACTGTAGAAATATAGATAAAGGTACTCAAAAATCACAGTTAAGGTTGGGACTGAGCACCTAAACCTACATTATAAGACAATCTAGCACACAGATATATATATGGTTCAGCACTTGAGAATGTAATGAGTATGTGGGGGTGCATGCATTTATATAAAACAACATCAATACCCTTTAATCACATCATGCATATAATAAGTAATGACTCACATGGCTTGAATAAGTATAAAATGTCAAGCTCATGAATCATGTAAAATTGAACATTTAACCCAATCTCATGAGTCATTATACTTTCAGCTTTGAAATTTGTAGTCATCTCTTATTCTCATTACTCAAGCCTAAAGGAAACTTTAAGCAATACTTTCTACTCATGCATATGTATCATGGGTAGTAAAACTTCTTTAATGCTTAAGAACTCATAACTCTTTTGAATTGAAATACTTGGAATTTGAAATCCTATAACTTTGGTACATACTTGAAGGCATTTCATTCACGTTAGGAAAATATGTCATTTTAAGCTTTTGGAAAAAATACTCATATCAAGGGAAAGTATTTTAGTTTTGAAGGAAAAATATCTTATCTCAAAGCTTTAGTTTTAAGGGAAAAATATTCTATCTCAATGGAAAATACTTTAGTTTAGGAAAGTTCTCTTAACCGACATAAATCATGCGAGCTACATGGGGTCCAATGTTTTGTCCTCCTCAGGAAGAGACCTCACATTAGGGAGAGGTGTCATACTCTTGCTAGGGAGTATAACCTAGGTCCAGTGATCACTAAACAAACTTGGTCTCGGGCCTAGTATCAACTCAGCCTTAGGCCCAATAATAATCATAAACACGGCCACAGGCTCAACCTAGGTTGGCACGTAGTTTTGAGGTGAGAAACTATAGTAACTTACCCGCTCGGTGCTAAATACTATTCCCTTTAGATTATCTGTGCTCGCCTCATAAAAACTCACTTTTAGAAATAATCTCAAGGTTCACCACAAACCCTATAATCAAATCTGTAATCTTATGTTGTAGAGTGGATTTAAAAGCTTAATGACCATTAGGGCAAAACATTTCTCAATAATCTTAGAAACTCAAATCATGGGTGCTTATAGCATAATAGTTCATAAAATCTCAAGTCTTAAGTAGGGCTTACTAACCCATAATTCAATCTCAAGTTAGAACTCATCAAAAACATAATAGATAACATATAGATTCATAACTCATGTAGAAATCTGGAAATTTAAGAAATTTATCTCAAAATCTCAACATACTCATATACTTCAATATCTCAAACATTTCAACTATTAACTTCTCAAGGATTAAAATCATGGGGTATATACCTAGCTATAATTTCTCAAGAAATCATGTAAAAATCATGCCACTAGACTCTGAATTCAAGGGAAACATCAAAATCTTGCAACCAATAACAATGGATGAAAAACCCCAATTCAATATCATGTAAAATCTCATAAATTGCAGAGAATTGTAGTTTAAATAAGCCTTTGGGCTCAAGGGTTAAAGGATTACCCTTGTTCAAAACAACACATAACTTGAATTATAATCTTTGGATGAACTCTCACTTCTAGAACTCTATTCATAACTTTGAATGATGGTTGTTGAAGCCCTTGACTTGGTAACCTTGAATCTTGACTCAATTTAGAAAATCTATGGTGGATACTTGAGATTCTTGGAAGAGTTTTTGGATGCTTAGGGTTTGTCGGTTCAGAAAAAAATTGAGAAAAACTTCATAGAATGCTTGTAAATGACTTTGATTTGGTGTTTGCATAGTTTAAGATGATTCAAAAAAGTCCAAAGTGCCCTTTCTAACGTTTGAACGAAGATGGAAAAATTTTTTAAACTGTGAACCTGAATTCATAGGCCATCGCGATGTGTCACAATTTTGGTAGCTTATTGGAAATTGATAAGTTGGAAATCGGTAGTCAGTGTGATGCAGAAACATCATGTTGTACCACTAGTTGGTACCTAGAACTTCAGCACGACGCTTCATAATCGTACCAGGACACTAGAAATTGACTATTAGGAAATTGGGGTCCTCTGCGATGCACCACTATCACGAAGTTCCATTAGAAATTAAAAATCATCAAATATACCCTCTCTGCGATGCGCTAAGCAGCAAAATGACATTGTTTTATGACAGAGACTAAAATTAGCCATAACTTCTTACATGGGAGTCGGATTTGAGAGAATCTTATATCGATGGAAATTTTATCAAATTTCCCATGTGATATAAATTCAAAATTAGGGAAATTCCATATAGTTAACATGATACTCACTTTGGAAGTCACTTCTAAATCTTTTTGGGTTGAAATTACACCTCACTTGACATGCCCTAAGGTTCATTCTACGATAGAATTTTGCAGGGTCTTACAAGATCCATCACCGAAGTGTGAACTATCTAGTATTGGCACTAGTCAAAACCATCTCTATACTCTCACTACTCGATAAGAGTCTAAGGCATCACCTGATGTCATAAATTGTATGTTGAAACTCTTTTCCCATGATGTGTACTATTTATTTAATCCTTGTTCCACTATCTATGATGTGACTTTATTTATGGCTGCGCATTTTGGCTTTAGTATTGAGTATGTTTCTTACCCTTTTTAAATTTCTACCTCGATAGGTAACTCTGTGACTTCTAGAAGAGTTTATAGGGATGTGTGCTATCTGTTAGCAAAACACTGTGGTGGACTTTTTTGAATTAGATATAGTAGATTTTTATGTCATATAGAGGATGGATTGGTTGAGCTCATGATATTTTTCCTTAGACTATTAGACTCATAAGGTCGTATTTAAATTACCTAATGAGCTAGTTATTGAATTGAAGGAAGGTTCCCTAGATCCTAAACAGAAGTTCATATCATATATTAGATCTTATAGATTAATCTCCAAGGGGAGTATCTATCATCTATTTTGAGTTAAACTTTCTAACTTAGATGATCCTTCTTTACATTCTATCCCGATGGTGAATGATTTTTCAAAGGTCTTCCTTGATGACCTTCTTGGGGTTCCTTCTTATAGGGAGATTGAGTTTGGGATTTATCTTGTTACGAACAGTCATCATATATCTACTCTCCCATATTGAATGGCTTCAGTAAAGTTGAAGGAGCTTAAGGAGCAACCCAATGATCTTTTGGATAAGGGTTTCATCCATCCTAGTGTGTCCTTGTGGGGTGTACCAGTGTTATTCGTGCATAAGAAATATGGTTCCCTACGGATGTGCATTGATTCCTAGAAGTTGAACAAGGTAACAATAAAGAATAAGCATCCTCTTCCAAAGATAGATGATTTTTTTGATTAGTTCCAAGCTGCTATCTTTTTGTCAAAAATTAATCTTCAATCTAGATATCACCAGTTGAAGATTAGGGAGGTTGACATCCCTAAGAATTCCTTCCATACTCAATATGGACACTTTGAGTTTCTAGATATGTCTTTTGAGTTTCCCAATGCCCTTGTAACATTCATAGATTTGATTAATAGGGTCTTCTAACAATTTCTAGATCTGTTTGTCATTGTTTTTATATATGACATTCTGTTGTACTCTAAGAGTGAGGTGCATCAAGCCAATCACCTCCGCATTATGTTGTATACCTTAAAAGAGCAATAGTTAATTGTTAAATTTTTTAAATATGAATTCAAGTTGAAACTTGTCACTTTTTTGGGTCATATCATTTCTACTAAAGGGATGATAGTGGATCCACAGAAAGTTGTAGTGGTGAAGAAATGGTGTAGACCAACAAATCTAATCTATATTTGGAGCTTCTTCATTTAGCTGGTTACTGTAGAAGGTTTATGGAGAGTTTTTTTTAGTATAGCTACCCTATTAACTATTTTAACTCAAAAGAAGGTAAAGTTCTTATGGTCTGATACTTGTGAGGGGAGTTACAAAAAGCTGAAGGATAAGATAACTTTAGCTCTGGTCTTAACTTTTCCTAAAGGCATTGATGCGTTTGTGGTCTACTATGATACATCCCATATGGGACTTGGTTACATTCTAATGCAATATAGAAAGGTAATAGCTTATGCCTCTAGACAGTTGGAGGTGAATGAGAGGAATTATATAACTCATGACTTGAAATTGCTAGTTTTGCTATTCTCATTACAAATCTAGTGTCACTATTAGTATGGGGTGTGTGTGGATAGATTTTTAATCATAAGAGCCTACAATATATGTTTACTTGGAAAAAGCTTAACCTCAGGCAAAGGATATAGCTTAAGTTTCTCAAGGATTATGACATGAGTCTTCACTACCACCCAGGTAAAGCTAATGTGGTTGTTGATGCTCTTAGCATGTTATCTATACGGAGTTATGCTCATATGGATAAAGGGAAGTAGGAGTTGGTGAAGGACATTCACCATTTGGCTAACTTTAGAGTTTGCCTCTTAGACTCTGAGGGTGATGGTATGTTTGTTTAGGAAGTGGCACAGTCATCTCTTAGTGGTGAAATCAAGGAGAAATAGATGTTAGATTCAATCTTGATAAGGATCAAGGGTGATATTGGTGAGCAGAAGGTGATGGTACTTTGTAGAACCACGAAAAGTTATGTGTTCCTGATGTACATGGTTTGTGAGAGAAAATCTTCACTGAGGCATATTTGTCATGCTATGTTGTTTGTCCTGATTGGACGAAAATGTATCATGACCTCAAAGAGATGTATTGGTGGAAAAATAAAGAGAAGGATGTGGGTAATTTTGTTTCCAAGCATATGGTGTGCGAACGAGTGAAATTTAATCACATGAGACCCAAAGGATTATATCAAGAAACTTAGCTACCTAAATAAAAGAGGGAAGTGATCAACATAGATTTCTTTATCGATCACTTTTTGTCTCGAAATCAATTTAATTTTGTTTGGGTCATCATGGATAGGATGATAAAGTTAGCTCACTTTTTGGCAGTAAAGTCAAACTTCTCAACTGAGGATTATGGATGATTATATCTCTAATATATAGTAAAGTTGTATGGGGTACCTGTTTTGATAATCTCTGATTATGGTACATAATTTTCATCTCAAGTTTAGTGGTCATTCTAGAAAGAGTTGGGGACTAAGCTGAGTTTTCATACTGTTTTCACCTACAGCAGGATGGAGAAGTAGAAAGGACTATTCAGATGTTGGAGGGTATGCTTTGGGCTTGCATGATTGGCTATGTTTGTAGTTGGGTTGAGCACTTGCCTCTTGTAGTGTTTTGTTAAAACAATAGCTTCCACTCTAGGATTGGGATGGCTCCATTAGAAGCATTGTATGGATGAATTTGTAATTTTCCTATTGGGTGGTTTGATCTTTGCAAGGTGGATATATTTGGCCTATATTTGCTTTACTAAGCTGTGGAGAAGGTGAAGGTTATTCGGGATAAGGTAAAGGCTTCCCAAAAATGCCAAAAGTCTAATGAAAATGTGCGACATAAGAAGTTGGAGTTTGAGGTTAAGGATAGGGTGTTCCTGAGTAGGTCTTCTATGTAGGAAGTGATGCGGTTTGGGAAGAAGAGAAATCTCAGTCCCCAATATATGGGTCCTTCTATGATTTTTACAAGCATTTTTGATGTTAGATATAAGTTGGAATTTCCTTCTAGTTTGAGCTCCATTCACCTGGTAATCCTTGTCTCTATGTTGAGGAAGTGTATTGGTGATCCATTGTAAATTGTGCACTATCAATGCTACTGGTATTTTGGGGTCCCTATCTTATTAAGAGATCCCGGTTAAGATCTTAGATCGTTAGGTTGGTCCATTGTGAACTAAGGATTTGGCGTTCATAAAGTTATATGGAAGAAGCATAAGGTCGAAAAGTCTACTTGGGAAGATAAATAGGACATGAAGTCCAAGTATCCGTTCCTATTTTCTGCTCTGGAAATTTGTACGAAAGGTATCTTTTCTTCATACAGTCATTATTTTCAAAATTTATTTATGGAAAGACTGACATCTTTGGTATCTTTGTTTGTAACTTTCTTAAAGGTAAGGGTATAGATGTCTGTGACCTATCTTTGGGGGGCTACATGGCATTGTTATTAAATTTTATTCTTGATTCCTTGTTTTACATCTGTACTTATATGAACCTTAAGTACATTCCTTAACTCTATTTTGTCCTAGATCGGCGATAGAAGGTTGTTGATAAATAATGATGGCACTTCGCCATGCATTTCTAGAGCTTTAGTGCAATGTCAAACCTGGGTGTCAGGGATGGATGTCAAATATCTTTAGAATTAGTCAAAATATTTGAGGCCAGCCTAATCTCTGATAGAGTATACGATTGCTTCATCCTCTCTAGATTTAGCATTGGGTATCGTAAGTCTTTTTGTGGATACCTCACAACTATAGATAACATCTAATTCTTCAAGCATTTCTCTTGCTAGAGTTAGGTTTATTGCTATTTATTAGGGTTTTTTCATCAATTTTGGAGTATGAGATTAGGTTTCTTGGGTGGTCCAGGAATATCTCTATACTTTATTAGTTAAAGCATTACATGTTGCATGGATTTATTAAAGGATTAGAATTGCCACTTCGTTCAGCATCAAAGCATTTGATAGTAGCTGAGTCTTCCTTTTCATAGTTGTTTATTATTGGGGGATGCACAGAGATCTTGTAATAACACTTATGGAGCTGGGTGATAAGAGGCCATGTCATTAGTAAAGTGCTACTGGTATTCCATTCAAGAGTGAGGATCTTGCGGTAGAGGTTAGCTTCACTTGTCGCATATCAATTCTACACAGATTTCATCTTAGGCTATGGGTGGTTCCCAGATTTATCGTCATGATCACAATGGATAAAGTTCTTGCTAGACCTTGCGGATTTTTTGTTATGGGTCTTTAGGCTGCGGAATCCATTTTGGATCTAGAGTTGAAGCACCTTGTAGTATTCCAGGAGCTTGTTTTAGTAGTTGTAAGATAGGATATTGATCTAGAGAGTGCCCTCAATGTGAGTTGGTTTTTTAGACAGTTAGCATATATTCGCCACTAGCCTAGAGTTCCAAAGATATGGTATGATTGTAGGGTGGATTGTTTTTTCTGTAGGGATTGGCCTCTCTGTAATTTGGTTAGCTTGTTGGGGCCAGATCATTTTTTTGCTAGGTTAGGGCTTCAGGGGTTTTATACAACTATAGAGAGGTTGGTTACTGGTTTAAAGAGTGCCCCAGATTTGGAATTATTGGCCATTCAACTAAATCTGATCAGTCTTATAGTATTTCAGTCTCATTTATTGGGGAAGTTGCTTAGTACCTCATCTGATGATTTAGATATTCAGTTTGAGTTTGGACCCATTTAGATTTGTTCTCCTTCAAACTTGTCTGGCATATGACTTCAATTTTTCACCATGATAGGTGTACCCTTTCATTTCCTACCTTAACCTCTTTATTTAAGTGTATTAGGGTTCTTGTACCTATCTATTATTGTATAGGTTGGTAGGTTTTTATTAATTGTACTTTACCTCATTATGGATTTCATGAGTATATGACTACCCTTTTAAATTATTTATTTTAGTAGTGGAGTGAGTGGATCATTGTTGATATTTCCCTATGGATTTAGCATTTGGGTTCACGTCTCATATACTGTGGCATATTGTTCTTATGGTCTATAGTGGTATTTCCTATTTATTTTCAATTTTGGTACCACCTATCCTTTATATTAATATTTATATTATTATTGTTATTATTGGCATTATTTGATATGGATTGATCCTCACTTGATAGATAACTAGACTAGCAGTCTCTAGTTAGAATTTCCCTTTCTCATAGTTCTTATTCATTAGCTTAGCCAGCTAGACAAGTTGGATGATATCTCTCATATAGTGAGGTGAGGTTGGTCATTTTCCACTTTTGTTTATTATGTTAGATTAGTGGCAGTGTGGATTATGGTATTGAATGTAATTTGCCTTTCTATGGTTCTGTTATAGTTTTTGAGTTGTTGATTGGGTTGTGTAGCCGATCTCTCAGGTTTAGTAGTTTGAGGTACACCCTTTCTATTTGGGTAGTTCACTTCTCAGTAGTGGTTTTGATATTGATACTGTGAGGTTTTAGATTTACCTTTTAGGTCTGTTGGGCTTGTCTCTTAGTGATGGCTAGTTCTTATTATTAGTATGGGCTTGGATACTCTATTCTTCTCACGATGTGGTTCTTGTATTAGTGGGATTTGGACATTTGGAGATAGTGATCTTTCCTATGACCTCTTCTTAAGTTGGTAATTTGGATATTCATTGTTCAGATGGAGTATTGGATTGATTAGTTTTCGGATAATGTTGCATTTTTCTAAGTTCCTATTGTTTTGGTTATCTCTTGTACATTTGAACCTTGATGAGTTGTTATGTATGTGTTGGTAGTTCATTCCATGCAATAGATGTGGAGTTGATTGCTTGTGTTTTCAGCCAGTGATTTATTCTCTATTGTTATTTTGTTGTTTATCTACATTTTGATTTTAGCTCTGACATGATCTAGAAGAGATATGTATGATTTAGAAGATCGATTGGGTATCTAGCCTTAGATCATACTTGTTAGCTTTGTTTTGGATTTACACCTTGGAATGGTGATTCTGAGGCTACGATGGATTTAGAGTATGGATACTTACCCATCTCTAGGTCTTGTTTGGGTTGTGAAGATTATATGGTTCACCCTTTATGTTGAGATTTCAGCTTGGAGCTGTAGAGCTTTGGTGCAACCTATATTTTAAAATTTTTCTTAATTAGGGTTTCTTTTATTGGCTGGCTAAGCCTACTCTTTACCTACCTATTCAGTCTTCTTAAGTTAAGATGTATTGTGGTGATAGGTCTTCTGATGGTAGTCTGATAGGCACATTGTTAGTTCCTTCAACATTAACCTTGGGTTTAAGTTGTCATTGGGATTTTTGGATTATTAACTTAGTGGGAGTAGCATGTATATGTTTAATTCAGCAAGGATTCATTGTCGATTGCTAGGACATCCTAGAATGGATCATTGCATGATATGTGTGTGGGCTTTGAACTCCTTACCGTTAGTTACGAGGGTCATCCAGACCAATTATAGCATTGACAAAGATTGAAGACCTTGTTAGTATCTATTTGTGTGCCTATATAGTACCTTATGGGCTTATTTTCATATTTTCCATTATAGACTTTAGTGGATCAACTTCAGTTCTTTGAGGCTAGTGTTAAGAATTGCACGGATAGGACTTAGGTAACTTTCTTTGCGGTATGCAGCAGATAGCAGGTTTAGAAAGGCAAAAGAGGGATATACTTAGATTTGATGTTAGTGCATGACTCATGACTTGGTTTGCCTTTGGCTTGCATGAGTTTTCATTTGATTATGTTGGTATTAGTGTGGTATCAGTGTATCGTGGTTTGAAAATGAACTGTGAAAGTTGGTTAAACAAAGGATACCTATAGAAAAATCCCTTGGAAGAGTTGTCTCTTCTTAGAGATTATCTAGGGAGTCTTCCTTAGAGCATGTGGGCTCAGTACCTCATCCATTCAAGCTTTTGCTATTTTTCTATCCATTACCTTTTGTGAAAGAAAGTCCTTTTAGTAGTCGACATTTTAATGATTCTCAAAGTTATTTTCTTGATATAGGTGTTTTTACGGCATTTCGATCTTTCCCACAGCGTCAACTAATCATTTATGACTTGTCAAAACTGTCGATTTGGTTATCGGATAGTTTATTTTATTTTTATGCTCATTTTGCTATGTTGGAACTTTCATTGTTTAGAATTTGGTCTCAGACCAAAACATCTAGTAGATGACCTTGGATGAGAACTCCATCAGGTTGGGACATTGATTTTACGCTAGGGGTTCCATGGTTTAGGTGCTGAGGCTTTCTGACTCATTTTGGGCTAGTGGACGGATAATATGTAAAAAAAACTATAGATGTGGGCCCCACATTTAGTTGAGACCATGGTTTAAGTGTTGAGGCTTTTTGACTCGTTTTGATGGTTCCATTGATTTTGGAATGTTTAATTTGGTATGGTAGCATATTTTTTTTTACAAGCATGGGGTTCTCAATTAATCCCCAACACCCGGTCAAATTCCATTTCAGACATAGCAAAATCTAGTGTATCATGTTGTTGATCGAACTGCTTAAGCAATCATATGACTGCTTAATCGATCATTGCATATGCGACATCGTGTCTCTTAAGAGACATTGACCAATTTGTAAATGGCCACTTAAGCGATGACTGTGTCAAATAAAGCAAATATCGCCCTTAAGCAGACTTCACTTAAATGGCTGGCAGTCACTTAAGGGGTATCGACCAGCCTTTCCATATTTTTTAAGCATTACTGGAGTCACTTAGGCATCTATCACTTAACTGATAAGGTGGTTTCATATGCAACACCTAGTAGCTTTAAAAGCCCTTTTCCCAGCTGATTTTTTGTTAATTCTTCCACCATTTTTACACCAATTTGAGAACCCAAATAGAGGAAAATGTGGGAAGTTATCCACATAAGTTAAAGTAAGCTAACCTAAATTATCTTGGTTATTTCCCATTAATTTTCCCTTTGATTTCCATCCAAATTCTCAATAAAATTATTAGAATTTAAACCTTAAATTCTTGAATTCTGGGGGTTGATTTGTGACACAATTTTACTTCAATTGTGCTCAACTTTTGATCATACATTCGTAGTCCTTAGAATAACCTCGTTGGGTCCAATTTTAGATTCCATTTTTAGGCCCGATAAGCCCTTCTTGACCTAAAGTGTGACCCAACCCGTAATATAGCAATATGGATCTTGTTTTACTCCTAATGATGTGTTGATTAATATGCCATACCATGTTGAAATTTTGAGATCATGGAGTAAAGAGGAATGATTCATAGATGATTCAAGGATTACAGTTATGCATAGAGGTAGCTTTTGTAATCTTCTTCTTGCGATATGTTTTACATATGTTGCATGTTAGATAGGTATGTTAGGATATGATTGTGGGTACAATACCGTGACTTAGCCTAAAACATGAATTTGGGGGGAAAAGGGAAATTGACCCTTAAGATAAAACACTTATTACGATTCTATGATTTTATTAACTTAGGTTGCTAATAATGTTAGGCACAGTTGATACTAATATGTCTTTAGTATAATGTTTAATTCATTACTCGGTGGATTGTGATAGTTTTTCTCTAATATGATGCTATGGTTATTTTGGATACATATATTATTGGGCCTAAGGCCGTGATTATGATTTTGGTTGGATTTTGGGAAATGTTTTAACCTTGTAAGGAAAGTGGTCATATTTTATAGACATATAATGCTTATAATTGTATTATTTTTATATTGCTAATGACATGTATAGATTCGGTACATTCATGATCACTTAGATAGTAAATGGTACGATTCCAACTATAAGTATGGTTTTATTACTGTTTTTTCTTTAAAAGGAATTGTTCCCACTTTTTACATTTTAAATGAATTCTTTCATAATGGGAATCGTTCCATCTTAATGAATAACTTTGGTACCCTTGAGACTGAAAATGATGTTTTAAGATTTAATTGAAATAGATTTTGGTCCATGTCTTTGCTACTACTATTTACATTAGTCAAGAGAGATTCTGACATTTTGCATCATCTTTTATGATGATTTAGTCTCGTATTTTACCAACGCAATGTATTTATGGTCTTACACTCTTTTAGCCATGATTTTTTCTGTATATTTTATACGTATATATTGGTACTAGACAGAGTGGATTGATGATGATGATGGTTATTAAAAATTCTAGATCGGTTCTAGGTCGGTGCATAAAGGTAATCCTAAATCCCCAGGGGCCCCTTTATCCTTGAGCCATCATGCCAGAGAAAAGAGGTTGTTGTAGGTCCCGCCTTATGATCTTGGGTGTATTTATATGCCTAAGCACCATAATTTGCCTATCTTTTAGCTAAGTTTTGAGAACAAAATCTCTGCATTCTTATGTTCTTATTCTACATTTTATGTAATTAGGCTAACCTATATGATTAACATGATTTCAAGTGTAAATGAGTAGATGGAAACATAAAGGAACCAAGAAATGCTGATAGCAGAGAACACAAGTAAAGTAGTATGTTAGATGCAGTATGGTGCCAAGAACTATGTCCCAAGGCTATTTAGTCATTTAAATGAAGTCTAGGGACTTAAAGTACAATTAGGGAGAAAAGTTACTAAATATTCCCCAAGTTTATCATTGACGTATTATTATGTACTTATAAATTGAGAGTGGAAGCTAAAAACACCTAGAGAGAGGGAATATTGATCGACATTTGGTATGATTAACATTACTTATATGATTTCCTTTGTAATCATGAGTAGATAAATTCCTTAGTTAGGATTACGGAATCTTTATAGTATACATTCTATTACGATAGGTTTTTGAATTCGTTATGAATTAATTTTATTATATCCTATTCTCTTCGATTATCTTGAATTCTTGTGGTTTCAAACATAAAGAGTGTGCCATAAAACACAACTTGCATGGATAGAGAAGTTGTTTCTAGGAAAAGAGAATAGTGACAAGAAGATGGAGTTTTCAACCTCAATTTTATAAGTTAATGCCTTAATTGGATTTACAACTTGGAGATTACATATAATAATTGTAAACACTTTTAGGTCAAAAGAACTAAAGTGGATTAATCCTTTAAGGTTGAGAAACGATTGGATCAAACTTTGTAATGTGTTTCTCTATAAGTATGATGCATGTATCAATTTATAAAATCCATAGCTAGAACTTATAGAAACTACAAGGTGAACATAACCCTACAAGGTGAACATAACCCTATCTCACTATCATTCTCTGTATTCAAACCATACTAATCATGTTGCATTACTCTCAAACTGAAATTATTAACTTGTGATTTAAACCAAAACCCCCCAATTTGGTATTATGGAAACAAATAATTAAAAGTCAGCTAATGTGCATATGACTTAATTAGAACCATATTCCCTGTGGGATTCGATCCAACCTAATTGGGTTATATATTTGACAACAACCACTTACTCTCTTACAAGAGATGTGTAATTTGGGCATATCAAATTTTGACACCATTGTCGGGGAATACAGTTGTCAATGAACGTTAAATCCACCAATGCAATAAGTGGTGAAAAAAAGATCATAAAGTGGATTGACGTTGGGGTAGTGTACCCTATTTTTGATAGTAAGTGGGTAATCCTATGCATTGCGTGCCTAAGAAAGGAGTCATGACCGTTGTTACAAATGATAATACTGAATTGATTCAACTTAGGCCGATGACTGATGGCGAATCTGCATAGACTATAGGAAGTTGAATTAATGGACACTGAAAGACCATTTCTTAATGCCCTTTGTGGATCAATTGTTTGATCGACTGGAAGGAAGGGATTCGTACTATTTCCTCGATGGTTAATTAGTATACAATCATATCTCGATCGCTCCTAAAAATCAATAGAAAACTACATTCACATGCCCTTATGGAGCGTTCGTTTTTAAGAGAATGTCTTATGGATTATGCAATGCATCGTCAACTTTCTAGAGGTGCATGATGTTGATCTTTTCAGATATGGTTGAGGACACTCTAGAAGTGTTCATGGATGACTTCTCTATAGTAGGTGCTTCAGTTGAATTATGCTTGGTAAATCTTAGTAGAGCAGTGCAACAGAGTGAGGATTTCAATATTGTGCTGAACTGGGAAAAATGCTAGTTCATGGTGAATAAATGCATAGTGCTAGTACATTAAATTTTGGCAAAAAAGATTGAATTTGATAGAGCAAAGGTAGAATCTATTAAAAAAATACCTCCTCCTATCTTGATAAAAAAAGTTTGTAGTATTTTAGGTCTCGCAGAGTTCTACCAAAGGTTTATAAAGGACTTTTACAAAATTGCAAATCCACTTTGCAAATTATTAGAAAAGGAAGACAGGTTTTTATTTGATGATGATTGTATGAAGGCATTCCAATGCCTTAAGGAGAAGTTGGTTGTTGCTCCTATTATTATTCCTCTAGAATGGTTGTAGTCACTTAAAATAATGTGCAATGCGAGTGGAATAGCATATAGGGCAGTTTTGGGCTAGAAGAAAAAAAAGTTATTCCACCCCATCTATTATACTAGCAAGGCATTGAATGGGGCACAAAAAGACTACATAGTCACAAAATAGGAAATTCTAGTAGTAGATTAAGTAGTTGAAAATTTTTGGGCTTATCTGTTAGGGACCAAGGTAGTGGTCCACACTGACCATTCTTTGTTAAGATACTTTATGGCAAAGAAATATGCCAAATTGAGGCATATCAGATAGGTGTTATTGTTGCGAGAATTTGACTCTAAAGTTGAATATATAAAGGGGTGTGAAAATTAGGTTGCAAATTACCTAACTCAATTAGAGAAAGATCAGTCCTCTATGGAGAAGGTATACATTGATTATTCTTTTTTGGATGAGCAAATTTTAGCGGCTGCTCTTGAAATGATGCCTTGGTATGTTGATTTTGCTAAAATTGTTGTTAGTGACATTATTTTTAAGAACCCGTCTTTCCATCAAAAGCAGAAGTTTCTCCATAATGCTACTAGATATTTTTGGGATGAACCCTACTTATCCCGATGCTGTGTAGACAACATTATTAGAAGTTGCACCCCAGAGGTTGATATGAAAAAAATTTTGGAAGCTTTCCATGCTTCCCCAGTTAGGGAACATCATGCGGGAGATCGCATAACTCGAAAGATGCTGCAAAGCAGTTATTACTGGACAACACTATACAGGTATGCTTATGACTTTGTCCCCAAGTGCGATCATTGTCAAAGGCATGGGCCAATCTCTAAGCATCATGAGATGCCCATGGTAAAGATGCTAAAGGTAGAGTTTTTTTATATGTGGGGCATAAATTTTGTAGGCCCATTTGTCAGTTCTTATTGCCACAAATACATCCTAGTTGTTATGGACTATATGTCCAAATGGGTCAAAGCCATTTCCTTAGCTTATAATGAAGGAAAAAGGGTGGTCGCATTCTTGAAGAAGAACATTTTCTTCTGCTTTGGGGTGCCCCGGACGATTATAAGGGATCGAGGATCTCATTTTTGTAATAAGGTCTTTCAGTATACATTGACAAAGTATGGTGTAAAATAGCACAAAGTGGCCACTCCATAGCATCGACAAACTAATGGGAAAGTGAAGGTATCAAATAGAGAAATCAACACAATTTTGGCCAAAACGGTGAACACAAGTCAAAGTGATTGGTCACAGAAACTTGATGATGATTTGTAGGAATATAGAAAAACTTTTAAAAAGCCCATAGGTGTGTCACCCTATTAGCTGGTTTTTGGAAAATCATGTCACCTATCAATCGATATTGAGCATAAAGCTTCGTGGGGGCTTAAGCAGTTGAACATAGATTAGAATGAAGGAGCCGACCTAAGGTTATAGTAGTTGAACGAGATGGATGATTTTCATCTTAGTGCCTTTGAAAGAGTAGATATATATGAGGAGCGAATGAAGAAGTATCATTATTATGGAAATGAAAACTGTACTTTCAATATGGTGATTGGGTACTACTTTTTAATTCTCGACTCAAGCTTTTTTCGGGCAAGTTGAAGTCAAAATGGTCAGGATCCTTCAAAATAACTTAGGTGTTTCCATCGCGTGTGGGGTAACTTGAGAGCGAAGATGGGAGTACATTCCAGGTCAATGGACAATATATCAAGTAATACCTTTATCGAACAAGTCAGTTAAAAGTGGTATCAATGACGTATCTTGACGAATTTTGAGTAGTCAAGATAATTGACTCGTGTCACGATGTTAAATAAGGTGCTGAATGGGAGGCAACCCATGATTTTAGTTTGATTTTATCTTTATTTTATAATAGGAAAAACTATATAAAAATTAGAAAAACAAAAATACAAATACAAAAGTCAAGCCATGACCGAAACTACCATACCTAGTGAGAGGCAACCCACCCTTCTAATCATTTTTAGTTTTTTTTTGATTAATTGTAGGTTTATAAAGTGCTAAGGAGGTGATAGGTACATAATTTGGTTTAGAATTGAGCTACAGCAAATGTGGTAAGTTTTGTAGTAAAGAGAGCTTTACAGGTAAGTTGATGTTATAAAATGTTAGTCCCGAGCCATGTTTGTGTTTCAACAATAGGGTATTGAATTTAATTTGTGTTACACCATAATGGTATAAAAGCATTTCCTTATCTAGGAAACATAGTTTGCGTCTCCTAAGCAAAACCATGCAATGCAGCATACCGCCCCTAGGCAATAGCCTACCCTCACTGCCTCAATTAGGAAACATAGTGTGCGGTGCCCAAGAACAATTTTTCTATATGGCATGCGATGCACAATCATTAACAAGGTGATATGGCATGCAACACTTTTCCATCGGCCAACCTAACATCCTCACTTAGGTAGTAGGCTGTGTTACGCCTAGCAATGTATTTTTGATAAGACATGCAATGCCTTGCCATCGCTAAGCCTTAGATAGAGCATGCGATTCCTAAGGCCAAGTAGACGATACCACATGCGGCGCAAGCCTATCAAATTTTAATTAAATCCCTAAAATTAAACCGGGGCAAACCGACCTGGTTTTCCTTTCTATAAATAACCTAACACCCTAAATCCCCAAATTCTCTTTTTTTCACCACCAAATATGCATCTCTCAAAATAACCTTTGTCCTAAAACCTTATTCAAAACATAAAAAATCTAAGAACTTCCACTTTTCCTCTTCAATCTTCTCTCTTTAAGGTGAGTTTTCTTTTCTTAATCTTTTGTTGTTATGAATTTATTTTGTAGGTTTTAATTAAATTATAGTGGATTGTGGTTGAGTTCTTTCCAAGTCTATGTCAAAGTAAAGTCTTGGACATCTTTGAAAGATAAACGCCATCGTTGTAGTGAACACTATTGTTGTAGTTCTTTAAGCTTTTTAGTATGATTAAATTGTTCATGACTAGCATAGTTTAGTTTAGTGGCTATTATTTTGCATCTCAATTTCCCTTTGATCATTGTGTTGGTTAATTTGTTCGTAAGTAATAATGTTTTGTGTATATTGATATGTTCAAGTTTTAAGGCATGATCTTGTCACTAATGGTTTCATTGAAATAAACTGGTGGAACTAGTGGCGTTAATAAACTAATTTCTTACAATAATTTTGTATGTTATGACATGTACTAATTTGAATTGCAAATTGTTGCGAAATTTATGGGATTTGTTGAGTCACTTTGTTAATTATGGAAGGATAAAAGGGAAGCCACTAGTGGTGTATGAAGTATATTGTGAATGATATTGTGCACCATGTTAAGCTGTATGTCGGCGTAGTCTGAGTACCCAATAATAGCACTTAATTAGTTTATGCTAACAAATTAAGTGTGGGATGGTAATTTCACCATTCTCACTTTAATTTAATTAGTTTTATTGTGTGTGGCTAACGTGGATGTTATGATGAATACAAGAAAAATGGATCCAAAGCACGCACATGCAAGGAAATTGGATCTACATCTAAAAAGAGGCAGAAATGGTCACGAACTAGGAAATCTTTTGAAGCTAACCGAGCTGCTTTATTTAACCTTCAAGGGCCCTAATACTCATTTTAAATCAAATAGGTCATATTGGAAGGTGTTCAGTTGTGCAAGCACAACAAAGCACATCACTACTTACCATTGGAGATCATCAATATAGAGAGTTTGGAGAAACATTACCCTCGTATTTTAGCTAGGATCACTTAATCTAAACTCGACCTCATCTTTGAAGACATGGGTGAATACAACCTAGATTTGGTTTGGTAGATTTATTCAAATTGGTTTCCTAAAATCCCAGGGAATAAGGTGATGATTTAAGGGCAGGTCATAAATCTGATAGCTGAGTTATTGAACTCATACCTTCGTACTCTAGACGTATACCACTCCAAGCTGAAGAAACTGTATATCAGGACTCCTTATAGAGCTATTAGACACACATTGTGCGATTATGTTCCATGGATTGGTGGACCTGTCACAAACACAAAGGCTACTACAACACTTTTTTCTATGTTTTCCTTAATAGGGAACCACGTATCTAGTTGAGGATAGTGGATGATTGTCTGATTCTAGGAATGCAATTCACCAAAATCACTCATGATCTGGTATGTCAAGTTTTTTCTTTTATGTCTGACATCTATTTAAATAATGGTGCAATGATATATGCTTCTATGCGTAAAAATGGGCACAAAAACGCAAGATTCAGTTTTGCAGGCTTACTAATAAAAATCTTAAAAAAGAATGGGATTGAGGAAAACAAAGTTGATCATAAGCTTCCATAGAGAGTAGACATAAAAAAAGTTAAGAATTCAGACATAAGGTAAGGTCCAGCTCTCAGTATTTCTAAAAAATATCTATGGGATGAAGGCTTCTTCCGCCATCTATATAGCATTATTAAGCACACCATGATGATTGCTGGTTGTGAGCCTACTACTTAGGAGATACCTTAGTTGAGTTATGTTTACCTACTAAATAAGCATGCAAGAGTCATGCATAGAGTAGGGTACACTTTTCAAAAGCTAGTGGATGAAGATTTCCTAAGTGATAAGGACCGGTGGATAGTGGTTCAGACATGGAGGCTGACTCTAGTGAGGATGATACCGAGAATGATTTCTATGAAGGTGGAATCACCCCTGATGTGGCAGAGGAGTATTGCTAGCCAGGTTCTTTATTCTTTAAGTTTCTCTGGGGATAATGCTTTTCTTAAGTGTAGGGTGGCCGGTAAAAATACTTCTTGGATATATTTGCAACTTGGTTAATGTATTGTTTTATAAAAAAATAGTGTTGTTTCCTTAGTACACTTCTTTGATAGGATTAATTTTTTTCTTGTTATTTTTTATTTGACTTAGTCATAGTTAGGTGTTTTTCTCAATGATGGAAGTGATGACCATCTTAAAAGAAAATTAGTCATTTGTAGGCGTTAACAAATAAAGTCCCTATGACATTTCCTGTAAATGTTTTTGTGGGTCACATGACATTATAACATACGTATGTGATAAATTATTACACTTGAGACACCTAGGCTCTAGTTGTGACTTTATGCAATTGTTCGCTTGATCATTATAACATATGAATGTTTTGGTAGAGAATCTACAATGATCCTAGCTAAGTTGACCATCTGCCATGAGTGTGTGAGATTGTTTGTATATTCCTTATTATAATTGATGCTAGAACTTTCTTGGTGTGTGTGCAAAATGAAATAAAGATTATGGGTTTAAGAGATGATTTAGGCATTTCTTTGATAGTCATGTTTCATACCCTTTTTTTGACCTACCCTTGTGTATAATCTTAGTTAGCCCCATTGAGCATTTAGCTTGTTCTTTGGTAGCCTCATATGTAGCCTAATCGCTTCTTGGATGGACCTTAACTTGATCCTAATCTCCTAAGTGCTTTAGTAAAAAATATCTGGATTTATTTAAGTAAGGAGTTTGAAAATAGAAAGGAAAAAGGTGGAAAGTGGAACCCCAAAGTATAGTTATTGATGTGTGGTGGGGAGTGATAAAATAATAATAATAATAATAATAATAAAAGAATTTAAAAAATGAAAAGTTGTTCAGAATGGAATAATTTGAGCATAGAAAGTACTCCCACCATAATTTATGTGAATAAGCTTAATAAGATAGGGCGAAATAAAAGATGTATGAAGGTAGTAGAGGTGAAAGTTGGTTGTTAGAGATTTCTCTTAATTTTATAGTATGGTGTATTAAGACGCTCAAGGAAGATAGTCACTATTACTTTCCAGAATAGTTCCTACCTTTCCCTTAGCCTGCATTACTACCCATAGAGACCTAGTTGATCCTATGCTTAACATTTTAATATTAGTGAAGTACTACACTAAGGGCAAGCATATGGGTCATCATCTATAATTTGAGAATTCTTTGTGAGAGCGAGAAAAATTGGATTCATATACCCATTATGTTATAAATCACGTTATTGTAAGTAATTATGGGTCATTCAATTATTGTGAGGGCACATGTTTGATTAATTTTGGGTAATTTATATGATGTATTTGCTTAAACAATATGCATAAATTTTCCAACTCAGTGAGTCTATTCTTGAGGATTGGACATTTTGAGTAATTATTCTTGAATCTACTTTTTGTTCAAATGTGTCGTGTGAGCCTAACTTTAGCATCTTGTTTCTAATTAGTGGAGTTTGGGTCTTTTGTAGTATGTATAAATGGATAAGTTATTTGAGGAAGAACAAAGCTTTAAGTGTGGGGTGGTGATCTTGGGTGTATTTAAATGCCTAAGCACCATAATTTTCAAATATTTTAGCTAAGTTTTGAGAACATAGTTCCTGGATTCTTATGATCTTATACTAATTTTTATGTAATTGGTCTAACCTATATGATTAGCATAATTTCAGGTGTAAATGAGTAGAGGGAAACATAAAGGAACCAAGGAATGTTGATAGAAGAGAACACAAGCAAAGTAGCATTTTGGATGCAATGTGGTGCCAAGAACTATCTCCTAAGGTTGTTTAGTCATTTAAATGAAGTGTAGGGACTTAGAGTGAAATTAGGGAGAAAATTTAAACCCCAAACTAATCATTCACATATTATTTTGTACTTTTTAATTGAGAGTGATGTCTAAAAATACTGAGAGAGAGGGAGAATTGATCTTATTAATATGCAACTACATAAAGATAGTTTTTCTTTGAGGTTTCGTATGATTAACATTGCTTATATGATTTTCCTTGTAATCATGAGTATGTAAATTGCTTAGTTAGGGGTATGGAATCTTTGTAGTATACAATCTATTACTATGGGTTTTTCAATTCGTTATGCATTAATTTTCTTATATCCTATTCTATTTGATTATATTGAACTGTCATGGTTGCAAACATAAAGAGTGTGCCATAAAACACAACTTGCTCGAATAGAGCAGTTGTTGTTAGGAAAAGAGAATAGTTACAAGAGGACAGAGTTTTCAACTTGTATTTTATAAGTTAATGCCTTGTTTGGGTTAACAACTTAGAGATTGCCTATAATAATTGTAAACACTTTTTGGTCGAAAGAACTAAAGTTGATTAATACTTTAAGGTGGAGAAACTGTTGGATTGATCTTTTGAATGCATTTCTATATATGTATGATGCATGTATAAATTTATCAAATCCATAGTTAGAACGTATAGAAACTATAAGGTGGACATAACCATAGCTCACTATCTCTCTCTATATTCAAACAATACTAATCGTGTTGCATCACTCTCAAACTAAAATTATTAACTTGTGATTTAAACCACCCCCCCCCCATTTTGTTTTGTGGAAACAAATAATTAAATGCCAGCTCATCTGCATACGAGTTAATTAGCACCATATTCCCTATATGATTCGTCCCCAACCTAGTTGGGTTATATATTTGACAACGACCATTTACTCTCTCATAAGAGCGGTGTAATTTGGGCGTATCACCTTTGTAAATAATCAACCTGAAGGAGTTCTATACACTAGGTTACATTGTGATACTTGGATCAGTTATGGTATTATGGACTTACTTAGCATTCATTCCTGAATATGCATTGCCTAACACTAATATGCCCTTTATCTATCATCCTTATGGGGGTTGTATAGGTATAGGTATGAGTACTGCTTGCAGTATATTTTGGGCTCCTTGTATATATTAGCCTTATGAGGGGTGGTCATAGAAATAGGCTCTAACTTTTGTTCGTTAAGTGTTGATTGAACCTTTTGAGCATATAATGGTGGTGGCTTATAAAAGGATTAATTATGTATTGTTTGTTCGAACTAGCCGGTTACTTTATATTTTTATTGTTATTATGGTTAGTTTATGACAGGTTGGATTATTGGACTGGTATTTATATTTGAGGAATATTTCTAATTCCTTTATCTTATTGTTGTTTGATTTTGCGTGATTATCCCATGGTTAGTTATTATGGCTTTGGACCCTAATTATGATAGCACTAGTTCCTACTTCTATTATGATGCCTTGAGATGCTAGTGTGATTACTTAGGTTGTACCCTGAGTTAACCTTGCTTATGTATATGTATCTATCTATAATAGTTATGGTATTACCTTATATCCCTCTCTCTCATTTATTTATATTGTATACCTATTTCTTGACATCATATATATATATATATATCTTTTTTCTGTTCTTTAGTCATATATTGGCCAGTTATATACAATAAGTGCATAGGGTATATTTATTGCTAGAATGGGATGGTTTATCCTTAACACATCTTTAGCCTTATTATGTTAGTTTCTTGGCTATGAATAAGATAGTTAATCCTTATTGTGTCATTATCTTTATTATATATTTTTCTAGATATTCGGATGTAGTTTACATTTTTCCCTACATACTGCTGTATTTTAATTATCTTTTGAGCTCAGTTAGCATTTTCCTACTGAATACCACAGGTGTGGTACTCATACGAGACTTCTGTAGCCTGTTGACCATAGCACAGGTTCTAACGATTGTTATGTGCATGTGTGGAGCTACAATGGTTTGAAGACATAGGGTTTGATCCTGATGTTTGAAGTGTTGTTATTCTCCCTCTTATGTATTGACTAGTATCTATGTTTTATTTGATAATAGGTTGTATCAGTATATTCATTTAGCACTTCATTTTGAAATCTTATTACATTAGAAGCTTTTGTATTGATTTCACCAGGTCTCAGACTATCTCATGTATTTCAGTCTTTTATTATATTTATTTAGCATTCTTCTTGGATTTCTCTAGGTAGTCCATTACTCGTAGTTTCGTACTATGGGTTGGCTTACCTACTAGTGGTTTATGTTAGGTGCCATCATGTCCTAAAAAATTAGATTGTGACATTACAAAGAATAAGATGAACAACCACAAATCGCAATTATCAATAAAAAACCAATAATTAGTGTTTACAACTCTTAAGAACAACTATGCCTTGAAAGTTTTAAAAGAATTTAACATGAAACTATAAACCTATTAAGAGTTTTTATAGGCATAAAACAATCCTATCCTAAAAAAAATAGGATTTACAGAGTTGGTGCCTTTGATAAAAGATAGGACAATCATTGGTTGATACCGCGATCGTTCCTTATGCTCATTGCTTGATGATGCCTTTTTGACATATTTTTGATATTTGATAGATGATGCTTATCATGATCTCATCCTTTCTTATGAAGATCGTAGAACCTTCTCATTGTTTCCACCTTAGACCTTAAATATTTCAGGACTTTTCTCCCATGTTTGATCTAATGGTTCTTGTATCTTAGGACAATCACGAGATTCATTGTCCAAAGACCATTATATTTTGCCCTCTCTATTTTAACTAATGGTTGAATTGGATGACCATTGTAAGATTCAATGATTGTTGCATTGTTGAATAATGCACCTAAGTCTTATTTTCTACACTTTACTTTGCCAAACTTTTTTTACCTACAAATATCATAAAAGCACATCATAACCTAATACTTTATTTTAAGTATCGAGAGTGCCAAAAGACCACACCACATCAGTAGTTATTAAATTTGATATGACAAAGGCAAAAAATAAAGTATCTTAGTTGTTTCTAAAAAAGTACAAATAAAGATGGGATTCGATGAAGTTTGCATTTGCATGATTTGGAGATTTGTTGCTAATAACTAGCACCCTATATTGATGAATGGGAAAAACTATGGTTTCTTATGTTATACAAGAGGTGTGAAGTAAAGGGATCCTATATCCCTAACTTTGTTTATTCTTACATTAGAAGTTCTTTCAAAGGCTCTCGATGTCTTGTTTAACAGAACGGAATATAGAGGATTTGACATGCCAGTGTGGAGGGCCAATTAACAATTCGGGGAAATGTTGGACCACTAGGACCTTATGGACTAACTTTATATGAAGTAAGTATTGTAAAAATCGTATTCTTGCTTCGATAAAATAGAGCAAGGGTTCTCAATTGTGGAAGAAGATCTTAGAAGCAAAGGAAGAAGTGGAGCATGGTATATGACATGACCCAAACAAGGTCCTTGTCATGTTGGGTATCTCAAGTCCAACCAGGACCGGAGACCACCCCCGATACCCAAACCATTGACAATCCTTCATCCCATGTTGGATGAAGTCCAAACATATAATAAGATAAAATAATATTAGTTTGAAAACATGATAAATAGTCTTTAATTAAAACTGGAACCCACAACTAAATGTCCAGACAATACCAATCCCAATGCTAATACCAATACCAATGCTAATACCAATACCGACACCGCCCATGACCATAATAGTCCAACAAAGCTTCTAATTAAAACCAAAGAATATCTAGTCGGTACATTCACCCGACCATAGAAAAAGCAAAACCATAAAGAATAATAAGGACATAAAGAAATACATAGCATAAAATGGGGTCTTTCAGAGTATGGATGCTCACCACTTCAGTCTGACTCAATAGGTATCGCCGAATCACCAAGTCACTTAGTAGGAGGAGCAGTTGTATGGACGATTACTACATTGTATGGGGATACAATGTCTAAAAATTGTTAATGGGGGTGAACGCTATCATGTAAATCAGGGATAAAGATAAACTAATGCTCTTAGTCCAAAACCAAATCAAACCAATACAAATAACCATATGTAAATACATATATATACTAATATATATATATATATGTATACGCACATAATGCAGGATAGGGAACAAGGTTTAGCAAGTATTTTAAAAATTTAACTTGGATTGTGCTTTACCATCAAAAGTCAACTCATGGGCTATATGGATCAAGTGTTAACCCTGAAAGGTCCCAGAGAGTGCAGACGCACGAACCAGAGATACCATATCTAGTTAGGGATTCTCTTATACTATTCACCCTAAATGATACATATATACGTGTATAGAATTTTTGGATTACCTTGTAACCCACAAGCTCAAGGTAATCAAGACCATCCCTCACGTCGGCAAACACGAGTTTCTAGTGTCCGTACTTTGGACTCACACCTTTACAGCTATCTATCACAACCCCCATTATTTGCCAATTAAAAATTTTAACACATTACCAACCACAAATACCAGGAGTCAATTATTAAGGCATTATTAAGTGGCATCGTTATACCGACTATAGCTTCTAAGAAATGCCATAAAGCTAAGACTTAGGGGATTCCTATGTAGCCCGCAGACTATATTATTAAAAGTGCTTGGGAATTCCATGTACCCCTCAAGGTTTTCAAAACCATCATTAATAATTTTTTCATTTATACATTGAATTAATTTAAGTAATAAATTAAAACAAACACCTTAGGGATTCTACTGTACCCCTAATTAAAATTCCCAGTATTCTCTTAACTATAAATGAATTTTACAATATAGGATTTGGGTCATAATCAATTCAACAGTCAAAAGTTCAGAGAAAATTACAATTATCAAGTTCAACCACCACAGGCATGTACCCACATGTTCAAAACCATATTTAAAACATAGAAAACTAAAATTAAATCATGGGAAAATATAATTCAACAATAAACATTCAAAATCCAAAATCTTTATTTGAAAACTATAATAATACCATGAAAGGCATACATTAAAATTATAGCACCCTTAGGGCCTTAGATCACTTTTTGAAAACACGAGCCTTAGCTTGGACAGAGAGTTTGTGAGAGAATTTTGGGAGTGTTTAATGGGAATGATATGAGAATGAAGTTCCAAGAAAGGATATAAGTCATGGGGTCCAAGGGGTTAAAGTAGGAAATGTCTAGAATGACATTAATTGTAAGCCAGAAAAAGTGTCGCCTTTGGCTATGAGTCTACCATTGAATCGTAAGTACTCCTTATGATTTGTGACCACGAGTCATAACTAATATAGTAAACAAGACCCCTATACTTTGTAAACGTTATAACTCAACCACCCAAATCATAACCAGACCCCATAAATAATAAGGTCCAGTCATAGGCAACACAAAATTCAAATCAGGTAGACACTACACAACCTATGATTTAACCTCACAACTCATAACATATCCTCACAGCTCTTAGTGAGCCACTCATACTCACAGTAAAGTCAAGCCACACACTTACTGATATGGTTATGTCTCAACCTAAAGAACCATCGCCACTCCTTACGACTTGTATCTCTAAGATATAACCAAGGTCGAAACCTAAACACCATCCACTAGAAACCTTATGACTAGGGCTACCTAACCTATAAGAAAATATATGACTCATTTGGTCAAGTCATAATTAAGGCAGTGAGTTTAGAGCTCCAAAAGTTATTAAGGGACAAAATTCATGGGGTTTTAGCATATGGTAGGATGCAAGGAATAGTATTTCTAATATTTTTCTTGACAATTGGACAAAGTTGTGTCCTCTTACTCATATTGTTCTAACAAATTTTGTAATCACCCTCAAGGTTATTTTATTAATTTTTGTGTATTTTTAAACATTTTAAACCTTCGAACAGTGGCTACAGGTCATTTGTGACTTGTCAGAACTGTCAGTTTGATTATTTTATAGTCTATTTAGGTTTTAGTCTTATTTATTTATTTTATAGATTTCGATATTTTGAATTTGGTCTCAATCCAAACATACTAGTAGACGACCTCGGATGAGAATTCCAACAACTTTATCAACTCTAAAATATTGATTTTATGCTACGGGGATCCTTAGTTTAGGTCTTGAGGCTTCCAAACTCATTTTGGACTATTTGGTGGATTATATGAAAAATAAAAAAATAGGTGTGGGACCCACATTTAGTCAAAATGGTCTTGGATAAAATTTTGTGTGCATGGCGTTCCAAATAAATCATGAGCAACTGATCGAAGATTGCTTTTGGAGTTAGTAAAATCTAATTTATACTACATGATATGACTGATTTAACACTCGTAGAGCCTCTTAGTGACATGCAATTTGTAGTTTATTAGTATCCTGAGTGGACCTTGCTTTAGCACTAGGGTAGCCACTTTAGCGGTACCTGTGACTAGCATGCAATATCGCTTTAGGGCTAATGTAACTTCTTTAGCGGCACCTGGGGAATTTTAAATTCCCTTTCTTCACCCAATCCTCCACCATTTTCACAATATTTTGAGAGATCAAAGAGTGGAAAAAATGGGGAATTATCCACTGAAACTAAGGTAAGATAGCCTAACACTCCTTGGTTATTTCCCACTAATTTTCTTGTCAATTTCAATGCTATTTCATGGAACATTCATAGAAACTAGGTTTTACTATCCCTAAACTTTAGGGAATAATTTAGGCCCTGATTTTTATACCATTTGTTCTCAACTTTTGAGCATGCATTCCTTATTCTCTTAGGGACCTCTTAACGTATTCAATTTTGGATTTGGTTTGTGGCCTTGAGACCCGTTCTTGACTTGAATTCTGAACCCAACCTTTATATAGAAATAATAGTCCTATTTTACTTGTAATAATGCGTATTTACTATTTATATAGCATGGAAGTATTTCAAAATCGTAAAGCAAAACCAGAAAATTAATGGATGACTCAAATACTTATTGTTCGACAACAAGGTAGGATTGTGTCTACTCTTTTTTCGCAAGATAATATTTATATATATTGCATGTTAGGTAATAATTTTAAGATATAATTATGGGTAGATTACTTTGACTTAGCCTAATTTATAAGTTTGAGGGTAGAAGGGTGAATCAACCCTTATGATTAAATACTTATTTTGTTAATATGATCCTATTACCCTAGGTTACTAGCATGTTAGAAATAGATGAGGCTAAGGACCATTTAGCATAAGGTTTACTACTTGACTCAGTGGACTAGTACGGTTTCTCGAATTATGGTATTGTGGTTATTTTGGTTATCTATTATTGGTCCAGAAGTCATGATTATGATATTAGTAGGACTGCAGACAAGTGATTTATACTTGTAAAGGACGTAGCCATCCTCTATGGATGATTAGATGCTTATAATTGTATTATTTGGATACTAGTGATGGAATTTCGTAGATTCAATATATTCATGATCACTTAATGGTATGATTCCAACAAAAAACCCAATTTTACTACTATTTTCCGAAAAAGGAATTTATTCCTACTTTTCACTTTTAAAATGGATTCTTTAGTAAGAAGAACCATACCACCTTAATGGATGACTTATGACCTTTTGGCACTAAAAATGATATTTCAGTGATTTGACTAAGATTGATTTAGGTAAACAATTTTACCTCTATTATTACTTTGATTAGGAGATATTCTAATCTTTTTTACACTTTTATGATGATTTAGTTTGAGAGTTTACCCCAAGAAATAAATTCATTAACTTACAC
Source organism: Capsicum chinense (assembly GCA_026120095.1). Classification (NCBI taxonomy): domain Eukaryota; kingdom Viridiplantae; phylum Streptophyta; class Magnoliopsida; order Solanales; family Solanaceae; genus Capsicum; species Capsicum chinense. The sequence goes on along the minus strand of JAPEIP010000008.1, from coordinate 61,176,750 downwards.
TCTATTAGCCATGGGTTGAGTCCTTGCATATTATATATTTGTAATCTGTCTAATATTGTGTAGCATAGATTAATGATGATGATAATGATTACATAAAATTCTAATTGGGACAATGTTTATGTATAAGGGTAATTCTAAACCCCCTAGAGTCCCCTTCATCTATGAGCCACCGTGTTGATAAGAGAGGTTATCGTACAGCCTGACTTTGTGAGTAGTCAAGTTAGAAGAGGTATATATTCTAGGTTACTTTGTTAAACCTAGATTGGTTATGGTACTATGGATTTCACTTTACATTCATTCATGCATATACATTGCCTATCACAAATATGTTATTTGGTTCCAATATCTATAATCTTTATGGGGGTTTTATAGGTACATATTTTGAGTATGTTTTTCTTTTTGTTGTGTGTTTATTAATCCTTTTGGGTTATAGGTCCCGATTTAGGTACTGATTATCCAAACTAATGAGTTACTATATTACTATTATTATGGTTAGTTCGTGGCAGGATGATTATGGAATGATGATGATATTTGAGGTATGATTTTGATTCATTTATGATTGTTAGCTTATAGATAATTATCTCATGTTTAACCATTTATATTAGGAACCCTGATTATGACATCACTAGTTCCTACTATGATTAAGGGGCCTTAATATATTAGTATGACTACCTTAGGTTATACCTTTGACTTAATCGTTAATATGTATATATACATATATATATATATATGTTGCATGCATGTATTTATCAAGCTATATTATTATCGTATATCCCTCTCTTACATTATTTATTAATATTATCTATCCATTCCCTGGACTTGTATACTACTATATGTCATTCTTATACTCTTTTTTTATATATTGGCCAATGATATATAGTAAAGTGCTTTTGTCTCTGCGTACAACTATAATAAGGTATTTCATCCTTATTTCCTCCATAGTCTTATCATGTTAACTCCTTTGATATTTGTTGTAGTTTAGATTTCTTCTTGTATGTTATATATATATTCTTTATCTTTGGATCTCAGTCGAAAGTTGCCTATTGAGTACCATATGTTTGGTGCTTATATTATACTTCTGCATCCAGTAGATCATAATATGGGTTCTCACCATTGTTGTGTACATCGTTCTAAGAAGCTATGGATCAAAGATTTAGCGTGAGCTCCTGGTGTTCAAAGTCTTGTTGTTCTCCCTCTTATAGATTAGACTTATTTCTACATCATTTTTAGAGATGGGTTGTATCAGTACATTTATTTATTATTTTATTTTGTACTTTTGATATATTAGAATCTCTTATACTGCTTCCACGAGGTTTTGGGACTATCTAATATATTAGTTTTATATTATATTTATTCTTCTATCTTCATTTATTTTTTTAGTAGTCTGTTACTAGTAGTTTTGCACTATAGTTTAGCTTACCAACTGGTAGGCTTATAGTAGGTACCATCATGACCTAAGAAGTTAGGTTATGACAAATTAGTATCAGAGGCAGGTTTACCAGTATGTATGTGCGAGAGCTAAATATCCAATAGAGTCCTATGAATTGATGCAGAGATATACTTAAACCTATCTTCGGAAGGCTTTGGGGCATTCTTAGTAAATCCTATTCTTGACTCCTTGTTATGTGTCCATATTTATATGATTTGTAATTTATCCTTTGACTATATATGTCACATATGGATGATATGATGTTGTTTCTAAGTATGGATAGGACTTCAACATGTATTTCTAAAGTTTTAGGGCAGAATCAGCCTGGGGAGTCAGAGAGTGACATTGGAGATCTTCAGCATCAGCTAGATCATTTGGGGTCAACCCAAGCTCCAATAATGTGTATGACTACTCCAGCCTTTTGAGATTCAACAGTAGGGATTTTGAGCCTTTTTACGAATACCTCACAGCCAGAGATAGAATTCAATTCATTGAGCAACTATAAGGCCATAGTTAGGTTTGATGGTGTTCAACGACATCCTTGTTGATGTTGGAGTATGAGATTAGATTTCATAAGTGTAAGATCCCACAAAATTTTTAAGCTTAATATAGTCGCTTAAACTTTTCAAGGGGTCCCAAACTTAGAAAATTCTAGCTAAGTTTCCAGACTTAGTTTATTTTTAACCTTCAAAAGTTGGTACTCTCATTTTGCCACCATAATGTTCTTTAATGGTCCGTATTTTATTAATTCATGATCATACAGGTCAGTAGGTATTCCCGAACAAGTTTCAAATATTTTGGATCTCGTTTAGACCATATTTGCGGTCCCAAAATAGTGGATCAACGTGATCTTGGCTCGCCGCATTGCCCATTACGTTGGTCAACATTGTTGAAGGGACTTCCAGTAAAACAACTGAGGCTTGGGGAGATCATGGCACAATGCGTCGGATATCGCATCGATTCCATTGACATACTGTCTCGCCAATCGCGTCGATGGCTAGGTTTTAGTCATTAAATGCCCATATTTTTAAGGGCAAAAAAGTCAATTTCTCACCCTTATATAATCCTAACAACAAGTAATTCAGCCATTTTTCACCCAAAATATAGTGTTTCTCTCAAGTTTCTCTCAAGAACAAATTAAGATTTTCAATTGGGGAATCAATTTCAAGAAAATATCTTTGTCAATCTTCTTCAAATCAAGAACTAAGGTATGTAAAGTGTAGATTCATGGACTCCTTTCATCCATGAAGATCAAGAACCAAATTTCAAATTATATATTTTGATGTTTATGTTATGGATGGATTATAATCACATTGGTGTGATGTGTGATTTCCCAAACTGGAATCTTTATGGATTTAATGAAACTATCTATATGGAATTGATGAAACTATGTTACTATGTGAGTTGGTATCTATGAAATTAGTTATTTATGATGTATTACTTTCATGTTCATGCCTAAGCCTAAAGTTATGCATGAAAGGTGTTTGATAAATTGCTTAGGTGAATAAGAATAATGATTTGTGACTCAATAGAACCTAAATGATGAAATTCATGCTTTACCCTTATGTTGAATATGACTCCCATGCTATTGTCGTGCATTAAAATTGTTTGATGGATTTCCTATGAGATTAGAATTGTGAAATTATGACATGTTTCTATGCATTCCTATTCATGTGCAAGCTTATGGAATAAAAATACTTCATGAAATTCCCCAATGATTGTAGTATAAATTTATGACTATGGTGGTCTGTCGAGAAGTATCATGTCTTGTCTGTTTCATGCTATCGATTCATGGGGGTATTTATTACCCGACAATTTAGATGTATGCCTAGAACTAGTGTTAGTTTTTGCGATACTCTTAGTCAATCCATGATCAATAAAATTCAATCAGTCACATGACTCAGGAAAACTTAGTAAATTCAGTATCAGTCTAGTCCTACTTAGGAATCTCAGTAATTTCAGTATTCTCAGTAATCTTTGTAATCTTAGTAATCTCCATAATTTAGCAATCCCAATGACTTATTAGATCTGAGTAGTATTCCCTCAGTCAACGAAAGTTAGTGAGCTTAGCTCAGTTCAGTTAAAGAATATGATCAGTAACAGTTCAGTCAAGTTTAGTATGAACTGGGAAATCAGTTCTATGTCTATTCAGTTTGGAGTAGGATTCAACATCGAGTGAACCCAAGGATGAGGGCTCACCTATCAGCCAGTAGTAGATGTGATCCTTAGAAGAAATACTTATGTTCCAGAACTACGTATCCAGCATAGGTTTAGATGCACCCCTATGAGTCTAGGGACTATATATCTCATTTGAGTTTTCCTAAAAGGAGGGGGTAGTGGAAGAGCTCCCTGTCAGAGAAAGTTTATTATTAACTTGTCTTCACTCGTGGCATGGTATTGATACCTTTCAAGCTAGGGTTATAGGTTGGACCACACTAGTACAGATTTAGGTCATGCCAATTAGATGATTACCTCCTACAGTCTCAGTTTTAGAACTTTGTCTCGATAATAGAACTCAGTTTAATTTTACACATTTTAGGACTATCAGATATAGCCACTCATCTTAGTATGGAACTCATCTAGTTCCATCAGATTTTAGGACTGTCAGATACAGTCATCTATTTCAGCATAGAACTCAGATAGTTCTTTAGAATCTAGGCGTTCAGTTATAGTCATCTATTCTAGTATAGAAATCTGATAGTTCATCAAACTTAAGACTGTCATAAACTGTCACTCAGTATACTCAGTTATTTAGTATCCTAGTATTAGTAACTTAGATATCAGTATTTCCATGTTATCAGAATTTATTAGGCATTGTTATCACAATATCAATTACAGTTATATTTTCATATATGTATTCTCACGTTCATGTTATTCATTCATTTAGTATTTTTCATGCGTATGAATCCTATGCATTCGCCCTACCTTACTTTGCGTACTAGTACATTCAAACGTATTGATGTATACTTTTCTTTTTCAGTATGGCGTCTTATACCATAGGTTCGGACGCTCAGGTTTCTAACTGCACTTGTCTTCAGATTCAGCCAGCAGCGATAGATTTGCAATGAGTCCTCATCATTCGAGGATAGCATGCTTATTTCATCAGTTCATTACTTCATTATTTCAGTTTTAGTAGACGGAGTTAGTTGGGGACATTTCCCATCAACTCCACAATTCTCATACAATTTAGAGGCTTTCAGATTATGCCACGTTCAGACATTTATTTCAGTTTTATATTGGTATTGATATACCAAATTTTCAGAAGTTATGTTTTATTAGTTATTTGAACATTATGGCCTTTCAGCCTTTATTCCATATTTATACAGTATATTTTATAGTGCTCAATTTCAGATATTACTCATGGGTTAGCTAGTGATCCTTTGGGGTCATGAGCCCCATGTAGCATTTCGGGTACCAGATTCAGGGCTTTACAAACTTGGTATTAGATCTAGGTCCAAAAGTATCTTAGAAAGTCTAAAAATCCATTTCTAGTAGAGTCTTTGACATGGGTGTGTTGTGTACCACACTTATGTACAGGAGCCTATGTGATGTTTTAGGAGTAGTTTCCCTTCTTTCAGTATTCATGTCATTCCAGTAAGCTTAAGATGGAATTTAAATCTCAGTCTAATCCTTTCTCCCTCATCATTTACAGAACATGCCTCCCAAAAGGAGAAACAAGAATCAGTCAGCCCCTTAGACTGTCCAAGGAGATCCCTTGGACAAACACGTCTCTCATGCAAAATTCAGTATTACATTTACTACTCTAGCCAATTTAGTCATAGCTCAAAAAGAATAGTCGACTGTTGTTTCAGCCAACCTAGTGCCTAATTCTACTACAGCTTGGATCAGGATTTCACCTGAGTGAATCCTCTCTTATTCTCAAGTTCTAAGTCTAAAGAGGATCCACAGGAGTTCCTCATTAGGTTTATAGTCACAGATATTATGGAAGTGACTTCTAGTGAGAGTACAAAGTTAACTGCATATCTTCTATAAGATGTAGCCCATAGGTAGTTTAAGCAGTGGAAGCTAGACAGGGTACATATGTAGAGACCATAAAGTAGGAAGATTTTTCTACAACCTTCTAAGATAGATTGTTTCCCCTGGAGCAGAAAAATACAAAGTGTTAGAGTTCATAATTTCAGACAACGTAACATGAGTGTAAAAGAATATTCCCTTAAGTTCACCCAGTTAGCTAGATATGCTCCCTATGTATTAGAAGATAATAGATCTAAAATAAGTATGTTTATGTCTAGAATATCAGGTAGACTGGTTAAGGAGTTCAGGACTGCGATGTTAATTAGAGAGATAGATATATCTAGGCTAATAGTCCATGCTCAACAAATTGAGGAGCAAAAACTTATGAAGAATGAATGGGAAAATAAGAGAGACAGAACTGGTAGTTATAGCTTTTCTCAGCCAAGGTCGCAGGGTGGTAACCATTCTCAGCATAAACAGAAGATCTTAGCTTAGTTCCATCTTCAGCTAGTGCACCAGTACCAAAGTTTAGAAATGACCGTAAGGATGGGGCACCAGATTCAAAATCTTGAGGTAGTAAGAACATGAGTTTTACTCATATGCTTCTCGAAGAGTATGGTAAGAATCATAAGGGTATATGTAGAGCTGGCAGCTGGTAGTGATATGAGTTTTGGATGTGGAAAGTCACAAAGTTCAAGACTTTCCTAAACCTGGTCCTCGAAGTTAGCACGATCGTCCTTCTGCTCAGTTCAGTTTCCCGAATCAGTAGGGTGCCAATTCCAGCACTATCAGTGGGCAATGTCCAAATAGACTCTATGCACTTTATCCCCAACAGGATCAGGAAAGTCCTCTTGATGCAGCTACAGGTATGTTACAAATCCTTTATTTACATGTTCACACTTCTTCAAATTTAGGAGCTTATTTTTCTTTTGTAACATTGCATATTAGTCAACTTAAGGTTAGACCAAATGTTAACAGGACAATTTTCCAGCATCCACTCTAGTGAGTCAGTCTAACACAGCTCGGCAGGTATAAATAAGTTGTTCGTTATGATATCTCAGAAAGTCAGGCCTTTTGGTTCTTGTAATAATGCCAATATGTGTAGAAAATCAATAAGAGAAGATGATTCCCGACCCATTCCTACCTTAGTTCAAAGTTTTGTACTTCAACCAGCATGATATTTATGCATTCTTTACATTTTTGTCCCACGAATACAACTTATATCCATGCCTTTTTCATGGAAAAATGTGTGTTTCAAGTTTCTCCTATGAGAAGTCCAAGTTCATCCAGTGTTTTAAATCATGTTCCATGAACACAGAAACTCCAAACTCAGGTGATGCAGCTCATGACTCATGCATTCATGTCATTCTTTACAGTATGTTCATCCCACATGATTCCTGACTTCACTCCTAGTGTTCAGCCAAACTCAGCTTTTATCATGTATCTTCTCAGTTTTAATCCCTCAGTGAATCTGTAGTATAATTATTCCATCCCACAGGCCTCAACTGTAATGTCAGTTTAGTAATCAATATTTAGTAAAGAACTCAGATTGTCCTTCAGAACCATGGATTTCAGTTATCAGTTACTTAGCCATCAAGATTCAGTAGTCCAGAACCAGTCTAAACCTTAGTTATAGAAACCTAACATTCAGTCTCGGTTGTAGTCTTAGTTATGGTTACAGTACAATTACCATCTTAGCTACAATCTCAGTCCCAGTCCTAGTCTAGTAGTCAAATTAGAAACTCAGTTACATTTAGGATTTTTAGAGCATAGCATATAGTGATCAGTTACTCAGTTATTAGTATTTTAGTGCCTCAGTTTACTAAATATTTCAGAACCATGTTATACGCGTGGTCTTGCATTTTGAATAATACAGTGACTCATAATGCATACTCAGCTATCTTATGTTACAAAGTCAGTCATTACCTTCTATGAAATATACTATAGAGATTTAGTCCCGCTATTAAAAAGAGGTGCAATTCGGTTTTGCATGTCCAGTATTCAGCTATCAGTCATTCAGTTTATTAGATAAGTTAGTATATTTATTTATTCATGCTTAATGCCTATATGAATCTTTTTAGTAGTCTCAGTTACAGTGCATAAGGTTTAGTCACTTTATCTTAGACAATGTTTCATAGGCCTTGCCTCTTAATACAAGAATCCAAGCCATGTAGCGATCTCCTATTCAAATGTCCTGCTCAAACTAGGCCATAATTCATTTTTTCCCTACACTCACTAGAACACTATAGAAAGAGTGTCATACAAATGCTCCAGTTGAGTATAAGTTATTAGCATGAGTTAGTCCGCAAAGCCAGTAGTTCAGTTTAACAGTCAGACGGACAAGTTTGGATGGTATGGTTTCCCCATTTTTTCATCTATTCACACTATCCTGAATCTCATGAATGTGATCATTCTAAATTGGACCAACTAGGAAGTTGAGTGTTCAACTTGATTGATGTATCATGCCTTAGTTTTATATTCCAGATATTCAGTCATGACATAGCTCATAGGTGCCTTGTGCATCGCTCTAGATTTCCTCTATATCTCAGTCAAGTTAATATTTTCCAAAGGGGGAGTTACACTATAATCCCCCAAACTTTCATGACTTAAACATGCCACTCTCTTTTCTCGTAATGATTTCAGTTTCGAATAAGGGGTACTTATAAGTTGAATCTCAAACTCCGACCTCAGCTGTAACAAACATATTCAAGGTTCTCCGTTCAGATCTCAATATTCTATTCATGTTTCATGTTCTGAACTCAGTTACGTTCTCAAGTTTCTGCTCAGTCATAATTAGTGTTTAATCTCAGGCTCACTAGTATTTTTTATTTAAGGTAATAGTCTTCCTTGAACTCATTCAGTTTTATGTTTAGATATTAGTTACAAAATTTGTATTCTGTTCCATGTTTAGATTCCCATTATAAATTTGGTATCAAATATCATTTTATATTCAGTCATGCATTCATGTATCAGTAAAGTCATATAAACATGCATCCGATATGCATTCTCATTGTGAGAAACTCAGATTATTAGAAATATCAGTCATACATTGATGAACAAATTACTCATGCATCAGATATGTATATTCAGTATGATACATTCAGCTTATCAATCATACTAGTCATGAAGTCCTATCTCAGTTTTTCATGTTCAGTATGTACTTAAGTTATTGTCTCTCCCCTCTCAGTCAGTTTTATTCGAGGACGAATGTTCCCAAGGAGGAGATATTATTAGACCCCATAAAATTTCTGAGCTTAATAAAGTCCTTTAAGCTTGTCAAGGGGTACAAGACATAGAAAATTATAGCTAAGTTTCCAAACTTAGTTCAGTTTTGGCCTTTGAAAATTGGTAATTTGATTTTTCCACCTTAATGTCCTTTAATGGTTAGTATTTTTGTTAATTCATGATCATATAGGTCAAAAGGTATTCCCGAACAAGCTTTAAATTTTTCGAAACTCATTTAGACCACTTTTGGTGGCCCAAAAGAGTGGACCAACGCGATCTTGGTGTGCCTCGCTGCCCATCACGTTGGTCAACATTGTTGTAGGGACTGCTAGTGAAAACAACTGAGGCTTGGCGTGATCATGGCGCAATGAATCGGATATCGCATTGATGCAATTGAAGCACTGCGTTGCCAATTACGTCGATGCCCAGTTTTCAGTCATTAAATGTCCGCATTTTTAAGGGTAAAAGGGTCAATTTCCCACCCCTGTATAAGCCCAAAAACACAAAATTCAGCCATTTTTACCCACAATATAACGTTTCTCTCAAGTTTTTCTCAAGAACAAATTATGATTTTGAATTGGGGATTCAATTTCATGAATATCTCTTTGTTAATCTTCTTTCAATCAAGAACTAAGGTATTCAAAGTGCTGATTCATGTACTCCTTTCATCCATGAAGCTCAAGAACCAAAATTCAAATTATATGTTGTGATTTTTATGTTGTGGATTGTTTATAATCACGTTGGTTAATTATGTGAATTCCCAAGTTGGAATCTTTATGTGTTTTTATGAAACTGTGTTAGCATGTGAGTTGAAATATATGAATTTAGTTATTTATGATGTATTAGTTTGATGTTCATGCCTAAGCCTAAAGTTATGCATGCAAGGTGTTTGATAAATTGCTTAGGAGAATAAGCATTATGCTTTGTGACTCAATAGAACCTAAATGATGAAATTAATGCTTTACCCTTATGTTCAATATGACTCCCATGCTATTGTTGTGCATTAAAATTGTTTGATGGATTTCCTATGAGATTAGAATTGTGAAATTATGACATGCTTCTATGCATTCCTATTCATGTGCAAGCTTATGGAATAAAAATACGTCATGATAATCCCCAATTATTGTAGTATAAATTTGTGACTACGGTGGTCTGTCAAGAAGTATCATGTCTTGTTAGTTTCATGTTATCGAGTTCTGATGGTATTTATTACCCGACAATTTAGATTTGTGCCTAGAGCCAGTGTTAGTTTTTTTAATACTCTCAGTCAATACATGATCAGTAGAATTCAACCAGTCACATGACTCAAGAAAGCTCAGTAAATTCAGTATCAGTCTAGTCCTACTCAGTAACCTTAACAATTTCAATAATCTCAGTAATCTATGAAATCTTAGTAATCTTCGTAATTTAGCAATCCCAGTCATTTATTAGATCTAAGTAGTATTCCCTTAGTCAACGAAAGTTAGTGAGCTCATCTCAGTTCAGTTAAACAATATGATTAGTAACAATTCAGTCAAGCCTAGTACGAACTAGGAACTCAGTTTAGTGTCTATTCAGTTGGGAGTAGGATTCAGCACGAGTCAACCCAAGTATGAGGGATCATCTGTCAGTCAGTAGAGGGTGTGATTCTTAGAAGCAATCCTTGTTTCCAGAATTACGTAGCCAGCGTAGGTTTAGATGCACCCCTACAAGTCTACGGACTATACATCTTATTTGAGTTTTCCTAGTAGGAAGGGGTGACGGAAGAGCTCCCTATTAGAGAGGGTTTACTCACAAAATGTCTTTACCCGTGGCACAATACTGAGACCCTTTCGGTTGGGTTTACAGTTTGGACCCCACCAATTTAGATTGAGGGCATGTCGGTTAGATGATTACCTCCCATAGTCTCAGTTTAAAAATTGAGTCTCAGTAATAGAACTCAGTTTAGTTTTATAGATTTCAGGAGTGTTAGATACAGTTACTCAACTCAGTATGGAAATCATCTAGTTCCATCGGATTTCAGGATTGTCAAATAAAATCATCTATTTCAGCATAGAACTCAAATAGTTCTTTAGAATCTAGATGGTTAAATACAGTCATCTATTACAGTACAGAACTATAATAGTTCCTCAAATTTAAGATTGTCATAAATAGTCACTCTATATACTCAGTTATTCAGTATCCCAGTATTAGTATCTCAGATATCAATAATTCCATATTATAAGAGTTCATTAGTCATTGTTATCACAATCTTAGTTACAGTTACATATTCATGCATGTATTCTCAAGTTCTTATTATTCTGTCAATTAGTATTATTCATGCATATGAAACTCATGCATTCCATCTACCTCACTTTTCGTACTACTACAGTCAGACATACTGATTCATACTTTTCTTTTACTCTGTGCTGTCTTACACCATAGGCTCAGATGCTCAGATTTTCGACCGCACAGAGCTTCAGATTCAGCCAGCAGCCGTAGATTTGAGTGAGTCCTCATCATTCAAGGATAGCATGATTATTTCATCAGTTTATTAGTTCATTATTTTTGTTTAACTAGACAGAGTTAATTGGGGACATATCCCATTAACTCTATTGTTTTTAGACAGTTTAGAGGCTTTTAGACTACACCATGTCCAGTCAGTTATTTTAATTTTTTTTATATTGATATACCATATTTTAGATGTTATGTTTTATTAGATATTCGAACCTTATGGCCTTTCAGCCTTTATTCCACATTTATAAAGTATATTTTGCAGTGCTCAGTTCCAGATATAAGTCATGGGTTAGCTTGTGGTCCATCGGTGTCATGATCATCGTGTAGCATTCCAGGTACCAAATATAGGGCCTTAAAATAAGAGCACCAA
>JAPEIP010000008.1:61125835-61165176 GCA_026120095.1 Capsicum chinense | reverse complement strand
CAGATATAAGTCATGGGTTAGCTTGTGGTCCATCGGTGTCATGATCATCGTGTAGCATTCCAGGTACCAAATATAGGGCCTTAAAATAAGAGCACCAAGCATATCTATTCTATATCCTTTAGATCATCATATAGTGCATGGGTTTATTAAAGGGGTAGGTTTTCCTCTCTATATTATGTTAGAGCATTTGATAGAAGTTGGATCTTCTTTCTATTAGGTTGTTGATCATGTGAGGGCAATATGGAGTGCATCCATTAAGAATTATGAAGGTGGGAATAAGAGGCCATGTCATTAGTGCTCCAATCGAGAGTGAGGATTTTCTCAAGAAGGTCAGTTTCACTTGTCTCTTATCAATTATACATAGGTAGTGTTTCAGACTATGGGTGGTCTCAAAAGAGTTGCGGTGATCACAACAGGAAAAGTTCCCATCAAAACTTATGGAGCATTCAACTTGGATATTTAGCCTATGGTGGTCATTCTAGACCTGTGGTTATATTACCTTAGAGTATTCCAGAAGCTTGACGTGGTTATGGCAAAATTGGCCATTAGTAAAGATTGTTCCCCAGACATGACTTGGCAGCTCAAACAATTTTAACATTTGTTCCCTTCAAGCTTAGGGCTCTTAAGGGGTGTTATGATTATGGAGAGGATGGTCATCCTAGTAAGTAGTGCCCCTGATATTGGTTGGTCAACCAATTAGGGTCAACTCATACTTTTCTCCTGGTTAGAGATTTAGGGGTTTTCTACTGATGTCTCCTAAACCAAACCTCCAGAGAAGTATGTTGCGGTGCATGACAAAATAGTAACCCAACTAGGTTAGGGTCAATCCCATTGAGAAAATGTTGAATAGTTGCATAACTTGATGTAGTTCACGAGTTGTAGGGAAAAATAAATGGGGGGTTTTGGAAGTAATTAGTAAGTAAGAACAAAACTTAAATGTTTTAAGTTATAAGCAATAGAGGACAAACACTATGCATGTGTTCCCCCTTACTTATTAATTTTGTAAGTTTTTTATGTTCAACCCATCTATTCTGTTGCTCTTCATGTACAGTTGACAAGATATGTATGATCAACTATCTTGTCAATGTGACGATAAATCACACCCTTTACCTTGTGAGTCTCAGCGAGTCACCTCATTTCTTCTTTTCTATCACTTTAGTTCAACTCTCACATTTTGAGTCTCAAGTTGATTAGATAAGATGGAAAAATAGTAATAATGGAAGTAAATCTCAAATTACTGTCTTAAACCTCTTTTCCTAATCATAAGCTCCCTTGTGAGGATGTTTACGAATACAAGTTATCACCAAGCTTCTGCACTAGCTTTGAGGTCATGTTATATGAAGAAGATTAAGATACGTGCAATTTACTTTAGAATAGATGAATCTCCTACTTCCCATACGTAGATAATCCACCAGGGTTCCCATATCCTAATCTGGGAAGTTAGCCACTCATGTTCATGCAACAATCCAAGATAATCAATAAATAAATCATGTAATTAATCACACAATAAAAAGAAGAATAAAATCCAGAATCTATAATTTAATAATAACCCAAAATCTAAAAAACAAAGCGAAACTATGTAACATATTATATTGAAACGTAAAAAAATGTTAAAGAATGTTACCTAATAAAATATAAACCCTAGGGTATTTATTGTATCTCAAAAATACTTAGAAATCCTAATAAAAATGGGAAAGGTAAAGTTATGTCAGCACATGGTACGACTCATTCTTCAACTCGTACCTTCATCATACAAGTTGTATCCTGCTTTTCGCATTCATTCCATTGTTTGATCTCTCAAGGCTTCAACTTTTTGTTCTTTTTATGACTTTTGCTAACGATCCATACCTTGACCATACAACTAGTGGCCTTCACTCGTATCCAACTAGGACTTCTGTATTTCCTACCTTTGAACACTGGTCAACTTATGGTTCCCATATATGAGTCGTACTCAGACTTTCAACTCGTTTACTTTTGAGACTTCAATTTTTGATGGTAGCTTTAAATTTAGTTATGCTTATGATGCCTTGGCAAGACCCGTACCTTCAGTTTACGACTTGGGTGCTTCAATTTTATTTTCTCAATACTTATATTATAAGTTTGGCTTTGGGTTATGTTGTGATTATGAATCATTCTATGAGTCATACGGTGTGTTGACGACTCGAGACGTAATTCGTATCTTGATCAGACTTTGTCTTTTGAGGTCTTTTTCTTTAATTTTCATCCTAACACTATTGTAGACCTATTTTACCTGCAATATACACCAAAGAGCATCATATGTACTATAACAACCTAAGTCCACACATAAATTCAAGGTTTTAAGCATCAAAAGTTTTGTTTTTCAATAGTGCATCAACACCCTCAACTTAGACTTTTGTGTTTCCTTAGGAAAACATCAATTTACCTCTATTTCTAAACACACAAATAATTCTTAAATAGGAAGATCGTAAGATACCCATGGCAGTGATTTTGAACTCAATTTTTAACCACGTCACTCTCCTCCTGATTTTAACTTCTCAAGACTCAAATTGTGTATGATGATTTAGCACATAGAGAAACATAGAGGAATCTGATGATGACATCGCATTAGTAATAGACAACTAGTCATAAACCCAAATTACATTCACCAAACAATCTGGCAATTTAGCAACCTAACTTATGTGCTCTCACAATCCAAGATATCCCATTCATTCTTAGTATGTGTCAATCAGTTTATTCAGGGATATAACAAATGACTCTCTCACTCATAAATAAGTATCATCGGTGTATATGGAATACAATAGGCTTGCCCTTATGCACTCTTCTTAATTTTTAAGATAGTCAAGGTACGATCACTGCAGGACTTTATTCGACTTGTAACGTAGGCTTGGAGCTTGTATGATATCCTTTTAGTATTTATTTACTAACTACAATTCCTTGACACTAAGTTTCTTTAGGATCCACTTATTCTTCAATTTTATTTATGCCCTTATGTCTCATTTTTTATTTTAACCCATTTAGATTGGGTTAGGTACGGTTTTCCCACATTATTTTTGTTTTCTTTTTTTTCTTTTTCTTTTATTGCAAATTTTATTTTTCTTTTATTTTCATCGCACCTATCCATTTTTTAGCATTTTTCTTCTACACGAATTTCTTTATACGAATTTTCTCGTACTCACCCCTATGATAGCCACCCTCAACTTAGATGATTTACCTAACTTGATATGTACAGTGTCCAAGAAGGACCAGGGCCAAAACAGGTTTATAGTAAGTGATATAGGAAGGTAAAATTTGTGTAATCAAAGAAAAGGGTCAATTTGGCTCAAACATTCGGATGAAAGGGATTCATACTTATTTGGTTGGGCATTTAGGATCAAGTTGACTTAGTACAAAAATGGGCCATGATCATTTCCTACTCAACTATCTTGGACCTAGGTAAAAGCAACTCAGAATGTTCTAGATTTTATGACATCGGGAAGTCAGTAATGCCTCACATACACTTGCACATGGTTACATTGATAAGTACTACTCATCCATTAATGTAACTATTTACCCTTATTGTTCAATCCCTAATAGTAATATTATTATCAGATTCACAACGGTCTCACATATATACACATACCACACAGTTAACAAAAATTTATGAGGGGTCTTAAACTTCTGCACAATTCAATTGAACCCAAATGCTTTTAGCAAAATAATTTCAAATTCAAAATCAACACCTGTTTCCAAACTCATAAATAAATTTCAAAAACATAATTGATTACAAATCAATTTCAAAATCAATTAAAAATTAGAAAAATCAGTCTTCTTCCATAGGTGCAGATTTTCTCTCTTTTGTTAGCACCAAACCTTCAAGCCATAACACAATTTCAGCTACTTAGATTTATTAGCTACTTCAATATATTTGGAATCATTTATACACCCCACCCTTAACTAAAAATTCTTACACTGCCCTAAGTGTCAACAAAAATATAAAGCAAGGATGAGAAGTCATACCTAGTCACTCAAGGATCTAAATCATGCAGTATCAGTATATGGGCCCTTTGGTTGGGTCCTAGTCTCCTCAGTAATCATCCGCCAACTGCCAGGATTGAATCAACAAAAATAGTCAAAGGTACAACACCATCCCGTTCAGCATTACTTACAGCTGGATTTGAACCACAGGCTGTAGCAACCATCTCATGGACCCACATTTCCCGATCCTACTTATCTTGTTGTCTATCTGTCTTAGCGTTCTTTGTAGCATACTTCTCCTCATGCCTTTTTCTCTTTATTCCTCTTATTTACTATCTATTCTCCTGTCGAGTCCCCTAAATCGGGTCTAGAATAGATCATATATTACGCACATAGACTGTGGGTACCATTGTGTTAATTACTAGATCTGGGATAACAGGTTTATCATTCAACCGTACCCATCTTCTTAATTTTAGCAACTTTGTCTTTGACCTCCATAATATTTAGGGTCTGGCTGTTACATAAATATCGAGTAATATTCAACTTAAAAGCATCAAGTCTTAATTGTACTTGTCTTTCCGGGTTTACCAATTGCGTGTCAAACTAAGGCTTCACTCCCCCTTCTATGTTTTGGAACTTGGCTTCCATCTTGCCTAATCTTATCATTACCTCGATCCACATGGCCTGTGAAATTATCATAAAACTAGAAGGCATAACTCTTGTTCGTGGTAGTACAGACTGCATTGGAGGAGGAGCAAAATGTACTTACTGTATCTGAAGTCTTTGGTATCTTGGTTTTTCCACGTACCTTAAAAGCATCAGTAGTTTCTGCCTAACCACTTTTTCTATACATATCGGCCAATATCTCTGCCCCTTGCCTCTCCTGCATAGATAATGGGTAAGATGTGTCTCTATCTGGCCTAGATCAGTGTTGTTCGTAGCCTTTAACATCTCATCAATACTCAGGAGTTTCCTTACTCCTGCAGCCAAACACAACTACGTAATCATGTAAGGGTATGCCAGCAACAACTTCTTACCACCTACACCCTGGTCTCTTATCTCTCAAGCTAGAACTCTCATACATCAAACTCATAATCGGCCATGAATCCAGCTGTCATACCTTCTTTAACTGGATTGAACGTATTATCCCGAGTAGTTAGAGATAACTTGTGTCAATCCATTTCCATTATACCTTTGCTACAAACATCAGCATGTGCTTTTCGATTTCCTGAGAGGCCACCCCTAGGCCTTCTACTACCCACAAAATATTTTCATTATTTATTTCAATAAACTTGGAAATCCATCTAAAGTGGCTCATCTTATCATCTGATCCCAGCTGCTTTTGAGTAATCTTTCTTATTTTCTCTATCAGGTAGTCTATTTCCCTGGTATTACCAGAGACTGATAATCTAGTTCATACAGGAATTTGCAAATAGTGCATAGGGAAATGTATACCCTCACTCCCCGAATAGTTTGTGCAGTGATAGGGTCAACAACTTTCTTTAATTGACCCTGTGGATACTGTCTCTTTAACTCGCTCCTATATGCTGCATAGAATTCTCTGACTAGCACTTTATAGTACTTCTCAGGCACTCTCTTTATCCACTCAAAGCTATATTGCTTGAAAGTGCCCCTTGAATTTGGGTAACTCTACTAAGTAGTAGTAGTAGACCTCTTTTCCAGAAATAATACCCTTTTAATCTTTCATCTATGGCATCTGCTCCGGCCATGATTAAATGTCTCCTTCCTTTTGAAGTACCCCATAGTTTAGTAATGGGCACCGGATAAGTGGTAAATATTGGGGGAGGGTGATGCATATTTATTAGTGGCACATTGATCATTAGTCTGCTTACAGTTTCCCGATATGACTCGTACATAAACATCTAACTCATATACTTTTAAGACTTCAATTTTGGATAGTTTCTTTAAATTTTTTCAAGCTTAGGATTCCTTATCATGACTTATACCTTTAGTTTATGACTCTAATGCTCCAGTCATATCTTTTCCATACTTAGATTCTAAGTTTGGATTTGGGTTTTGTTGTGCTTCAGAGTTATCCTACGAGTCATATAGTGTGTTTACGACTTATGAGGTAACTCCTATCTTGATCATACTTTGTCTTTCCAAGCCTTTTTTTTCCACTTTTATCCCAACACCATTGTAGACCTATTTTACCTGTAATAAATTCCAAAGTGCATTATATCTATTAAAATAACCCAAGTACATTCATAATTTCAAGGTTTTAAGCATCAGAAATGTCATGTTTCATGATGCATCAGCTAAGACTGTAGAGAGATTGGTCACTGGTCTAGCAAATGTCCCCAGTATTGGATTATAGTCATTTAATTCATCTAGATTGGTATCATGGTATTGTGTACCTTCAATTAGAGGTAGTGCACTTAGTACCTTGGTTGGTGATACAGACGCTCGGTCCAAATTTTAATCCAATTAAATTTATTCTCCCTAGGGAACATCAGAAATATAACATTAAATCCCATCATAATCTGTATGCCTTCTATTTCATGTCTTTACCTTTTCACTTATGAGTATTAGGATTTCCTACCCATCGATGATCTTATGCCTTGGAGGGTTTATATTAATGGTTGTGTACCTTGGTGTAGAGTTCATTATTATATGACTACCCTTGTAGATGATTTTTTATAGTACTGGATAGAGTGGATCAGTGTTAATATTTCCTAGGGGTGTAGCATTTGGGTTTGAGTCCTATCTACCTTTGCATGTTGGCCTTTTTACAACCCTAGAGTGGTACTTTTTATTGATATACATTTTTGTTCAACCGACTCTTTATACTATTGTTCATATTGTTATTGGTATTTTTGTCATTATTTGGCATTGATCGATCCCTACTTGATAGATGGATAGCTAGCATTATCTAACTAGAATTTACTTCCTTGTGGTTCTTATTTGATGGATTTGGCAGCAATCTCCATTTGTTGATTTCTCTCTTATAGTGAGGCAAGGTTGGTCATTTTTCTCTTTAGTTGGCATGGATAGACAGTTGTTACTCGAACTAAGAAGGAGGAGGTAGGTTATCTCTCCATGGTTATGTTATAGATCTAGAGTTGGTGATTTGGATATATATCCTATTTTCAAGGTTGACCAACTTGGGAACCATTCTTCCAAGATAGCTAATTCATCAACAAGAAGTGGTTTCGGTGTTGATATTGAGAGATCTTGGGCATGCCTTTCAAGTTTGCTGGCTTTATCTCTTGGTGATGGTTTGAACTTAGTATTCATGTGGAGTTAGATTCTCTGTTCTTACCATGATATAGTTCTTGTTCTAATGGAGATTAGAAGTATGGAGATAGGTATTATTTTATCTCTTCGCTTCTTGAGTTAGAAATTTTAGTATTTATTATTGACATAGACGATTAGATTTACCAATATCGTATAATGTTTCATTTATTTGATTTGATAGAGTTTTGGTTTTTACCAATATGATTTGCATCTTCGAAGAGTTCTTGGGCGTACATTGATGATTCATGTCCTCCAGAAGATACAGAGTTAATTTTTGGGCCTTTAGACTATGATTTATCCTTCGTCATAATTTGGTTTGCAACTACATCTTAATTTTTACTTTGGCAGGATCTAATGGGGATATGCCTGATCTTTGATAGAGAGGATGAGTTGGGTGTTTGCCCTTAGTTTAGATTTTTTGACTTCAATTTCTTATTTAACACCTTGGAATGGCAGTTTGAGTTTATGATAAATTTGGCGTATGGATGTTTGCCCATCTATCAGGTTGCTCTTGATGATTACGATTGAGTAGTCCAAGTTTGGTACTGATGTTATAGCTTTGGATTGAGTAGTTTCGTTGCAGCCTTTATTTTTAGACTTTTGTCAACCAACCATTTATTTATAGGCTGGCTAATCCTAATTTTTGTATACCAATTTGGTCTTCTTTAATTTAGATTAATTAGGGTTGATGGATGTTAATATGATGGCACATTGGCACTTGAGGGTGGTTTCTTTCACATTTTACCTTGATTTTAGATTTTCATCAAAATTTTAGACTATATACTAAGTAGGAGTGGTGTGCTCAGGTTGGGATTAGCTTGGTTTTATCCTCAGTTGGTGGGACATCTTGAGGAGGATTACTCAATGGTGTGCATTTGTGCTTTGAACTCCCAAAAATCAATTTGAAGGGTCATTCTTACCGGTTGTAACATTGGTAGTAGATTACAGACATTGTTCATTTCTATTTGAATGTCTAAGGAGAGCCTTCAAGGATTATACTCATGCTTTCCATTATGGATTTTTCGTGGCTCAAATTTAATTCTTCAAGGTGGGGGTAATGGAGTTGCACAGTCAGGACTCGGGTGCTTAGGTGACCTTCTTCTCTGTTTAGAGTGGATAACAGGGTTGGAAAGGGAAAAGAAGGTTGTATTTAGATATTGGGTTAGCTTCATGAGTTATGCAATGGTTTTCCTTTAGCTTGGATAAGTGTTTGCTTGGTTATGCTAGTATCAATGTGGTATCAATGTGTTGTTGCTTAGATTTTCATGTACCAACTCCCCTCGACTCTATTGGGTGCTAGTTTGTTTTGGTTGTTAAGTTATGGTTGTTTGAGAAGTGAAGAAAGGTATTTGGTTGAAAAAGCGATACCTATGGAGAAATCCCTCAAAAGTGTTGTTTCAACTTAGAGGTTATCTGAGGAGTCTTGCACGAACATGTAGGCCTAATACCTCGGTCATTCGAGCTTTCATTCCTCTCTAATCCACTTACTTTTCTGAATTAAAGTCCATTTAGTTATGGATATTGTAAAGACCATCTAGGTCATTTCATTAATTTACGCTTATTTTTGACGTTTCAAGTGTTTCCACAACGGCTACATGTTATTTATTACCTGTCTGAACTGTCAGTTCTGTTATTGAATAGTTTGTTTGGGTTTTGGAATTTTTTCCAATTTTGGAGCAGTAACGACCCGAAATCGCCTCCCGGGATATCACACGGTGCTCAAGGCTACAAGTAGACCCAAGTTAACCCTTTGAGCCTGTTCCTACTAATAACACTAATTTCAAGATGAAGTAATTTAAACACTATCATAGTCATAGCATATGGAGGGAGATACGGAGAAAATATTCAATCCAAACATCCATAATACTAGAATTCTCAACACAATCATAATCTAATAACTAGTCTGACAAAGCCTCTACGAACCCATGAACTAGAGAGTCGTTGGGACAGGTGCCCAACTGACTTGAAATGAACTGAAAGTAATAACATAGTATCTCAAATGTTGAAATGTCTGAAGATAGGTCCTCGAACCATAAGGAATCTCCACTGTGGGAATATACACAGAGCTACTTGGAAGTCACTGATGAGGCTTGGACTGAGCCCTTGAACCATTATTATAAGACAATGTAGCACATAGACGTATATGTGGATCAACACTTGGGAATATACTGAGTATGTGGGGGTGCATATATTTATATAAAACAACATCAATACTTTTAATCAAATCATGCATGCAATAAGTAATAACTCACTCGGCTCGAATAATTATAAAATGTAAAGCTCATGAATCATGTAAAAAGGAGCATGTAACACAAATCTCATGTGTCATCATAGTTGAACTTTGAAATTGGTAATCTTATCTTATTCTCATTACCCACAGGCTAAAGGAAACTTTATACAATAATTTCAACTCATCCATATGTCTCATGGAGATAAACTTCTTTAATCCTCAAGAACTCATAACTCTTTTGAACTCAAGTACTTGGAATTCAGAATCATATAACATTGAAACATACTTGAAGGCATTTTATTCACTTTAGGAAAATATCTCATTTAATGCTTTAGGGAAAAATACTTGTATCGAGGGAAAAATACTTTAGTCTTACGGAGCAAATCTGCAACTTTACTATTAGGAAAATAACTTGTATCAAGGGAGGTTCTCTTAACTGACATAAACCATGCGAACTACATGGAGTCTAATATTTTGTCCTCCTAAGGAAGAGACCCCACGTTGAGGAGGAGTTTCATACTCTTGCCAGGGAGTATAACCTCATTTCAGTGATCACTTATCTCGGCATCGGGCCCAATGTCTCATCCTTAGGCCAAAAATCATCTCAACCTCAAGCCCAACCTACGGTGGCATGTAGTTCTGGGGTAAGAAACCATAGTAACTTACCTAACTCTGTTCTAAATACTACTCCTCCTTGATTATCACTCTTATCTCATGAAAATCCACTTTAAAATAATCTCAAGGTTCATCAAGAACCCAATAATTGAATCTGTGATCTCATGTAGTGAAGTGGATTTCAAAACTCCATGACTATTAGCTCAAAACATTTCTCAATAATCTCAGAACACTCAAATCATGGGTGCTTAAAGCATAAAAGTTCATAGAATTTGCAAATCTCAAGTAGGGGTCATAAACCATAATTAAATCTCAAGTTAGAACTCATTAAAAGCATAATAGATAGCATATAGATTCATAATTCATGTAGAAATCAGGAAATTTCAGCAATTTATCTCAAAATCTCACCATAATTATATACTTCAACATGTCAAACATAGCTGTTATTTCTCAAGAAAATATGCGAAAATCATGTCATTAGACCCTTAATTCATGGAAAACATCAAAATATTGCAATCAATAATAATGGGTGAAAAATCTTAATTCAAATTCATGTAAAATCTCATAGATTGCAGAAAATAATAGTTTAAATAAGTCTTTGGGCACAAGGATAAAAGGATTACCCCAATTCAAAACCCTACATACCTTAGATTATGACATTGGATGACCAAGATTACTTTAAATTGTTCTTCTTACTCTTGAGAGAGGGTTCTTGCTGCCCTTGAACTTGGGGAACCCAAATCTAAACTCAATTTGTAGAATCCATGGTGAGTTCTTGGATTTCTTGGAGAAGGGTTTCATATTTGATCTTGAGGAAGAAATCCTAGATCTCATGTGTTTTTGATGACGAATGAAGCCATTTTCTTTGTTTAGAATATATCAGCGTATAAAAGAGTGGAATGGGCTGAAAAACCCTTTTAAAAACAAGCTAAAAATTCTAAATGGGGTCTGCGACGGTCAGAGCAATGGTCCGTCACAGACTCGATAGTCCGTCGCACCTGGGCGGTTCTGACAACCCTCAGTAAAATGGCCATAACTTCTCACCCCAATACCGAATTTGGACAAAATTTGTATCATTGGAAATCTAATTCAATTCTCTATAAGAAAAAAGTCAAATTAAAGAAAATTCTATATTATTTAAATACCAATCACTTAGGAAGTCTCTTCTTAATGATTTAGGATAAGAATTACAGTTCACTTGACACCCTCTAAGGCCTGGACTATGAGGAAACTTTACGGGGTCTTATAGGAATATTTGTTGTTTAGGATTTGGTCTAAAATCATAACTCATAGTACACCACCTAGGATGCGAATTTTGACAATTCCACTATCTTCTAATGATTTATATTGGGCTGTTGGGACCTTTAATTTAGGTCAAAAAGCTTCTAAACTCATTTTGGGATATTGGACGGACTAGATGAAAAATGGAACTATCAGTGTGCGCATAGTATTTAGTTAAAACAATTTCAAATGAAAGGTTTGATGGTTTCATGGAGTTGGCATGTCAAATTTCATATAGTAGCATAGTTTGTCTTTATGTATGGTGTTTCAAACGAATCTGGAGCACCTAGTCATAGTTTATTATTTGACTTGGAAAAATTAGAAATATTGTGCTGATATGACTGCTTCAACACTCATGGACCCGCTTTAGCTCCTATAATCAGCTTAAGCAGCCCACTTTAGCGGCAAAGGGGCCGCTTTAGAGAACCCCACTTTAGATAAAGGAGGGCCACTTTAGCTCTACCTATGCCTAGCATGCCATACCTTTTAGCTATTTTAATGCCAATTGTAATGGCTCTCCAGTTTATTTCCTTGATTTTCATGATTTTTTGATATTTTAAACCTTCAAATACTGAATAGAGGTCAGTTATGACTTACTGGAACTATTAGGTTGATTATTTGATAGTTCATTTGGATTATAAGCTTATTTCCCTATTTTGGAGTTTTCATTATTTAGAATTTAGTCTATGACCAAAGCTCCTAGTAGATGGCCTCAGATGAGAATTTCAACACAATCATTAGCTCAGAAATATTGATTTTATGCTAGGGGACCCTTGGTTCAGTTCTTGAGGCTTTCGAATACATTTTAGGCTATTGGGTAGATTATGTGAAAAATAAAACTATAGGTATAGGCCCCACAATATGTTGAAATGACCTCGGATTAAAGTTTGGACTTTACCATTGAGTATGTAACATTAAATTTTGTATGGTAACATATTTTTCATGTGCATATGGGATTTCAAATAAATCCTGAACACCCAATCAAAGTCCATTATGGACTTAGCAAAATTTAGCGCATGGTTACGATGCTTTAGTGCTAAGCGCTTTAGCACCCGTAGGACGCTTAGAAATTGTGGACCTTTGGTAGTGGTACATTATAGCGCCCAATAGACGCAAAAGTTGTGCCCTCCGTAGTGCCATTAGGGCAGGTTTAGAAACAGCTGCAACTTTCTGCCAGATCACTTTAATGATAGTATTGCCACTTTAGCGGTAGGCACTTAAGTGCCCAAGTATCATGATTTAGCTACACCTATAGCCTACTTATTATCTTTTCCCCACTCAATTTTCTACCATTTCTACCACTATTTTTGCACCAAATTAAGATCTCAAAGTGTGGGAAACTAAGGAATCATGCAAATAAGTTTAGTCAAGCTTGACTAACTCTTTTAAGTCATTTCTCATAAATTTTCCCTTCGATTTCCATCCAAATTCATTGTAAATTATTTTACATTATGGTTTTAATTCATAAACTTTAAGTGTTGGTTTGAGACCAGATTTGCACTCTATTTGTGTTCAACTTTTGAGCACACATTCCATATCCTTTGAGAGATATCATAATTGGTTTAATTTTGGATTTCCTTTATTAGCCCGCTAGACTCGTTCTTGACCTAAAATTCAACCTAACTCCTAGTATAGTAATATGTGTCTCATTTTACTCCCAAGGTCAGATAAATTACAATTTTAATATCATGACAATATTTTGAGATCCTAGAGTGAAGATGGTTAATTTGTGAATGATTCAAGGATCTAAAATTTGGCATTGGGGTAAGGTTCTGTTTACTCTTCATTATGAGATGGTGTATTTTATATATTTAATGTTAAATAGGTATGTTAATATTTTATTGTGGGTAGAATATCATGACTTATCCTAGATTTGGAGTTCAGGAATTAGATAGGCGATTTGACCCTTGAGTTGAAATACTTATTATACTACTATAATTTTATTATTTTTTTTATATATAGAGCTAATTTGTAGTTTGATTATGATATTATTCTAGATATGGAATAGGATTTACACATTGGAAGCATGATTAGTCTTATTTGGATTGATTAGGCCATCTTAAAACTATAATTTAGGTGCTATTGACCTAGCTGCTCATATTCTTGGGGGAATTGCTATCTTAGGGTTAACCATGGGTACCTTATCCTAGTCTGAATTTGAAATTCCCAAATATGGATTTCAGGGATTAGTAGTGGGACCTTTTGGCTAATCTAAGGCCAAGACTTATGTTGGCTCTTGTACACTAATATATGTGTGTTAGCATGTTAGGAGAAACAGAAACTAATGAACCTTTAGTACAATTTTAAATATATTACTCGGTGGATTGTGATGGTTTTTTCCCAAATTATGATGTTATGGTTATGCGGGATATATATTTAGACCTAGGCCTATGATTATGATGTTTTAGTTATTTTAGACATATTATTTGGCCCAAGGCCATGATTATGATATTGGTTAGGTTTAGAGAAGTATTCCATCATTTTAAATGAAATGGTAATAATTTATAGACATAGAGATACTTATAATAATATTGTTAAATGCTGGTGATGCCATACATAAATTCGATACAAACATGATCATTTAGATGGTAAATAATACGATCCCAACTAAAAGATAGCTTTATTACCGTTTTCCTAAAAAGAGATTTATCCCTACAATTAATTTTAAAAGAATTTTTTTTTATAATGGGAATTGTACTATCTTGATGAATAGCTTATGAGCCTTTGAGACTAACAATAATTATCTTAGAGATTTTAGGGATATAGGTTGTAGTTCATAATTTTACTTGTACTTTCTACCCTAGTCAAGAGATATTTTGACCCTTTCTATATATCTATGATGATTTAGTCCAAGAGTTTATTCCAGGCAATGGATTTATGGATTTATACTTTTTTAGGCATGGTTCTAGCTGTTCACTTAAGTGTATATTTATACATATATATGGTACTAAATGAATATACGGTTAAGAATGATATTGATGATATGAGTTCTAGATCATGTTTGGTAATTTATGATGATATTAATGATATGAGTTTCGGTTCAATTTGATGATTGATGATGATATTTATTATATGTGTTTTGATTCATGTTTGGTGATTGATGATGTTATTGATGATAAAATCTTATGTAGTAGGTTATATTATGATATGTAAATTTGATTATGGTATTGCAAATATATCTTGGTATTAATTCTTGCATGTACATTGCCTATCACCAGTATGTGCCTATATCTATCAATCTTATAGGGTATTCATAGGTATAGGTACGAGTGCTACTCACAGTATATTGTGAGGAGCTTCTATATATCTGCCTTATGAGGGGTTGCATAGGTATAGGCTCAGACTATTGGTTTCTAAGTATTGATTGAACCTTCTATGCCTATGATAGTGGTAATTTACAAAAGTCTCGGTTATGTATTATTTATTGGGATAAGCCGATTACCTTGTATTTTTATTGTTACTATGGTTAATCATTACAAACTGGTTGTGGGATTTGTATTGAGATTTGAGGTATGACTCTGATTCTTTATCTTACAATAACATTATTATGCATGATTATCCAATAGTTAGACATGACAGCTTTAGACCTTTATATACTGATTACTTTCTTAGTAGTTGCTTTAATATGCTAATTATCACATTTTTAAAAGTATGGATTTGAGTTCCTGATTATGCTCTAGCTCAAACTATGATTAAGAGGCCAATATTTGTTTAGGTGATAACTTAGGGTGTACCTTGTGTGGACCTTTTATATATATATGTACGTATGTTTGTATGTCTATCTACCTATGTGTAGGTGTAGTATTATTGTATATCCCATTATTAGTTTATTGTTTTAGGTTATATAATCATTCCTTGGACTTCTATACTATTATATATCTTTCCTTCACCCTTTTTATTCATTTATTGGCCAGTGATATATGGTATCTTATTAAGGTTCCTAAGTATATCTAGAATTGGATAGTTCATCCTTAATACCTTCTTAGCCTTATTATGTAAGTTCTTTAATATGAATAAGATAGTTTATCTTTATTGTCTCATAAGCTTTATTATCCAACTATTTGATATTTTGGTGTAGTTAACATTTCTTCTTACAAGTTATGTGTATTTGCATTATATTTAGAACTCAGTCCATAGTTTTCTACTGAGTACCACATATTTGGTACTCATACTACATTTTTACAGCCTGCATAGCTAGTATGAGTTATCTCTAATTTTGTGTACATCGTGTGACGCATCTATGGTTTAGAGGCATAAGGTGAGCTCCTGTTATTTAGAGTTTTACCTTCCTCTCTCTTATGTACTAGACAAATATTTATGTCATATTAAGAGATAGGTTATATCTGTATATTTATTTAGTTCTTCTTTTTGCACCCTTATTACGTTAGAATCTCTTAAATAGATTCCACCAGGCTTTAGTACTTTCTTGTATATTTTAGCCTTTTTATTTCATTGATTCTGCATTCTTCCTCAATTTTTCTTGGTAGTCTATTACAAGTAGTTCATGACGCAAAAAATAAGGCCATGATAAATAGGTATTATAGATAGGTTTACTGATGTGTTGGTATAAGAGTTAGTGTTTAGTAGAATCCTTCGGATCGCTAAAGAGACATTCGTAACAAATCTTTAGGAGGCTACATGGCATACTTAGGAAATTCTAGTCTTGACTCCTTATAATGTGTTTGTATTTCTATGAACCTCAAGTACATTCATTGACGCTATTCTATCAAACATGGAAGATGCAAGTTGGTCGATAGATGAAAATAGGACTCTGACATGTGTTCCTAGTGCATTCGTGTAGCATTGGGCAAAGGAATCAAGGATAAATGTCAAAGTTTTTATGCATTATCTAGAGGATTTAGAGAAAGCTCAAGATTCGTTGGGGTTTACCATTGCTTTAGATTTTACAGGTTCAACATTAGGGATCTCAAGTCTTTTTGTGGATACCTAAAATCTAGGGATGATATTCGGTTTATCAAGTAGTTCTTAGGCCAGAGTTTGGTTCGTGGGTATTCATCAGGGTTCCTTATCGGTTTCAAAGTATGAGATTGGGTTTCTAGAGTAGTCCAGGCATATTCCTATGCAATATCCTATAGAGCACAACATGGTCCATTGATTTATAAGAATATTAGCATTGCTACTCTATTTAGCATCGAAGAATCTGATTGCATTTGGGTCTTCATTCTCTTAGGTTATTGACCATGCAAAGTCCATGGATAGAGCTTGTATTGTGACTTGTAGAGGTGGTGATAAGAGGTTATTTCATAAACTTAGTGTTATTTCTATTCCATCTAGGATGAAAATCATCCTAGTGTAGGTCATCTTCCCTCGCAATCTATTGGTTCTATGTAGGTAAAATCTTAAGTTATAAGTGGCTCTCAGGTCAGTCATGCTGATCACAATGGGTAAATTTCTCACTTAAATTTTTGAGGTATTTGTTAAGGATCTTTGAGCAATGGAGGCCATTCTAGATCAGGATAAGTAGCATCTCAGAGTATTCTAGGAGCTTGCTATGGTTGTGGCAAGATTTGACATTGGTCTAAAGAGTGATGCAAATGCAAGTTGATTGTTCAAATAGATTTAATACGTAGTCCCGACCAACCTAGAGCCGTTGACGTATGTTATGATTGTAGAGAATGGTCATTTCCTTGGGGAGTGCCCTCAACATTAGTTGGCCAGGCAATTGGGTCCAGCTTGTGTTTCATATCAGGTTTAGGCATTAGAGGTTTTCTATAACTGTAGAAAGATTGGTCACTAGTCTAGAGAGTTTGCCTGACATGGGATTATTGGTCATTTAACTAATTCAGTTCGGTCTCACAGTGTTGTGGCATCATTTGTTTGAGGCAATGTTCGAAGCACCTTAGTTAATGATTCAGGCGCTTAATCTGAGTTTTGACATGTACATATTTATTGGTCGATGAAATAGGAAACTAAAACTAAACTTTGATATACCCCAGAACAGTACATTTTTATTACCACGAGATATATTGACAGTCGCTGATCATTTGATTAGGCTGAAATTTGGAATTGGTGCACTTGACAATATTAATCATTTGAAAAAAATGTATTTGTTCTATAGCAGATCTTGTACAAGATCAATCCACAATGACTCTAGTTCGTTTAGAAAATGTAGTTCGGGGGACTATATGTGGTGAAATTCAGCATAAATTAATACCGACACCTCAGAATTTGGTAACTTCAGCTCCATTAACAACTACTTATGAATCCTTTTCAGTTTACACTCATTATCTCAAGTTTTGGATCAAACTAATCCATTAACACAAATAGTTCATGAGAAAAAATGTTGTTATTTTGGCTCTTGAGGACTAACAGGTTACACAACTAGTTTTTGGATAGGAGATATACATCCTAGTAACAATGGACGTATTTGACCAATTGACACTTCTGAAGGAATAAATGCTGGACTTATTGGATCCTTAGTAATTCATGTGCGGATTAGATATTGGGAGTCTCTAAAAAGCCCTTTTAATGAAATTTCTGAGAGGTCAATCGGGGTATCGATGCTTTATTTATCACCATGTAGAGATAAATACTATATGGTAGCAGCTCCACTTTCTTTTGCCTTAAATCAGGATATTCAGAAAGAATAGGTTGTTCCAGCTCGATACCGTTAAGAATTCTTAACTATTGCATAGGAGCAGGTTCATCTTCGAAGTATTTTTTCTTTTCAATATTTTCCTATTGGAGCTTCCCTCATTCCTTTTATCAAACATAATGATGCAAATCGAGCTATAATTAGTTATAATATACAACGTCAAGCAGTTCCTCTTTCACTCTCAAAGAAATGCATTGTTGGAACTGGGTTGGAATAACAAGGAACTCTAGATTAGGTGGCTCTTTCTACAGTCAAACATGAGGGAAGGGTCGTTTATACTAATATTGACAAGATTCTTTTAGCGGGTAATGGAGATATTCTAAGCATTCCATTAGTTATATGTCAAAGTTCCAATAAAAACACTTGTATGCATAAAAAAACTCTAGGTTCCTCGGGGTAAATGCATTAAAAAGGTACAAATTTGAGTGGATAGTGCTGCTATGGTTGGTGGCGAACTTGCTTTGGGATAAAACATATTAGTATTTTATATGAAGTGGGTGGGTTACAATTTCGAAGATGTAGTACTTATTAGCGAGCGTTTGGTATATGAAGATATTTATAATTCTTTTCACATACGAAAATATGAAATTTTGACTCATACGACAAGTCAATGCCATAAAAAAGTCACTAATGAAATACCACATTTAGAAGCCCATTTACTCCATAATTTAGACAAAAATGGAATTGTGATGCTGGGGTTTTGGGTAGAGAAGGGTGATATTTTAGTTGGTAAATTAATACCCCAGGTTGATAAAGAAACTTTGTATGTCCCGAAAGATAGATTGTTGCATGCTATACTTGATATTCAGGTATCTACTTCAAAAGATACTTGTCATAAATTACCTATAGGTGGCAGGGGGTTGGTTATTGATGTAAGCTGGATCTAGAAAAGGGATGGTTCTAGTTAGAATCCTTAAATGATTCATGTATATATTTCATAGAATGGTGAAATCAAAGTAGGCGATAAAATAGTCGAAAGACACAGAAATAATGGTATCATTTCCCAAATTTTGCCTAGCCAAGATATGCCTTATTTATAAGATGGAAGATCCGTTAATATGGTTGTTAACCTATCAGGAGTACCTTCACGAATGAATGTAGGACAAATATTTAAAAGTTCACTAGGGTTAGTGGGAGATCTTTTTTTACTAAATACAACAATTGGGCTTAAATTCTTTCCATACTATATAGTTGATCTACCACTATTTTGCTTTGCACATTCTGGATAAGTGCACATCCTCATAGTGTGAGAGGCAAAAAAGATCAATGAAATACTAGAGCGCGATCTAGCTGATCTACCTAAAAGTCCTTGATTTCTTATCCACGAATCTCTTCATCTTCGATGCAACCTTCTTTATGTAAGAGTGGGTGGTGTTGGTATATTCTTCCTAAGTATTTGCCAAGTGATATACTCAAGGACTTATTCCTTTGTAAGAACTCACCAAAGTATGAGGAGTATGTGGTTCTTGCCACATTTCTAAATCAAAAGGTTTACGCCCCATAGTTTCACTCCTTTGAAACTTATAGGAGAATTTTTGCATATTAAGAAGCCTAGCCCAATCCCGCTGGCTTGCACTTACAAATTACCTCAAGTAAGACTTAAGTATGGCATTTACCTGGCCAGCTGGAAATCATGGAGAAGTGCAACTCCAAACCCAAGAGTGAAAACAGTTCTATTAGAAATTGACCCGTAAAGAGCGGGTCTCGGTCACTTACGATGGTCCGTGGTAGTCCCCAATACTTTACCACATTCTTAATAAAGAAAATAGTTTCTTTTTCTATATTTAAATCCGGTGATGTAGGAAGGAAGGTTGCATACTTCGATAATATATCAATCATAACCATAACTAAATTAGACAATGGTAGTGTCGAGGTGAATTCCATCATGATACTATCCCATGCTCTCTCCGCCACTGGTAGAGGTTCCGAAATTCCACTGGGCTCCTTGTTCTCCAATTTGTCTTGTTGGAAAATAAGATAAGTCCTTACGTAGCCTTTGATCTTCTCTCTTATTTGTGGCCAATAATATGCCGACTCAGAGAGTGCTCGCGTGCCTTGTTACCCCAGATGACCAGCCCACTTTGTTTCATGACACTCCTTTTAGATTAGTGTGCCTTAAGTTCCCCTATTTAGGCATATAGAGGCATCCTACAAGTCTTCAAAGGATCTTTGGCAGCTCTCTATCCGCTCCCAAGGATGGTTCTTCATCTGGTGTAGTAATGGAGGAATACCCATTTATAAATAAATGAATAATAGTAGTTAATGAGCCCTAGAAATGACAATGACTCAATCAAGAAAGTACGCAACACACCAAAATGGTTGTCACCTGCTGTACAAGAATTTGGTTCAGCTTCAAGTGTGGTACTATGAGGGAAAAGGGTAGCAATCCTTTATTTCTAGAAAAGACCTTTTATTAGATTCTCCCCAATTGAGAACACACCTCCAATTAAGTATGTACAAATTTAAGCTATAACAGCAACATCAGAGAGAGTAATTTGGGATGGATATTTCGTAACTTGAATTTGAACCTTATGTATTTTGCTTCACTCAAGTTAAGGTAAGAAAAAGAGAGATCTACTAGACAGTACAAGGACTATAAGGGATCAAACAAAACTAGCTTATTAAACAAAACTCAGACTCAGACTAGAGATAACAAATGACTTATGGTACTAGACCTCTAGATGTAACACTAGATATAAGAAAAAAGCCTTCTCCCATCGGTAGTTGAAAGTAGAACTAAAACTGGATATAACTGAAAGAAAGGGTATATAGGTATGATAGGAGGGTACGATTAAGCAGCTAAGCGAAGGCTCTCCCTTTCGCTTCATGGTCTTGTGTAAAGCCTTTTTACCTATCTATTATTTTTTTATCTTTATTCAAATTAAGCAGATACAAAGAATGAAAAGGAATGTCTTATAATGCCCTTACTCTAATTCAAAATCCATCTCTTTGTTTTGAATCTAATTCCTCTCCCTTTATTTCGCGACCCACTTGTAAATTCTTGGTGTAATACTCACGCGTAATTGATTAGTATCAGAATTTCTCACTCATTAGATGTGATCAGTCTCATCCATGTCAGAATTAGGAATTCCTCTTCGAAGTCATCCTAGAATGGGCGAGATGGCAAAGAACAAGAAGAAAACTAAAGGATAAATTTGTTCAATAGTAACAAAGGGTTCCTCTGCAGGTTGACGTACGATCAAACCTAGTAGTAAGAAATACACCAAAAGAAACCAAAATAGTCCTTGATGAATTGGGAAAAAACATTAACTACATACATTCATACTTTTTAAAAATCGGTAAAGCCAATAGACATATAAAAACTGGTGCTATTGCATATACACCACCCGATTGGTCAGGCATACTATGAAGGATGGCATGGGTCAGTAGGAAATACCATTATGTCACAATATGTGGTGGGGTGGACATCAAATTAGTAGGTATATAATTATCGGGGTACCCCAAGACATTAGGAGCATAAAAAATCTAAATAGAAAAAAGTTATTAAAAGCTACCCAATATACTAAACCCTTTACATAAAAATAAAGGTAATAAGAAATTTTATCCATCTCTGAATGTACACACAATGGATTATTAGATCCATATTGATGAAATGCAACCAAATGAAAAAGAGTGGCGCATACTAAAATAAAGGGGAGTAAATGATGAAGACTAAAAAAATGATTTAAGGTGGCATTCCTCATGGAGAACCCACCACAAAGCGAAGTCATTATGGTATCTCCTACTAAAGGTATGGAACTAGCTAAGATTGTAATTACTGTAGCCCCCAAAAGCTCATCTGACCCAAAGGTAGTATATATCCTATAAAGGTTGTCAGAATCATTAATAGAAGATTACAACTCCGAGACACTTAATAAATTCCCTAGGACAGCTATAACTGGCATGATATAGACCATGAAAAATATAAAGGTAAACCATAATGAAAAATACCATTATAATACATATAATAGAGAAACTAGCCCCCTTCAATATCTCTCATAATATGTTCTACACCGTTAAAAGCTAGATCTACACTAGGTGTGTAATGCATAGATAAAAAAATGCTAGTCACTATCTGAATGAATAAACAAACACCAGCTAAGGAACCGATCCCCCACCACTAACAAAGATTGCTCAGGGTTGGATAATCTATCAAATGTTGATTAATTATGGAGTATATAGGTTGTTTAAGAAGAGAGACTCATTGGTTCCTTATAATTATTTATTTTTTTCTATTTTCTATTGTGACAACTCTTGTTCCCCCACTTTTTAGCATTCTCGGTCCTTACTATGTATTAAAATATGAGTACCCTTTCTTCCACTTTCAAATGATGAAAGAGGTATACAACGAAAAAAATATCAAATGGGTCAGATCACCCTGGGTTATTGAAAAGTCATTCGACTTGTTGGTCACTGAATAAGAGTTATTTTTAGTGCTTTCCCTTCTCTCCAACACTCTTAGACTGATTATCTTATTGTAACAAAGCAAGCATAGGAATAAATCTAATGGAAATTTTGGTCTCTATCCACTTTTTAGATTATTCTTCCCTTCTCTGTGAAACAGGGCAAAAAAGGTATATGGGAGAAATAATTCTTAAAGGAGAGAAGATTTAGTCAACCAAGCGGGACAGAGTGCGACCCCTATGTAATTGTGGATTCTCGCACATCTCTTGGGGTCCATCTTATCTAAAAAATTTTCCTCTTCCATTAGCATATCAAAATTAAAATACGATAAATCAGCCTCAGGAAAAATATGCCCCTTTCTTTGATTGAATTTGGCTTTGTTGTGCCCTGAATCAACAAAAAGTCTTATTAATTTGATTCATCCTATTGCATTTATTTGGGCAAGAGGGAGGCTTTGATTCACTTAGGCTACATATTTTTTTGTTGGTTGATTTTTCAAATTGAAAAAAATTAGGTCCAGACCCACAAATGAATAGGAAATGAGGTGAGGGTCCTTCATTAAAAAGGGTAAAAAGGGTGGGTCTTTGTTTACGGGGGACGCCTTGCGCAACTTTAGAAAGAAGAGAATGAATTTATGAAATTATCTCCAGCCTTTTCTATCAATCTTTAGAAGTAGGGTGAGAAAAAATCAATATGATATTTGTGTTGTTTTTTCCAATGAAACATTGCACTTTTCTTCTTTCTCATTCGGAAGGCTCAGCCTCACACCTTGACTTCTATGATGGGAACAACCTCCAAACTCTAGTGCTCTAATGAACAACATTTCTGTACCTTACTATATTTAGTATAGTAGTCGATCCTTTGGATGTTATATTCATAATTTAACATCTTACGATTCTCCCACAGGCTATCTATTTCGATCGATTGAGATGTCTTCCCATTTTTTACCTCTTCGGTCCCTACTTATGAGGGCCTTATCTATTTGTTAACTAGAATGCCTCTTGCTTTATTTTATATCATGATATTCAATTCCTTAATTGTAGGGGGTTAGGATTATAGAGTCCTGGACACTGTTAGAAATGATTCTAATCCATTGGCAAGGGAAGGAGCATATGGGAGATAAGGCAAAAGATAGGGGTAGGACCCCAAGTTTTGATGTGAAAGGCAGTTATTTCGGTCACGGATCAAAGATTGATTACACGGAAATGATGGATAGGATAAATGGAATAGTGGACAGGTAGTTCTTGAAAAGAAAAAATAGATATTTTTGAATCCCAAGGGCGAGTTCCCTAGGAGATCCCAATAGTTGATGGAATATTCGAAAGATCACAAAAAGGATTTATACCCACCTAGGGCTTCTTCCACGACTCACTTCAATGTGAAGAAGGGGCCATGAGCGCAAGGCATTTTGATTTCCAATTTTCAAAATAAAGAGAGGGGTTGGCCGGTATGGATCTATGTCATATTTCATACGTGTAAGTATATTAAATAAGAAAAGAAACCCAATACAAATACTGAATCAAGAAGCAACCTACCAAGAAACTAATGAACTCTTTCGTATCAAAGAAAAATAGGCCTTCCCCACACGGACTCAGTCTTGCTTCCATTGCCTTAGCCATTGCTATTCCTCGTCTTTCCTTTTTCAGGCTAGGTAACTGAGATACCACTCAAAAGGAAAAAACAAAGTCTTGGGTTTAGTTTAAAAGTCGATTCACATTAATAAGGGGCAGGGAACCAATAAGAAGCATTTTTGGGCCTATCAAATAAACTATAGGTTTCTCTTTCCATGTGATAGGGAGTAAAATACATTTTCATTGACATCTTGATTTTTGATTCATTTATTTAACAAAAATAATGGTAAGTATAAACAACCCCAACATTATTAAACCATGAGAAAGTCTGATTGGGATTCCCAATAACAATAGAACGGGCATCTATGGGGCAGAAACAAATAAAACAAGGGTGGTTGAGACAGTGTAGTCCATTTTCACAAGAGTATAAAGCTAAAAATTAAAGAAATCTATTTCTTGTGAGAGGGAGAAAGCTAAGGAAGACAGTTTCAAAGGGCGGCAGGAAGGATAAATAAGGTGTGCAAGGAAGGCGCAAAGAAGGTAGCATGGCTACTAGCGGCGAGACTTCATGCTTGAATTTCATAAATGTGTGAAGAAAGAATAATTGAGATTCAATCAAATAAGGTGAGGACCTTTAGTATTTACAAAGTAAACGGTCTCACCGAGAACTAGACAAGCATCTAGATATAAATTCTCAGTCCCTAGCCCATAATTCTTAGTCCACTCATCATAGTTCCAGGCTCGTAGGAATGACTTTCTTTATTCTCTAATTATTGGGAGAGGTTTTCTAATTTGGTCGTCCAAAAATACATTTCATCAAAAAGAAAGAAAAACATAAGTGAGCAACCCTGGAAATAAAATGTTTGTTCCGATAACGGGAAAGTTTATCCTTCTGATCTTAGTTGTAGACCCCCGGTCAAACTAGAGCGTAAGGGCTCTTTTTATTTTACATGAGTCCTGGCTTCTTTCTAATGGGCAGATGACATTTCTTGCCTGGTGAATCAGCATGTTCTAATAAGTGTTGTTTGGTATGAGTATCTTTTTCATATTTGTTACAGTCCAATCAAGGATAAATAAGGTCCAACAACGTACTATATGTATATTTGATTCACCGTTAGTAGTGAGAGGATTGGTTCTCTCATACTAGTGAACTGGGATATATACACTGGAGAAAGAGAGTACTGGCTCACCACTATAGATATAGGTGTTCCCATGAAATGAACCAGTGCCACATTCTACTAGGATACTGGATGGAGTTGGTCTCACCGTACTAACAAGAGTTCCAGCTTGATGAATGACCCATTACCTCTTTATGTCCAAGTACCATCCACTTGTGAACACAACAACCTACACACTGTAATTAAGTAAGAGTTACAATATTCACTAAGCGTCCTTTCAATTATCTCTATAATAAGGAAGACATAGTGCTTGTTAATGGCCATGATTCCAATATGGCCTTCTGACATTTTTCCAATGAATAGCTTGATTTATGTACATCTTAATCATGGCTACTAATCGATCGGTCATACTGGTAAGCGACATTTGTTCAGTTGTCCTATTCAGATGGATCAGATAGTTCATACTTGAAACATGCTTCAAGTCTAGCTTTGATACATTTACTGCAATCAGAAAATTCCTCCTTAATTGCTGTAATTCCATGCTAGCAAGTTAGTTTAATGTCGACTTGTGGAAAAGTTACATCAATATACACAAATTAAAATTGGAACTGGAACTTGAAAATTAACTTAGACTAACCTAAATAGAGTTGTGGACAACATGAATTCATGAAATACCGCATTTGATTCATTTCACTAATGAAAATGAGTAAAGTTACCTAATGTGACACACTATATACATTAGTAGAGATTACTATGGATTGGAACTTTAGCACTCCCTCTTGCTTGTTATTTTTATGGACAGATGAACAGAGCAAAATGACTTCTTATTATGTTGTGCCTAGTAGTATTCAAGGCATTGACATTGAAAGAAGTCCTTCATACTGATACAGGGAAGGAAAGAGATTAACAGTTGTCTAATCTATTACTCAAAATTTAACTAATACACAGGGAAGGAAATAGATTGATACTTATACTGATATTGAGATGAAAGAGCACTGGATAAAGACTATAGGGTCTTATCCCTGCTTCAACCAAGTGATAGGGAGACAACATTGTAGCATAAAATGAGCTAATGCGAAGTGCTCTCTTTGTTTGCTGCTCCTCTTTTTCCAAAGCATTGAATAAATAAATAAGAGTTACCCTAGAAAAGGAAGCAATCTCTGTTATTTTACTTATACTTTACTCTCAACATTGAGAATTTCATCTTATATCAGAGTAGGGAAAATGTTGATGCTGGTAATTATATACGTAGTAATGAATGCCCGACAATTCTAGTGGAGAAATCCTTTGGTTAGGAACATAACACATCTATTCTTTTTACCGAAGTAAGGTTGACTGTGGACAATAGTTATACGTCCGCCAGTAGTCAAAATTTAGAAAATATACAAATTCAATTAGACTATTCATGTCTTGATTGGTAACTAATCAACTTTAGGTAGAAGCATAGTAACAAAAAGAAGTCAGCCATGAGGGTCTTCTAACTGAAGACCGGTAATTCAATCAATAACCATAGTTACTAGACTAGCTCTTAAATTTACAGTGATAGTATCTGTTGGTGTATCTTATATGTTTGATCTTAATGCCATTGAATAGGGGATCTTAATGCTTCCTTGGAGAGTGCAAATCCTTACACGGTAAATTAATAACATTGGATTTAGTTCTTTCTTTGTTTCTTTGTTTCATGGGTTGGTTTGGCCTTTTTCATAGATATAGGAAAGAGCAATTTAAGTGTGTCATGTACAACCTTGGCATTCATCTTGTTATTGTTAAGAATATTTTTGAATACTTTGTTGACACACTTCCTCATAGTTTCTTTACTACTCCACTCATTCATTTCATTTCAGACTTACTACATATTCGGCTGCAGATTAAGGGGGAAAGACATTAATTGGGAAAGGGGCCTCTTCTGCCTACATCCTATTCGTTACTCACCTGGCTGACTACGGCACTGAGTTTTTTGTTATATGAGGACTCTTTACGCATTAAGACTTTCCTTGAAAAAAGTGGAAACCTTGCTTCTACTTTTATCATAGATAGTTATTATGAGTAGGAAATATTGTCAAGAAATAAAATGAATTTTCCAATAGTAATAAGTTAATTGATTTAGTACGTTTAGCTTGGAACTAGGAAACTTTACCTGATGACCTAAGAAGAAAAAGTCCAACCTTACAATTTTTTCTCTGATTTAAATCTTTTTCCTTAACCACATCATTGAGGAATTGAACCTCTTCCAAGTTTTTTAAAACTCTAATCCATTTGATATATGCCATCCTTCCCCTTTTCCTTCCTCTATTAGTTTAGCTACAATATTTTCAAATGTAGAAAGCAGTTCCTCTATGGGAAATTAGAACTGTCGAAGTAGGATGTGGCTTGAAAATAGGAAGATAAGGCGTTAGTGGACAGACTTGACAGGACCCTTCTTTGCTCTATCTAACTCGGCATGTGCTTCTTCCGGCCTTATAAGAACATATTCAGAAATGTGCACTAGTCATATTGGTACTAGAATCCCCCAGAGCAGGCTTGGAATACTATGAGCCCCACCTTTTGCGTGCAAGCCAATGACGTAGATGCACAAATGTACTTCGCGCTACAACCATCTCCTTTTTATAGGTTTTATGGACTGATGCCAGCTGCTTCATCTACGAAAAAAGAATCATAGATATACCGGTCATTAGAAGGAAAAACTACCATAAAAAGATTCTTCGTGTATCATCTGTAGCAAAACTACGAACGGAGCTAGCATTTTGAACCGTATTGAAAAGGCTTCTAAGACATAGTATGGAAAATTAACATTATTAAGAAATGAGGTCCAAGAATAAAGTAGGGTTAGAGTTACTGAATGAATACGAGATGTGACTAATACCCGAGGAACAAAAGCCCTGTCCAAAGCGAAGAGAAGCCGAAAAAGTGTTGCCGAAGCAGCATAAGTAGGCTTCTATTACTATGTAACAATAAAACAGGATAACATTTTGCACCCACATATTTGAATTTAAGGGTAAAAAACTCACTTGTTAGATAGGATGCGACGCATCCAACATAGAAAATAGTGATCCATTCTTTTTGGCGGCATCATTCCACATTGGTGGTGAGTGGAGTGCCATAATCCCATTCATTATCTTTTATCTACTTAAGATAAATCCCATAGCACTGGAGACATCTCCATCATAAATTCAAGGAGGATGTATAGCTGATATAGTATCTTATAGAATAAGAATTGATTTTGCAAGTGGTTTAGTACAAAAAATAGAAATTTCAAACAAAAGGGTCGGAACTCACTAATAGTAAAGAGGAGAAAAATGATATAATTCCAAGAGCTCTGTGAATCCATTGTTCATCGATAGACAAAAATCTCTATTTCTTATCTTATTCCAGATGCAACATCCTTTTTGCTTCTCGTGAACCACGAGAGTGCCTACCGGCCAAAAGAGCAAAGCTCATTTTTCTTTAGGGTAAAACGACGCAAATAAAGGGCTAGCCCATAAAAGTATAGTTCCTTTGCAAACAAAGTTCAAAATCAACAAGGGTTCGTAGAACAAAGGGAGTGTACAACTAGTATTTCATTCCACTTTTTTTTTGTAATTAGTGAGAGATAGAATGAAGTTCTTCACGAAGTTCGATATAAAAGAATAAACAAAACTTTCTCTATGACCTCTTCTACTTATAGACAAGTGGCTAAATGCTCCTTATTTTGAGACATGGCTTAGGAGCTGAACATACTAATAAATAAGGAATCTGTAAAAACATTGGATCCAACACCAGGATAAAATACTACCCTCACGATTAGACCATGTCCTTGAGATTTGATAAAAGAAAGGTGCATTAGCATTTTATATGTTGTAATTGGGTAAGTTATTAGGAATATGAGGACACGAAAGACCAAGGAAAGAAAGAAGAATACACCAAAATAAAGTGTTATACCAAACATTGGTGGTTGTTTCTTATTGCAAGTTAATGCAACGAAAAGACCCAGAAATAATGAATAATGAAATAATTATTCTATTCACATTTTGTGCTCATTTCCAAATTTTAAATTATTATTCCCATCATCTGGTAACCACAGGATGATCCACAAGAAAAGTGGCAGGATTCAAACCCATGGTCAGCCTGCCCCTGACCTGCTTGGTAGGGTGGATGGGTTAGCACCCCTCGTTGCCTCTATACTCAAAGTAGATATGCTGTACTACCCAATACCTAATCTTGTCTCCCCTGCTCCTCTTCTTGATATTCTATTACCAATCATGAGTAACACCAGTCTGGCCGCACCTAACTTAACAAAAACTATTTTTCTTATTACCAAACAAGGATCAGCTTCTTACATCTCGAGTGATAGGTCCACCATCCCTACCAACATTTTCTTTGAAATAGGGGCACCAAAGCTTAACCAACCTAGTAAGGGAGCTTAGGGATAGAGGGTTTTCTGAGGGTGAGAATGTTTCCAGGTTGGATTTACTTAGATTAAATAGTACTAGTTGGGTAGATAGAGGAGGTGAAATGTAACCTTTACATCGATCTTCTTTAGCAGGATGGGTCACTTGAGTTTTACAAAAAAAACAAGCGGTGGTTTTTTTCCTTGGCTTATTTAACTAACGTATCCCCATTCCTCATTTGATGATTCCCAGTAGAGAAAGCCTACAATATTTATGTGGATTGAAAGAAAATTAGGGATGGACATAGATCTTTATTCCTATCTAGAGTGTTGGAAATACATTTTTGTTTTTTATATTTAGGATTTTCCAATCATTGGAAGTAATCTTCATTGGCACAAGTATCTTCTCATAGAAACCTCCACTACGATAGAAACAGATAATGACTTTATGAATGTTTTGAGTAGTGCGAGATAGGCTAATCCCCAACCTACTCTGGAATAGGTAAATCGCTGGAGACAAGAATGAATGAATCTAGTTTTGAGAACATACCTTACTCTAATAGGGGCATAGAGTTTCTAAGAGAAAGTAACTGCAACTATATATGTAATATCCTCACTGTCATCTAGGCAGGTCCACTATAAATCCTACTGGCCAACTAGAAAGTCCTTAAGAATAAGAAAGACGACTAAAAGTCTATTCTATAATCGAGTCTTGTCGTCTAGTCAAGGGGAGTACAACAACTTTAAAAATAGAGGTCTTGCCTGGTACCTAGATCTAAAAGAGTTTTCTTTAAGCGAGCGGTCTTTCTATTTTTTTGGGTTGCATGCCTAAATAAATGCTTTTTGTAGTTTGAGATGGATTGATCTAAGCTATCATGCCTCCTCCTTGTACCAGTTAATATTGGGGCAGTGCTTAAGAGGAGTTTTCTCCTGCCTCAGACAGCTTTCAAGGTTCCCATCGATTACAGAGGATTCTACCACTAAACTTGCTTATGATTCTCTTTGATCGAGTTTTATTTCTATAAATAAAATTGGTTCAGAAAACATTCAATTGGCTTCAATCGAGATTTCCTTGACTTCTTAGGCATATAAGGAACTGACCTAACATCTTTTCAATCGAAATCCCAATCAAAGATAATTTCTACCATGGCCAGGATCTTAAAGAGAGGATTCACTTTCAAAAATTCCAAGTGACATGATTCCTCCTTCAAAATCTAGAGTTGAATGATTGAAATCTTCTTTAGTTTTAGTCTAAGAGATCAAATCGAAGTCATCAATTAAACCATTCAAATGGTCTCCCCTAAAATTGTCCTCTTATCCAATAAAACGAACCTCAATACCACATTCATAAAAAATATATGGCTATCTCTCTAGGTTTCAAAAACTCTTTAGATCATTTTATTCGTTCTTGAAAAATGACCCCATCGGTCTGCTCTTTTCAATGGACATTCTTAGTCATCCTTCGAGGGTGCCATAGATAAGATCATGAACTCTTTCAGACCCTTAGTTTTACTTGGTTGGGGCAGAGCTCCAGCTTTCCTTTCATCAAATATCAAAAACCTTAGAGGTGCCTAACCTGCTGAAATCCCAGCAAAGAGAATCATTATATGTGTTACATCTTTGAATTCCAGAGAGGGCTTTCCTCTTATCTCTCAAATTATACGCATTGAAGTGATCGAGAGAAAGTAAGAAAACTATTGCACACGCCCCTAATTTACCTTTACTAATATAATAAAAGGTAAGGAAAAAGCAAGAGTGAAGCTACGAGATAAAAATAGGTGTGCCTCTCTTTTAAGAGAATATGATACCATCCCCTATTTTTGGCGAACTTATTTGATGAGCTAAGTCTACGCACCATATAAGTCAAAAGCTAACCTAATACCTACAAAATAAAGTTCTAAATCCGTCCCTCTTTTTCTAGTATTTGACTAATAGGGCTAATGAACGACCCTTTGATCTATGTCATTCCATGTTTAGCCATGTCTTATTAGAAGTCTAAAACGAGTAGAACAATGAGCTTTTGAAGGAAAAAGGCGGGTTGAATGTGGGGGTTTGTTATTATTTTGCTGGACGTGTTTGAATTAACTACTCCCAATTGTATCTCTTTGTAGATGAAGGAAAAGATTGGCAATTTGCCTTTTTTCAGAGCTACCGCCCCAATAAAAAGAAGATTCTTATGGTAGACCTTGTCCTTGGTAAAATATATAGTGAAATAACTTTCCCTATTCTTTCCCTGGGTTCTACTACTAAGAAGGGTTTTCACTTCTCCAAATATCCTATATACATAGGCAGTAATAGAAGAAGGGGTCATATTAGTCTCGATGGTAGCAAGAGTAAGAATACAAGTTCTAATTCTACCACAACATATATAGTAAGAAAAATCATACAAAAATACATAAAAGGGTATGAGATAATCAAAACAGATGCGTCGGATGGGCATCAAGTGGTTGATATTATCTCTCCTGAACCAGAACTTCTTGTTTCTGAGGGTGCATAACCAATCTAGTAAGGCTTTCTTGCTAGATCTCTCCTAATAGACTCCTTTTTGTAGGTGTTCCAGAAAATGCCAATCATAAGCATAAGAAAGCTCAATCGGAGGTTGCTTTCCTTTCTTTCAGAACCTATTTCCTCTATTGATAGAGCTAAAGTAGTAATTAATTTATCCACCCTTCT
This sequence comes from Capsicum chinense, assembly GCA_026120095.1. Lineage (NCBI taxonomy): Eukaryota > Viridiplantae > Streptophyta > Magnoliopsida > Solanales > Solanaceae > Capsicum > Capsicum chinense. The sequence continues at coordinate 61,133,108 of JAPEIP010000008.1, read as the reverse complement.
ATGAACTAAAAACTGACCCACTCACACTCTTTTTATGGGCTTCAGGAATAAGTATCATGCTGATTCAACGAGCAGGGCCTATCCGTTTATCAAAATACCAATTCCTTTACTCAACTAAAGGTGAGCGAGCAATAACGCTAGTAAGGATTTGGAGAGTTCCAGCTACTAGAAAGACAGAAGGTATGGGCTTAGGTTACCTTACCTATTAAGTCTTTGATGTGTTCCATTCCACACATCTATTATGTCAACCAATAAAGCCATCTATATGATAGGAGAAGGAGAGGGAGAATCAACATCTTCAATATTGAGAACTTTTTCTTATATTCAAGAAGCTCTAATCACCTTTAAGTCCAACAATTGTTGTTGCTCGATGGCTAGTGACAATTTTTTTATTTATATTCTTAACTTCTGCTGGGTTTGGAAATAAACTCTCACTCTGTTTAAGCAGTTGACCTTTTTTATCTAAAGCTGAATTCCAAGTAGGTTCAATGTTTGCCCAATTTTGAGGACCCTTTCCCCGCTATTTGGCCCCAACACTCCAAACTAAGCCTAAAAAATCTTCTTTTTCCTTGGGAATTCACCCTAACAAACTTATTTAATAAAGAAAATAATTCAGGTATAGAATGACAGTCAAATTATGGTATGGTAGCTTTTGTGTTGCTAGTTTGCCTTTCTTCTCTACGAGAAAAGGAAGTTACAAACTAAAACTATTAGCTGAAACTACATTTATAGAACACTAATGTTAAGAATGATATGGAAGAAGGATGGAAAAATCAATAATTCCTGCAACAACATATTAGGTGCTCTTTCTACTAGTTCTAATTGTTGTTTTAGTTCAATTCATCATATGAGGAGTCGGCCACTCTATGATTCTAGTCAGCTATTAGTTCAAAAATTTCTCTTTCTTTCTTTTCTATTTGTCGATCTCTGGCACCCCGATTTGTTAGTCTTTCTATTTTTTCCTCTAGGAAGTATATTTCTTCTTATAACAATCTGCTAGCACGACCCTTTCATTTTGTTTATCTTATAGGATCCTTTCGATTTCCAGTTGAGCTTGAGCTTCCACTTTACCAGCTGGTACTTCTTCTTCTACCATTGACAGTGGCTACATCTGCAAGGCTGTAATCTATTCACCTATACCATCCATTATCTTATAGGTTGTATCTTGGGAACACCCTAACTCTTGATCTCAGACCTGTGCTTTTTAGGTTTTTTGACTACTAAGATTTTCGCTTATATTCCCTAGGATTAGTTTGGATATAGTAATATAGAGAGTGATATCTTTGGGTGTAGCGTGCTGATATTCCACCTTACCCTATGTATATGATCTCTATTACTCAGATAGAGTGTAGTCCTTACTTAAGAAGATCGATAGCGTACACCTACATGAGATGCCCGCCCTTTGCAGTAGTTTGTAATAAACATCGGATCTTGCAAAGGAGGGAGCATGATTATATTTTTCCTAATGAATGAATTCCTCTCAAATGAGTAAAAGGCCTTTGCACAACAATGGAATCTAGGATACGAACTAAGATATCTCGTTCAAAATTATGCTATTCAATAGTGCCTTCCTCATAAGAAATTTCCATAGGGGCATCGCGACTTCTGACCTTTTGATCTTTCCTAGGTAGAACTGCAAAGCCCACAATTCTTTTTTATGAATTCCATTCTCTAACTAAGAAAAACAGTCTACTTATATACTATAGCTTCGCTAATGAGATAAGGTAGTTGGCTTACTTACTTCTTAAAGGACAGGTAGTGAACTGATTATTCTTCTTAGAGAGAAGAAGATGACATTAATTTGATGAGAAATAAAATGGACTATCAAAATTTTGAGTGGCTGAAGCTGAAGCAGCTACTTTCAAAGTAACAAAAAGAAAAGCAACCACTATAGTGGGCGAGTCAGAGTCGAAAAGAGGATTCTTCTCTACTTTCTCTCATTCAAAATCGTTCATGATATTTTTAATTTAATTGGATCCTACGTGATAAAATAAATAAGAACCCATTTTCTTTCTTTTTTGGTTACCTTCCATGCATATGTATTAGGCCAAATCAATTTGATTTTTAAAATGGATTACCAATCCTTAAATTTTTGAGGATTCCTTCATTAGTCATTGGGAATAACTAATTTTTGAAATATTTTTGACCTTGGTTTCATAGAAGCAAGTTAGAAAGATTGAGAAATAGAGCCATATGATTTAATTCGTTCTCAATAGGCACGAAATGATCATCTTAGGGTGATTCTTTTGTTGACGTATGCTCTTATTACACTCAGTCTCTGAAGGATAATAACAAGCTATATACTATCTACATCGAGAATTCATGTATTGTATATGTCATTAGTATGATTCTTCGTAGGAACTACCCATAATAACAAACTTGCAAAATAGATCTGTTTATCATAAAGAGATTTATCGTTCTTGACCTTGCTTTATCTTAATTGTTATTTGAACAAGTAAAAGTTTTGTGTTGGTTGGCGTGGGGGTAGAATTTCTCATCTACATATCCATAAAGATTTGAGAAATCCAAAAATATTTGAGATAGACAAGGAGGTATGAATTTGTCGAATGAACTGCACTTCTTCGTATATGTTAGATGTCCATTGATGAGAAGGGGCTAGGGAATGCTTGAACCAAATTCCTATGGTAATGAATATGAGTGGAATCAAAATTCCTGGGGATTTGTACATTTTTGTATTTATAAGACCTTTTACTATATCTTGAAGATTAATCTCTCCCCGGGATGAACCATATAGCCTAGAGAAACCATGAACCAAAATAGAAAAACTTGCCCCACCCATGAATAAATACTTCATAGTAGACTCATTAGACCATACATCTTTCTTGGTATATCCAGATAATAGGTAAGAGCATTAATTGAAATATTCTTGGGATACAAAGTTCGTTATTAAATCTTTAGTACTGCATAAAAACATTCCCCCTAGAGTAGAAGTTAATACAAATAAGTGAAACTCTGTTATTTCCATTTTTGTACATTCAATGTACTCTACGGATAGAGAAATACATAGAGTTGAACATAGTAAAATAAGAAATTGAAAGATTTTGATTAAATAATAAATTTCCTAAAAAGCTAATCATAGGTTCTTCTATCCATCGGAACAACGGGGCAATTATGCTCATTACTAAACTTGTTGAAGAGATTAAATATAAACAAGGTATATCTTTTTTATCAAAGATTGAATCGATCATCAAAAGAAGAATTAGGCAAAAAAATTAGGATACATTCTGGGAAAATCAAACTTCCATTGAAGAAAAGCAAATGAAAGGCTTTCATCAAAATTCTCATAGACTCTAGACTAAAGTTTTCATTCTGTACATGCCAGATCATGAATTAGTAACTACTTCCAATTAAAAAATCCCAATTGTGTCGAACTTTCCATTTTTGGAATAGTTATGAAATCTCCATCAATAGGATCAAACCTTACTGCATAGTATTTACCTGAGGTTCCTATTTAAGAAAGAACCCGAGAGGGCTTAGTTGGTCTATGATTTATGTTTCATATTTTGTTTCCAGTTTCTTTATTTTGATAAATCTATTGATGAATTCTGAATCTTTCTTTTTTTCTTGATTCTTTTCCAATCAACATGTATAGATCCTGTTCATGGATTAACAAAAATGTGCAAAAGATCTATTTCCCTCTGTCATTCTATGAGTCTCTTCCTTTTTGCATATGACATCGTAACTCTCTTTGGCAGTATCCACTAATTCAGGACTGAATTTTAAAACCATATTTTGACATAAAAATTTTTGGGATGCCGCTAATAGACAATGAATGGAATGTGCTTTTCCTTGTGTGGATCCTATTTCAATGGGAATATGATGAGTCGATTCACTTACACGTCTTTCTTTTACTATTATACCAGGATTTACTGCATGTATTCCTTGTCCTTGACGTGAAAAAGGTTGTGGATTTCTCTTTGTCCTTTGTTGAATCTTTTTCATGGCTCGATAAAAAGATAAGCCAATGTTTTTTTTGTGTTCCAGAATAGGGTTAACCAAAAAATTTGAACTTATTAATTATGATAAATTTAATCAAACTATTCTCGACATGACATGAGCATGAAAGGGGTTAAATAATCCATTTTTATTTTATAAGGGTTAAAATCACTTATTTGGACTTTTTTACCCCCGACCTACACAAGTGGTTTCCCATATTTTGAAAAGTTCTGTTAGGTTCTTAGTAGAAATCATCGACCTTTTCTTATTTTACTTTAGACAACTTTTTGTCTCCTTGATAGCTTGAAGTTCTCCAAATTTATAAAAGGTTGGAGGACTTTGCACCATTAATTCTGATGTGGTTGGAATCTATTCAACAACCCAAGGACGTGGAAAACATCTTTTGTTCTTTCCACTGCTTGAAGTGATTGTTGCGACCATGAAGAAATGAAAAATCCCAACTATGAATAGATAAGAGCCAAAACATCTAAGGGCATTCTATCCAGCGTATGCATCTGGATAATTTGGAATACGATGTGGCATACCCAAAATCCCTAAGAAATGCATGGAAAAAATAGTCATATTAACACCACAAAAAGTGATCCAAACATAGATTTGATCTAACGTTTTAGGGTATGTCCGACCAAAGATTTTACTTACCCAATAGTGAAATCCTACAAATAAAGCAACAATGTCTCCCTTAGAAAGTACATAATGGAAATGTACAACCACGTAATAAGTATCATGTAGAGCAATATCTAGGCCAAAATTTGCCAAAACTATTCCAGTGAGTCCTCATGTGGTGAATAAAAAGATGAACCTTACAACCTCATGTGGTGAATAAAAAGATGAACCTTACAAAAAATAACATGGGTTTTTGTATTGTATCAAACACCCTCCCCCCACATGGTAGTGATCCAACTACAGATTTTAATTCCAGTGGGGACAACTATGATCATGGTAGCTACGGTGAAGTACGAATGGGTATCAATGTCTAAGAGTGAAGTAAACATATGATTAGCCAAAACAAAAAATTAAAGAACACTTATACTATTCATGGCATAAACCATGCCTAGATACCCGAAAACTGATTTCCCAAAAAAAGTTAAAACGATATGACTTATGTTACAAGATCCAGGTAGAATGGGAATTTACACCTTTGGATAACCGAAGAACCAAAAGAGATGCTAGTATAATATAAGGTCTCCCCCTCCAGCGGGATCATAAAAGGTTGTATTAAAGTTTTGATCGATTAATAACATAGTAATTGCCCCTTCGAGTACAGAAAGTGATAAAAAATGGGAATATTGTCACTAGAATGGACCATACAAATAGAGGTGATCTATTCATAGTTATTCTAGGTCCACTCATACTGAATATAGTTGTTATAAAATTAATAAAACCTAAAATAGATAACACTAGATAGATGAATACTAGAAATTTCTAATCAACTGCTCCTCCGGAATGGTTAGTAATACTACTTAAGGGAGGCTAGGCTATCCACCTAATGTCGCTACCCACTTTTACAATGGCTGAGCTTAATATAAGAAAGAGATTTGGAGGCAACAAATATAATGAAATATTATTTAATCGTGGAAATGTCATGTCAGATGCACCTATTAAAATTGGAACAAACAAATTACCTGATGTAGCTATCATCACCCACATAACTATTAAAAGGATTATTTAAAAAGTGTGAGCTATTATTAAAACATTATAAACTTAACAATTCCCACCAAGAATTTAATCGATGGGTCATGCTAATTCCATATGAATTAGAATTGAGAAGAATGTGCCCATTACTCCATCAATGGCATCGAAGATGAAATAAAGAGTCCCTATATCCTTGAGGTTAGTATATAATAGCCATCAAACAAGATTTGTCATAAAATTGAGATTATTTCATTTCTTTCCATATTAGAGAGGGGCTTGTAGGGCTTATTTATTGATAAAAAGGTAGTGAGGTGGGGGGAGCAATAATGGAAAGCCTAAACTTTTTTATAGCACATTTTGATCCCTTTTTCCTCTCATCCTCCCCTAGTTCTAGTTTTGGAAAGGGTAAATGCAAGGATTTTATTTTGAAGCAATCTCTAGAGTTTTCCCTTATCCGAATGGGTCTTACTAGAAAATTGGATTTTATATTGAGCTATAAATATACACTATTGGGATGGGATGTCTCCTAGTATCTATACCCTCTTCAATTAAACGCATGTATGAGTTCCCCCACATACGGCTCCAGTGACGAAGGCCCTTTCCTTTGTGCTTGGTAAGCGCTTCATTGGTACCAAGCTTACTATTAGCCTATCAGCTTGATCCAACCTTGGACCTAACTGGTCATCGCTTCTGGTCGTCTTATTCCATCAACTGAGAACAATTTTAACACCAACAAAGATCTCTTGATTCCTCATGAATAACCCAACTAGGAAGCATGCTACCTCTTTCCTATCTCATCCTATTGCTTTAGTTGGGTGAGCCTTTATTTTTTGGATCATCTTTAGCTCAGAGCGGTACCTCCCATTTTTTTGGTTCCTATTGGGTTTACTTTGTTCACAAGTGTACCCCATGGTAGCAAGAAAAGGAAATCTTGTGATATAGTCCAGTGATATCTTTCCTACCAAGACACGCAAACTCGGATCATGTCCGAGATCATATTTCATCAATCGAAAGAGGGAGCCTACTAATCTATCAGCTCCTCTGATACATCATTGTGGTTTAACGAAGCGTCTATGAATATTTCACTCACATTGATCAATTAAGAGGGTTTTCGCCACTGCTTAAGGTTATCTGTTGTATCATATACTTCTTGCATTGTGTCCCATGCTTTATACCTCCTCTTTCTTCTTAACGTAAGGTAAATTTCTAGGCAGTATGGACGAGAATCATCTTTTCGGCAATATTTTTTGTTTAAACAAGAAGTCTTATGTACTCTAAGTTGCCTGATGTTTTAATCAAAAGAACTTCTTGTGCAATTAATGCCTTTCTATTTTTATGAACAGAAATTCTTTCTTGATTTTTATCCAAAATTATTCTCTGAACTTTTTATAAAAATGAGGTGATTGTAAATAGTATATAATACTCGTGACTCAGGAAATCCAATCTTCCGTGTGTATGGAGGAAGGTCCCAAAAATGTTTTTCCAAAAATGGATGATCAAAAGATCGAATTACTATGCCTATCTTAGTGGTGGTTACTTTTGGTGGTCTTTTTTTTTTATGACTCATCTAAGTGCTCTCCTTTGTCTCATTGTTTATCTCGTTATCATTTGATTCTTCCCCTAAGGACAACTCCTACTCCTTCTCCTTCTCATGATGGATAGG